>VSDK01029780.1:264114-348008 GCA_009767595.1 Symbiodinium kawagutii | reverse complement strand
TCATCATCATCCTCATCATCATCCTCATCGTCATCCTCATCATCATCATCATCATCATCATCATCAATCGTCATCGTCATCGTCATCGTCATCATCATCGTCATCCTCATCATCATCATCATCATCATCATCATCATCCAGATCCTGTTCATTAATGGCAATGAATGGTTGATGATTGCTCCATGTTCGGTTGACGATTGCTAATGGTGAAGAAATAGCGACCGAGAATGATTATAATGAAATATAATGATGACAAAAGGCGGCGATCCACTGTTTCACGGCTGTTAATCAGCAACAATAAGCAACCATCGGAGGCTATACCAAGGCTATAAACTCCCATCAACGCTGGGCACAATGCTGAGAGTGGACATTGATGTATGGAGCTGGCAATCAAACAAATTACATGAGACTCTTCCAAGAACACAACCACCCCAAAAGGAATCATTGAAATGCCATGTTTTTACAGTTCACCATGACCGGTCAATACAAATGGCATTGTCGCATAGTCCCCATGGCAAGTCCTGGCAGCCCTGCAGTGGCAATAGCTTCGAGGATTAACGATCAGCTGATGGGGACCCAGAACGAGCTCGTTGGTTCTACTGCTTACCATGACCTAATGGGATATTGTGGGCATACGCTTGACCACAAGCACCAGAACATGTCCATTCTGTGAACCAAGCCCCAACATGATTAATGAAGACTAATGAGGAGATTCTTTCCATTAAGAGCTTTGTGCTCGTCCCTATCACAAGCCCATTGGTACTATTCGCTTCTCCTTCAAGATCAGCCAGGTGTGTCCATGCGAGTGCCCCTGAATCATCTCAAGAATTTGATCCTTCCCAACACTTGATGCCTTGCCTGGCTTGACGTCTGCAGCGTTGGGCCAAATCGACAGAATCCAATCCGCAGTTTGGGGAAAAAGGCCGATGATCGCAGCCTGAGTCTTCAGGTGATGATTTCAACAGCCATCACGGCTGCTCACCAGGCGGTGATTAACCAGGACTCAGATCGATCTCCCAGTAGTTGGAGCAAGTAGGATTGTCAACAACCAAAAAGTAATTAAGAGTCAATCTGGGCATTAGATTTGTGAATGGGTGAGAGTACCAGATTGTGATCTTGTCCAGGTTCAGGCAACAAAAACAGCGGTCAACCATCACCAGGTCCTAGATACTGTGATTTCTTAAAATGGGGGTACCCCCGAATCATCCAATAAAAATCAAATCATGTTTAGCAATAAACCCATCTGTTTTGGGGTTCCCTGTTTTGACACCCTTAGAAATCATGCCTGTAGAAATGACACATTGTCGACATCAATCATATCACAACAGTTTTCTGTAGCTAAAACCGGTGACATCGACAGAGCTCAGAGCGCCGAAGTGGGCAAACCAAGTGCAGGTTCCACCATATGATGCGATCTGTCACCCTCGACTAAAGTACTGCCACTGGAATAGAAGAATTCAGAATGGTTTCAGGGTAATTCGTGATCTCAGGCAGCTACCACCTTGACCCTTTAAATAAGGGACCAACAACTGCACTCCATACGATGACAAGAAAAGGAATGTGTTCGGCTTTTAAGGAAAGACCTGAACATGTAGTGACTATACGTTCAATGGCCGTGTTGCTTTAACCGTTCTCTTCCTATGATCGCCCAAGTACAATGTACCAACAAACATTGTCCTCACCGCTTGCATTTTGATGTGCCGCACAATATGATGAATTGCTTGCACACATACACATCAATATGTATACCTGTGCATCTATGGTATATATACTACAGCTGTATACTTGTAGACATTTGTACGCATGTGACTTCCCCACCACCAAGTTAGTCTTGAATCTTGGACGTAGGAACCCCAAGACCAGAAGGCCTTGAAAAGATAGAACAATTATATCGTTTGGAATGACTGGAGTTCCACCAATTCATTTGAACACCACTCCAAACCTATCACACTGGTCAATTCGTCAGGGACACCATGATTATCAGAAAGTCATGCATTCAATCAACAAAAAAAGCATCAACCTGTCCCTGTCATCTCCCCCTACCTTCACGCCTTGGCCATCCTGCATCAGCTCCGAGCTGCCGGGATGTGCCGCGTCTCCACCACGTTGAAGGCGTCCTGGTTGATGGCCAAGCCGACGAAGAGAATGATGGGAGCGATGCCCCAGGGGGGGATCAAGGCATCGCACGTCGCAAAGAGGCCTGCCAGGCGCGGCCCTGGTAGCCCCGAAGCAATGTGGCAAGTGATGTCTAGAAATCTCTGCATTTGGATGCTTACATATGCTTACATGGCGTGTGGTCAAAATGTTTCTTCCCAGAAATGACGTTAAAGACTCATTGCTTGGTGGGGGCCCGCTGCTTGGCGTAATTCTTTGCAGAGACCGTGCAAAATGGTGAGAAAAACCATATCATGTAAAGATTGGTGCAATACACACTACTGCGGGACTTTTGCACTCTTTTTGTTCACTCGTCTGAGGGTGACGTGTCACTTTGGATGATGAATTGTTTAAAACTGAATTCCTAAATGCAACTTTGTTTGCGAACGCAGTCATGACCTTTCGATCTGGTTCGTTGTTGTGCCTGCCCAGATGTAGCGTCGTTTTCGGGTAGGCAAACACACTGTTTCCATCAGGGTACTACTAGGATTCTCATACTAGCTCAGGATTCAAACATCATGTCAATATATGTCAATCCTTTCTCATCAACGGCAGCCGGCAGCCCATGAGAAACAGAGCGCAACAGGGGCTTCACAACTGCTCACCTGCCAGCTGACGAGTCTGATCCCATGGCCCACCTGTTGAAGCCAAAAAGCAAAAGGCTATGCAGTTCAGGAAGGAATAGTAGATCTTTCCGCCCTGGTGACAAGGTGCCAAAGGCAAGATGTGTCCATAAAGGTTCATCACGGATATAGGCAAGATCGATATAACGTGCATGACGATGACACAAAGGTTTCGTAAGCGTTGTATCTATGGTGCGTCAAATATATGTTCATATGTGCATACATGTAGTGCACTGTTCATCACACTAGCTCGGTCGCCATGCAGGTCATTATTGGAACACCCATGGCTGGTGAAACCGGTCACCTGTTCAACATCCCACCAATACGTCGTCAGCAATGCCACTGAATAACATCGTCTGATGCGTTGAGAACACACAACAGTGAATTACTGGGGGATCTCCATGGTACAGTATCTCCAATGTAGTCACTCCCGAGACTGGCTCTTGATATGAAAGGAACATCCCATCTCCCAAAACAACACGAACCTGGTTGCCATTTACATCTGTTCCTGGTCAAAAGCAAATCATTTGCACCAAAGTGATAACCCTCCACTTATAAAAGGGCCGTTTGAAACCCTTGCAACTGCGTCCGACAAAAACCGATTTCTGGTGTCGCTTCCACAAATGCTGAGCTTCACAGTTGGGCGAATACCATCAAGTGTATCTTATCTTCAGTTTCTGCTGGGTCATGTAGAATGATTTAGCCAATACGTAGAAACCATATTCACTCGATGAAAATCGCTTCAACTAGTAACTGAGTATACATCTTCGAGCATGGCTAAGCATCTTGCCCGTACATCTTCACCTGTCATGGCTAAGAACCCAGTCTTCACCGTCTTCACCAAAGATTGAAACCCCAGCTCCAAGTCCCACACGGTCACCTGCTGCTTGAACTGAGGATGTCCACAATAAACACAGGTTCCAAAAGGTGAACCAAAGAGCGCCGCCACCACCGTGGTCAAGCCATCGACGATGAGGCATTCACGGATGGGGTACCTGCCGGTGAATGGTCAATGGGGTTAGTTGATGATGGTTGAGGAAGGTTGAATAGCTTAGAATTGGTTGAAAGGTTGATGATGCTTAGCTGCGCAATTTCAATTTCAATTCTTAGCGAACTGTGTTGGTTGAGGATGGTTGAGGAAATTACTGGTCTTCAGGGGTCAACTTATTGATTCACGGGAAACAATGCTGAATGCTGATGATGATTTGAGACTTGCGCATTGCGCTTCATTTAGGTGTAATTTTGAGCAGCAACCTATGATCCGCTCCATGGATGTTGGGTAGGACAGTGCAGCTCCAGCAATTCTCGGAAAAAGAACAACTGCCCAACCAGCTAGAATATCTGCTGCCATAGATTTTGCATCACCGAGGTGACCTAATAGCCTACTGAAATCAGCAGAGCAAAAGAATTACATGGGTGACCATGGGTACCACCGGATAGTTGTAGTCATGGTACCACATGCCCACAGGGCAGAAAACTTATATACGAGTGTTGAACTGCTCTATGCAAGCAGATTTGCGTGACATCATGGTCTCCCAGCATTCGACTTGGAGATGCATAGCTTCGGCCAATCAGAACCTGGATTCTGAATGCTTCCTGAGCTGATTTCAATATGTCAACCTGTATGTGTATGAATTTCCACAAGTAGACCTGCTCGGACCAAAGGTTTCTTAGTCACGTTTATACGTACATCCATGCATACAACAACACATCACTCCCAAGGTTTCTTAGTCACGTTTATACATACATCCATGCATACATCAACACATCGTTCCCAAATGTGAGTGTCCCCGCATCTGTTGATGGGTATTTGATCGCTTGGGACACACCTGCGTAGTCCGGCAGAATCCCACAAGGTTTCTAGTACCCGATGATCCAAGTTCAACGCAAGGTATGGTTCTTGTTCATCCTGTGAGGTTGCGCTTGGTGGCAATCCTCTTGTACCGATCCGGGTACACCAAATGTACACAACACAATGTGTACATTAGCATGACAACAATTCCAAAATTCAAATTGTTGTTGGCAGTTAATTCTACCTTGCATTGCAATGCCTGCTCACTACCTCCAAATATCAGCCGATCATCATCTTGTTGATGTGATCAATCACTGAGCAGAGGATCATCGACAGGTATAGATTCAATTTAGGAAGCACCAACAGCTAAATGGGGGTTTGTCAAAATAGGGAACCCCCAAAATTAGTTGGTTTACTATGATTATGGTTACAAACGGTTACAGTAAACAACCCGATGATAACTGGGGGTACCCCAAACTGGCTTGAGAAGCCACCAAGTGAGCCTCACAATTTTCAGAGTCTGAGGTGCATGTCCCCAGCCGAATGAGCTGCATAGACGCTGACCAAGGTATTCACGGCTCCAACGAAGGCCACCGGCAGGATCACCTCACAGCACGAATCATAGCATCCATTCCCCTGAGGATAGGAATGGGTCGGCCCAGTTAACGTGGCAATTGAAATTCACGGAAATCATTGGCTTACTCGACGAGTCACATTGCCTGCTTCAGTGGCATCATCACATAGATCCATCATGGTAGCTTTTTGGGGATGCGCTGCTTGTAGACTGATATACTGCGAGGTGTAGTTGGTAATCATGTTCAGTGTTCAATCACTCTGCTGGCATGTACGTACGCCATCATAGGACATCAAATAATATCATAGTGTGAAATACATGCTGGCATATCATGATACAATCACAGGTTTTCCATGGTTTTCCTATCTCTTCGCACAAAAGCCTGTTAGCATGTTATAAGAACTGCTATATCCGCTAAATGCCTCAAGTATATGAGCATTTGTAGAAAACACGTGGGAAGAACAAAGAACCAAATCAACAAAAAACACCTGCAAGCAGCACTATGATGCACCATGTCACGGCGATATTCTTCATCAGAACTTCCGGAATCACCGCGAAGGAGTCAGGGCCCAGCACGGAGGGAAGATAAAAACTGAAGTTCTCCAAGGACGTCTTCACAGCCTCCAGCGTGCCACCTGTTCGTCGAAGGCAGCCCAGCTGGCCGTTGGTGGCACAGCACCTAGTGGTAGACTCGGAGATGTGCAGCAAAATTCTCAGCACCTGTGAGCAAAAATACCACTGTACATAGCTTTATGATGAAGACCTCACGTCAAGCAACTAGACAACACTTCATCTTAACTTGGCTGCTGATATTCACTGTCAAAATCTACTCGACCTATATGGGTGTTTCTCAGAAAGGATTGTATATCTATGGCATTCCTTTCCCTATCTCTACAGAGTGGGATATACCACCATCTCTGGCCATTAGAAACCAAATATAAACGTATATATATATATATATTTATGGTGGATATAACCCTTAGAAATATCCAGAGATGGTGGATATAACCATTAGAAACCACCATCTCTGGCCCATTCTCAACGCTTGCCACCAAGGACGGCCACAGCACCGCCTGATGGATCCGCGGAACCTTCTGGCCAACCCTCAAAGGACAACCAGCCCGTGAGTGCTCCAACGGCCATGACCAACACGGCAGCCTGGAAGCCATGCGCTTCTCAAGGGATGTCCCCTTGGGATGCCTTTTTTGAAGGGAGTTGGAGATATAGCGCTTTCTCATGCCATAGGGACACTGCTAGGTATCATCCATTTCTACCCATTTCTAATGATAAACCCACCATTTTCTGGGTTTCCCCTATTCTGAGAAACCACCATGTTGGTTTAAGCAATGATTATAGAATGTTATGGATATAGTGATTCAAACTGCTTCAAACATTGCATTCATTGCTTATGATAGATTGATTCGCAATAGAGTATAGATGTTGATTGGTTTGAAATGATTCAAAATGGTTCAGAAGTTCAGATGATTATGGTTCAAGTTTCAAATCTTCAACCTTCAACATCAGCTGAGGGTTTCCCTAAGTTTGAAGAGTTCTGCTCGGCAAGCCATGTATGTAATCAAATGTTTCGCATCGCGTCAAGGCTACAACGAAACAACAAGACGAGACCCTTGGTATTCCCTCATATCCATTATCCCATCCAACTGTCTCATACACATACAATCACATACATACATGCATGATAAACATACTACCTTGTGCATGTATTTAGCTGATGGATGTTTCCCCGAGCTTCCACCTCATGCCACTCCAAGGGACTGGTATCGGAGACGTTCTCACCTCACCAAAGAAGCTGATGAGGGCCACACCCAGAGGCAGCAATCCGAGGTGACCCACTTCGAAGCAAGCCTTGCGTTCCCGCCCCTGTTTGCAGCTGATGGTGAGTCTGATGGTGTCCCTGGTGTCCCTGGATCTCATTTATATCATCAACCCTGATCTTTATCCAAACAGCAATCAGACATGCTTGACAAAACATTGGATAAAGACAAGCATTGTGATCCATGCTTGGATTCGACTTCATCGATGCTTGTCTTCTCACAAATCATTTCCTTGCGCATCGGACAAATGGGAAGGCTGTCGGTTTTGAAACTGGTGTTTAGCAATTTTCAGGTCACTAATCGTGGGCTCCTAAGAATCACCCACACGTGATCCTCTTGGGCACACACGGGCACACTATGTATGGACACAGCCTAAGGTACACATTCTGGCCGACTTGGAATGGGTTTCATTGGATGCTCCCAGCCACCCTTTAACATCTTCAGCTTCTTTTGACCGCCAAGAAACAATGATCTGCCCAATTCCTAGATATGTGAAGCCCAGTCCGGCCAGTGCCACCATCAAGGACGCAGGGGGAGCCACTTTCACGATCAAAGGCCCTGCAAAACCACACCTGGGTTCAGAGTAGGAAGATCGCAGCTGTTTTTGTCAAGTCAAAATCTTCCTCGAACTACTCGGACATGTGCAACACCTGAAGTGGCCTGCATTTATTGTCAGGTTTGGGGCATATCTTGCAACCTTAGACTTAGACCTTTGGCACTGCTCAAGCCCGACCAATCATTTTGTGATCTTGACTCGCCCGCATACTCCAGATCTTGTATCGCTGGCGTCCTTTAGCTGTCGATTATCCTCACGCATCACTATGGTTGCTTGTTTCGCACCAGGTTCCAACCATGCTTCGCGGCAAAGTATCCGCATGGCAAAACCAGCAGTGCTTCCCAAAGAAATTGGGGAGACCACCTTAGTACCCTCCCAGGTCCAACCAACCAAACGACCTCTCCAAGGTGCAGGGTGGCGATGATGCCACTCACCAGGTTGGCCACGCAACCCACGCGCCAGGCATAGAGCACACCCTCTTCCACGTTCATCCCCGTGGCTGCAGCCTGCCAACCATGAGGGTGGTCAGATGGTTCATGGATGATAGTCAACAGCTCTTAGGGAGAACCAACCTACCTCCAAATCATCCAAGATCAACCATTTAATAGTAATAAACCAACCATGTTGGGGGGCACCTCCATTGGAGACACCACCACATAGAGAGCTGTAACATAAAAACAGCTGAAAAAATACGGACAATTATGCATCTGATGAAAATCATGCTGCTGGTGCTGATGACCATTCATGAGTGAATCAGTGGGACATATGACAATTGTTGACCAACATGCAAGATTCAGCCAGCAATTACACTGGGTTCTGGTTGCTTAAAAGCTGGTGATTCACTTTGTCCCTACTTAACTATGCAACTTACTGGTTGGACTATACCCTCATCTGGGAAACATCCATGTGCGCACGACTAGCAACAAAAAGAGAACAGCAACAGAAAAATGCAAAGATCAAAATATGTCATCCAAGAAGTTCTGCTGCATGGTCGCCAGGTTTTGCTCCACTTTAGCACCAAGAAATTTGCGAAACTTCGTAGCCTACCTGCCTTACCCATGGCTTCCGGTTGCCCATGCCATGTCGAACTCATGGGACCGACCCCTCGTGGAACTGCCAAACCAACAACTCACATCCAAGGCGGACATGGGTCCACGGCTCCCAGCGCCGGCCTCCTTGGATGCTTTGGCCACCACCCCGAAGATGAAGGCGAAGGCAGCTGGTGTGTTGATGCCTTGGAGCCATCAAATTCATCAGTTCGCTGCTTGGGAAAGGCACACATGCTGCCCATTCTGTAGATACATATATGCATGCGGAGGCGTCTACATGATTATATACAAAATTATACATAATCATCCCGGCGGGTGGGGAACCGTTCCCACGAAAAGCATGTTCGTGATGTTTCAACATATGTCAATGCGTGTTTTCCTCTGCGTTTTGCCACGCGTCCTCATGGGACGTCGGGCTTTCTGTGTCGCAACTCCATTGTGTTTCAAGCAAACTGTTGTTTTTTGCATACAATTCAGCTTATTTTTGTGTTTGGACATGCGTTCTACGAGGTTCATTTTTGGTGCGAACATGTGTTTCGCTGTGTGTTTGTGCACACCAAGCGCGCTTTGTTTCTTCACCCCGTTTGGTTCAAAGCGCGCGCAGTGCGAGAAGCTAGGCATCCATCAGCTGAAGATTGCCAGCGATGCTGCCAGCACCTCACATATCTCCAGATGGCAGGGTTGAGCGTGCCATTTTTTAATGTGTTCACGCTGGATGGTATTGCCCTCTTAATCATCTTCCAACAGTTGTCAATTCCACCTGTGTGGACTTTCAAAACTCCGGATCGACATCAAACAGTTTTCACAAATTGGCTTTTCCTTTGGCTACACGAATGGTGCGACAGGGTTTTGCTTTTGCACCAGACTTAGTAACACTTGGCGCCATCTGACCACGGTTCTTTCACCCTGGCTGCGCGCCATGATCTGTTCCAAAGCACCGCTATTCGTGATCTTCCGCAAGGTCTCCACTAATGACGTAGCATCAACTTCATGAAGCAAATGCCACCGAACGTTAACATGCCCCACCCCACCCCAACCCAGACACACGCATGACGTAGCATCAACTTCATGAAGCAAGTGCCACCGAACGTTAACATGCCCCGCCCCACCCCAACCCAGACACATGCCTGACGTAGCATCAACTTCATGAAGCAAGTGCCACCGAACGTTAACATGCCCCGCCCCACCCCAACCCAGACACATGCCTGACGTAGCATCAACTTCATGAAGCAAGTGCCACCGAACGTTAACATGCCCCGCCCCACCCCAACCCAGACACATGCCTGACGTAGCATCAACTTCATGAAGCAAGTGCCACCGAACGTTAACATGCCCCGCCCCACCCCAACCCAGACACATGCCTGACGTAGCATCAACTTCATGAAGCAAGTGCCACCGAACGTTAACATGCCCCGCCCCACCCCAACCCAGACACATGCCTGACGTAGCATCAACTTCATGAAGCAAGTGCCACCGAACGTTAACATGCCCCGCCCCACCCCAACCCAGACACATGCCTGACGTAGCATCAACTTCATGAAGCAAGTGCCACCGAACGTTAACATGCCCCGCCCCACCCCAACCCAGACACATGCCTGACGTAGCATCAACTTCATGAAGCAAGTGCCACCGAACGTTAACATGCCCCGCCCCACCCCAACCCAGACACATGCCTGACGTAGCATCAACTTCATGAAGCAAGTGCCACCGAACGTTAACATGCCCCGCCCCACCCCAACCCAGACACATGCCTGACGTAGCATCAACTTCATGAAGCAAGTGCCACCGAACGTTAACATGCCCCGCCCCACCCCAACCCAGACACATGCCTGACGTAGCATCAACTTCATGAAGCAAGTGCCACCGAACGTTAACATGCCCCGCCCCACCCCAACCCAGACACATGCCTGACGTAGCATCAACTTCATGAAGCAAGTGCCACCGAACGTTAACATGCCCCGCCCCACCCCAACCCAGACACATGCCTGACGTAGCATCAACTTCATGAAGCAAGTGCCACCGAACGTTAACATGCCCCGCCCCACCCCAACCCAGACACATGCCTGACGTAGCATCAACTTCATGAAGCAAGTGCCACCGAACGTTAACATGCCCCGCCCCACCCCAACCCAGACACATGCCTGACGTAGCATCAACTTCATGAAGCAAGTGCCACCGAACGTTAACATGCCCCGCCCCACCCCAACCCAGACACATGCCTGACGTAGCATCAACTTCATGAAGCAAGTGCCACCGAACGTTAACATGCCCCGCCCCACCCCAACCCAGACACATGCCTGACGTAGCATCAACTTCATGAAGCAAGTGCCACCGAACGTTAACATGCCCCGCCCCACCCCAACCCAGACACATGCCTGACGTAGCATCAACTTCATGAAGCAAGTGCCACCGAACGTTAACATGCCCCGCCCCACCCCAACCCAGACACATGCCTGACGTAGCATCAACTTCATGAAGCAAGTGCCACCGAACGTTAACATGCCCCGCCCCACCCCAACCCAGACACATGCCTGACGTAGCATCAACTTCATGAAGCAAGTGCCACCGAACGTTAACATGCCCCGCCCCACCCCAACCCAGACACATGCCTGACGTAGCATCAACTTCATGAAGCAAGCGCCACCGAACGTTAACATGCCCCCCCCCACCCCAACCCAGACACATGCATGACGTAGCATCAACTTGATCCCGCACCCAAAAAAGAACCTCAAAACGCTGGCTCGGTTATCCCGTTGGCATAACCATGGATCAATAGACCATTTGCAATAGACTGTCCACAAATTCAAGTTCCAGATTCCATTGAAGTTTTTTTTTGCGAATGTACGTCTTTATACTTGCAACAAATGCTAACTCAACCATGTCAGTAACAGCGATGGTCACCTGACGACCGAACAGTCAAACTCTTGACCTTCACTTGTCACACATGCGAGAGGTGACGGCCAGTCTGCCGATACATTCTGGCCAAGTTGATGGCAAAATCAGCAACCCCTGGTACCATTGCAAGGCTGCAAAGCCAACATACTCTTTCCTGCCCACAAAATGCCTGTTTTCAACTTCAAAACACTGGCATGTGAGGGGTCAAAGCTCTTCACCGAGGTACCGTAGGGCAAAGTACACACATTGGTGTGCTTCACCTTTTTCATCATTCGATAGGCCATCCAGGCATAATAGCTGTTCCCGAAGATCATGGTACAGCACATGCCAGTGACGATCTTGGAATAGATCACATTGGTGATGAGATGATGCATCTGTTCCTGATCCACTCCAGCCATGTCCTCAGGGCCCAGGGCTTGTAGAAAAGGTAGGAACCACATTCGCTAACAGAAAGCCGTAAGGGCGAACCCCCACGCAAACATCACCCACGCACACGACCCATAGAAAGGTCTTGGGGGATGCGGTATGTACATGTAGGTACGTGTAGTAGGGTACATGTAGGTACTGTCTGAACAAGGGAAAATCCAACAGAAAGAATATAACCATGAACTTGGGGATTGGCACGCTTGATACCAAGAGGAAGGAATCAAAGCTAGGCGTTCAAAGCTGCCAAACAACCTGCATGATGAGAATGCATAAAATGAGTGTCAGTGAACTAAATCCATTCATCACCACCAATCATGTTAAATGATGGTGTTTAATGGCGGTGCCAAACGATGCAAAGTTCGACTCTCATATGTTACGCGCTTCCACTGCCCACATCGGTCCTTGTAAGGTTCAGACATCACCATGGAGGTAGCTCCAATGAAGGCGATGATGTTTCCAATCATTTGGCACAGCAAAGTGAGTGCACAACTCACTTCACCTAAGGCGATTTTCGTCTGGGATCACTTGGATCTGCTTCCTGTGGTGAAATCAAAGAAATCTGTTTTAAGACAGGTTGCTGGGCAGCACTTGTTTGTCCCATGCTGGATAAATAGTGACATCTCCCCACCAAGGATAGGATGTTCACTGCTGCCGAAGCACAAGAATTGCAAGATAATTACCCGGTGGCTCGTTCTCAGTATGCAAGTCATCACCACACTTCGAACAGCTTGGGTCATCCACTAAAGCAAGGGAAGCAGGGAAACCTTATAAATTTTCGTTGGATGAAGGACTTACGAACGGTCAGAAAATGTCACATTACACGCTAAATGGTAGGCAGCTAAATTGGACTTAAGCACTGAAGAAAAGAATGACAAAATAATTCTGACCACAGCTCTAGAAGCAATTCTAACCCGCAACGAAGCATGTGAGCAATCTTGAATGTCCCCGATGTGGCAGTTGAAGGGTCTTTGTATTTCCACAAAAGCTCATGGTAGTTATCAATACCACTCAGAAACCAAGAAGAACTACCACAAATGACCAAGAACAGCAGTGCCTATCAACCCGGCAGTGCCCCATGTAAACAGCATCGGATGTTGAAAAACCTCAGTTCCCACGGCCCCAATCACCTGGATGAAAGGGCAAACAGCGTATCTCCATGGCTACGTCCTGGGTTTGGACCATCGGCCCTTCAACGGTACGTGTGTCGTCTCACAACCATGCTGCGTAGCTGTGGAGCCAAAAAGATTGGGATTGACATCAACGATTTTGTCCATCAATGGTGGCACAAACCCAAGTCATTGTGGGTTCCATATGGAAAAAAAGATGGCTGGGAGTGCGATGCTTTGTACATATAATATGTATCTGTATATTGTGTTTAAGTGTTTGACTAGAAATGCGCATATATGGATATGTTCTTCCATGTTTTTTGTGACGCTGCAATCAACTCCTGCAATCAACACATGACATGCTTTGTCAGCGTCGCTATGAGCAAAGGAAGCTCCAGAAAGAAGCTTCAGCAACACACGGTTGGAAAGTCATTTGCCATGCCAAAGCACATTCACTGCCGCCTGGATGTGCACAACATGTGCTTCTTGTCGGGTGATTTAGATTGATTTCGGATGTTCTATGTAGGTGTTGTACCTAAATGTCACAGCAACTTGCAATGATCAGGGACAGTTCATCTGCGTGACAAACAGTGCAAATTCGATGAAGCACCACGCAGAAAAGTACATGCTCAAAATCAAGGGATTCCCCGCTGGAATACATGTTCAAAGTGTAAGGCTTGGACCCTACTTCCAATTCAAAATGAGCATCCCTAGCGACGGGCCTGTCTATGCTCCCTAGAAACTTGATCACCATAGATGCTCTCTTGTGGTCTAGCTTCAGGGCTGAGTACTTGACCCCCGTGCTTTCATTCATCCCGCTGGGTCAAGCATGTCCCAGCCACCATGAGCAAAAGTAAAGTATGTAAGTCTCTCAACTAAGTTGACAGTGGTGCAAGCCTATGAGTCAGCGGTATCTTGCGATTGGTAATATATGGGTTTGTTCATAAATAGTAGTACCACTGGTACCTACTAAGCATCCGAGTATAGCCTTGTTCATGAACAAACTACCAGTTTAGGGGGGACACCATTTCTGGATAAGCCCATGTATCAAAGCCAAGGGTGTGATTGAAGTCAATATCCAGAAAATTATGAAAAGTGATCATGCACCGGAAAAACAATTGCGTGTTTTTTTCGAGGTCTACATGTCTACCACTATATACTCTCGTCTTGAGAGTGGTGATGATGAAAGCTATGGCAGCCATGGTGAACCAGTCTTTGTGGATGGTTTTATCCAATAGTTATTAGATGTCAACAATTTTAGGTGATTGGTCGGATGTCTTGCATCAACATTTACAGGGAATGCTGCAAAGCTCTTTTCGTCCAGCGGCCATTGTTGCGAACTCATCTTTGTCCTGAGCTCAGAGGACAGTGCCACAGGTGCCATACATACGCACAAGGCAATTAAGGGCAATGAACACACACGCAGATACAAGCAACATACACGTAATACATCTATCATCTATCCATGCATCCTTAATTATAATTGCACTTGGTAAATCAATGCGTCTACTTGATCCGCATGATATAAATCAGTTTGGGCCGGGTGCGGAAAGAAATAATGCACTCACTTTACGCAAAAGAACATCTGGGGACGATTCTGTTGCCCTTTTCAATCATACTCAGTCCGGACCACCGAACCATCCCCAGTTTGGGTCAAACTATGTCTACCACAATTCCGCCGAGCCCTATGCAAAGCACATGGCACCCGTAGTCCGCAGCGGTCAGCAGAATTGTAACATCATCACATGATCCACCCACTTGCGGCTGCAACAAATTGACCATGTGATTGCTTGGAGAGTTAGATCTCTGAACAAATTACCTCCATTTATCTGCGGCATCCTGCAACAAACTCAGTGCATGAGGTGCTATCTATCAGTACGTAGCCCTAAGACCGATAACTTCCAAAATACCACGGTCAACCAGCAGTCAACCAACTAATGGATCACAAACTAATAGTTTAGAAACTAGGTGAATACCTGATAGTTGTATGATACTATGGTGAAGCAGCTGACATCCATCGTCGGTTCCAGCTCCACAGGTGCGGAAAAGTAACCGAGTCCAGGTCAAAAACCAAAAGCCGTGACCCTTGCAGAGTTGACCAACCATTGGTGACCCACCATGATCATTTCTTGCATCCACATCCATTTGTGAGAACAGTTGTGTAACTGTGACTGTTTAAGAATGGATGATTCCGAAGGATCCATGAGTTACTGACTGGTTGGTGGTTTGAACCCCTATGAAACAGGCTTAGTGGAATCAACGACCAGTGTACACTGCTGTGCTGAGTTCGACACGCTCGGCGACGATAGACCTCAACCGGAGCGCACCCTCGGTGACCCTACCAGTGGTGGCGTCTCATAGCATTGACCATGGGATATGACGGCCGTTAAGGTATCAACCTTAGGTAAACCCCATGCTCGACATCGTGAAAATCCACTGAGGTTCCGAAACCTGCAAGGAATGCAGGGCTAAGCATTTGCTAAGTATTCGCCACTTGAGGTTTCATCCCAATAATGTGGGACCCATTGTCAGCGGCCAAATCACTCCTGGCAGCTCCAATCCCAAACAACCACCCCCATGGCATGGCGAACCACCCGCAGCCTGAACTGTCCGTGAAATCCAGGAGACAGTCGAGGACGCCTAACAAGTGAGGGTGAATCCCCGCAGGGTCAGAACCAATGAGGGGGGCCTAGGTATAAGCCGCCCACGCCTAGAGTGGCTCCTAACCATGGTTACCAACTAGTCACTAAGTAGGATAATCACCCGACTTATGGTGATTTATTTCAAAGTGGCCTAAGTAATAATCGAGCTACTACCAAGAAGAGGGCTATGGGGCCGTAACGGATATGATTAGACTCAATCCAAAACAAATCATGGGGGTATACAACCAATCGACGTACAGGTTTGGCGGTTGGTGATAGACAAGAAAAGGTGTTTGGTCCGTTGGTTTAACATGTTCATAACAACGAATATCTGGTATATATAACCAGACCAAATAACCTGATATTCGGCTTAAATCCTATAACAGGCAAATTTCCTATTGGTTCATCACTCATACAGTCAACAAATATTGACAGGAAAAGGTGGTTGTTTGAATATATGGGTGTAAGCCACAATATCAACCAGATTGTTGGCAGTTTAATGACCAATACTACGAATGGTCAAATAATCGCATTGTTGGTGGCTGGTTGATGACCAGCCAGTGTATGATGGTTGTTGGTTGACGGTGGTCACTTGTTTTGGCTTTAACCTACAGATCCTGACCAGGACAATTCTGTTCAATCATTGTCATCCACAAGAATTGCGTGGTTCATAAGCAATACAGTAGATCCCCTTGGCGATTGGTCAATCACCACTAATGGTCAGGAACACAATGCACTATCAACCGGAATGTGGATACACCAACAAAGTAATTACATGCTTGGCAGGTGAGTCACATTACCACCAAAGACGTCGGTTGATCATGCCAAGTTGGAATCATTTCCTGTTGAAAAGCAAATCATCCTTACCCTGTACCTCAAATAGCCAACTGAATCAATAATCTATGAGTAATCAATATGCAGCTGTCCCCTGGACTTGCCCATCAACCGTGTCTGGGATACCAGTTGGAATGAAGCGACATCTTAGATGTCACGCAGCCACAAACATAGAATGAATGTGCCCATAATCATCGGTGTGTTAATCACTAGATCAATGATCACTAGTTGACCATATTGATCATACCATTTTGGTTTATCAATAGATCCTGCATCTGCATCCAATGCTGATCCTACTTCGAGACCATCCCAGTCAACACCCTCAGCACTATCCCCGCACCTGCGCAGCTGCTGATGCATCTGGATCTGCAAAAAGGCCTGGGCCGATTTCAACGTGTTGCTGGGCTTTGATCCTTCAGGCCGCGGATTGCTCACGACTCACCCAACTAACGGGGTTTGATTCATAAAGAATTTGATCCTTGGAGCAGGATCCTCAACTTTTGGAAACAGACAAAACGATATTTGTTGATTTAAAATAGATAACAGATATGATCCTAGTGGGGTCTTGACTGGACTCCGGTAATAAGCAATGAGGAATGCCTGGCAAAACTTGGGATCATTAATATTGACTCGTCGACCCCGTTCCGTTTACTCGGTCTGTCAGCCAGGTGCGAGCTATAACTAAACAAAGTGACAAACTGAAACAACCTCCCATGATAGGATTGATAAAAAGAACCAAAGATAGACTAGTCACGCTACATAACCAATTGAGAAAACACTGAAAGACGTCCAAGGAACGCAAAGCAAACATGCAGCATGTATGCCTACAAATGGAGAAGTTACAGTTTCAGTTTCACAAAGAACGATGTAATTGAAAAACACACCGAGGGCTATCGAGAGTTGGGTCAGAATGCAATTCTGATGAACACTTGTGTGAAACTGAGGGTTTTGTGGTGAACTGACAGCCACATCTAGGGTGGTAACTCATGTTTCCACTTCAAGAAAGCTAACAAAACGCGAACTTTGGTGGTTGACAATGAATCATCCGTAAGTCTTAATCGTATTAGTGCTAGAATCTTGGAAAGATTGGCAAGCACTATTGGTGATCTGATAGGCTGTTTGCGTCCGGCTTGAGATTGAACAAAAATTCTACAGTATCACTCTCAATACGTTTGGGTTGCGATAGAGTTCACATTTCAGCATGCCGTGAATTCTGCTATCATTCTGACCAATGTGGGACTACATAGCTTCTACCAACGATTTGATCAGAATTTGATTAGCCCATTGAACTATCGATTAAGGATGGCTAAAAACCATCTAATCATCATCGATTTGACAGCGGGACCTTCTCTATGTCACTTGGAAGCTTCTGTGCAGCACAAGTCTCGCAGAAATCCGTAAACCCACAAGTTTGTGTGGCAGACTATTCCTCGCTGGTTTGTGGTTCTAAGCAATCCCAGCCATATTAGTCAGTCAATCAACTAACCAGCAGCCTATGTTTGTAAGCATCCCGTTGCGTTTATGTAAGTGGTTCTGTCCAGTAGACACCTGCAATTGGTGGACCCAAAGTCAAGGCACCCCGAGCTGCAAAGAGGGCTCGGGCTTCCTGCAAGCTGCTACAGGAGGATTTCCAAGGAGGCAAAATCCGAGCGGGAAACAAAAACGGAAGAAAGTTCGTTGTGAATATTGGGTCAAAAGTCGGCTGTTCAAGAAGCATGGAGTATCAGCGAGGGACTACAGGTCTTATCTTTCGAGGACCATGAACCAAATGTATAGTTGTTTTGGTACAGAAGCCATCCAGTAAATTGACAGGTAACCATGTATTCTACAGCAAGCAACCTCGATTATATACAGCAACTGCATTGTCAGTCTGTAGGATCTTCAAGTTGAGTGTGGCTAATGGTGAACCAAATAAACGGTATTACAGGTGATTATCATGGCTCGTCATTGCATATTGTATGTACCAGGTTGTATACCGGTGACACAGCTCATGTACAGCTTCCGAAGGTTTAATTACATGTCACTGTAGATTCTGTAGATACATCTTTATAAATACGTATCTAAACATGCGCATGCAAGTGCTTCTTAGTGCTGATGAACCATGCGACCCAGTTGCAATACCTAGTCGTATTTCTATCCAGATATCAATTGCTGGATATCACGACTCTTTGGCGACATTGAGTCTTCAAAACGAGATATTCCTGTGTTGGCGATGTTTTAGGCGAATGATATGTGCATACACAATCTACACGTAGAAGCACCCACTTGAAAACAATACTCGCATTTTTGGAATACAACCACACAAATCACAGAAACATTGGTAGATAGATTGATAGGTTAGATAGATTAGATAGATTAGACAGATTACAGTAGATAGATTGGATAGCTCAGATAGATTTGTTAGATTGGATCGATTGGCTAGATAAGATAGACTTCATAGACTGGATTGATAGATGATGGATGAGTAAATAGTATATAAACGAAGCAAACACTATGCAGCCTATGCACCTGCGACGCATATGCACACATGATCATGCGCATCTATACCTATATCCTTGTGCGTGCGTGTCAGTCAGCCAGTTTGGCAGTATGGATGAAGACGCGTCTGAGTTCATACATGCTGTTCCACAAGTCATCTATGTTTTCCTGCAAAAAATACTCAATTTGGCAGGGCGGACAGCGATATCATCTATATTAATCTATATGATATAAATAAACATATATATATATATGTATTATGGTTTTGGTTTTCCCGATACTTGCTAGTACAAGCCAAGTGGTCCATCTTCAACCACTAAATTGGAAACTGATCATCATAATAAGGGACGAACCTTCACAACAAAAGCCTGGGTCCAGCCCTTGCACCAGAGTAAACCATCACCAGCCACCAGTTCCGGAGAAGTTCACCACCAGACCCTGCCTCTGTGCTGCGACAACTCACGTGTTTTTCACCACCGGCACCGCACCAGGACCAACTCACCACAGCACCCTGGCATGCTGACGATTGCACTTCCAGGTTCATGAAAAAAGACAACGAAACAATAAGTTCACTCAGGTTTTTTAAAATATGTAAAAACCTGATGTCATAATAATGTCACAATTTTGCACCCAACCAAAACAGCCTCTTTGACTCTTTGACTGCCGAACGGGCTTTTGGGCCGCTACATCAAAAACGGAACATTTATATGCATGCATATCAACCCCCAAGGCAAACTTGAGGTGCTGATTGTTTTCCCCCCCTGAATTCCTCTTCATTTGGCTCATTTGTTATGAGCTCGTATGAGGTGGCTAGAATCAATCCAAAAGGATACAAATGTGGGTACTATTACAACGCATTATAGATGTCCATAGAATATGGTGGTACCCCAATCATTCTCAAATGATCCTCAATTAGTAACCAACAGCTATTGTAAGGGTATATCAGCTGTATATCATTTATGGACAACCGCATGTTGATCTGTCCAAAAACCGGCCTCGATGCTGTGCCGGCGGATGTTCTCCAGGAAGTGTGGCAAACGCAACTGCAGCTGCTTTGGCGTCAGCATCAACAGCAAATCATCACACAAAGCTCTCAGGGACACCCTGGGGACATCCTTGGGACATCCTGGGGACATCCTTGGGAAATGCTTTCAACCTAGGAAAACTCTCAACGAATCACCAATCAACTTCAACAAGCAAGAACCATTCTCAAGCATCACCTGACCTGTTGTGACCGAATGGGCCACTGGGGTTCCACTGAGATCTCTGGATGGTCACCGGCACCTCCGGGATGTGTTCTGCCACTTCCAAGGACAAGATCCAATGGTAGCTGCGGGGCAGTTCCACGGGCATGGACAGATCCTGGCCGCTGGGCCCTGGCATTTCCATGCAGTTGCTGTGTTGCGACTTGCAGCTGCACATCCAAAGCTATGGTTGGTTGATTACTATAGATGACTCATATTAGGGATGATTTGGGGGTTCCTATTTTGAGAAACCATCACATGAGTCCAATAGAGCCCTAGCTTGGCTCATTGCTTTGGAGCTTTGACCAGTCAGTAAAAGGGTCAGCAAAAGGCAGCTGTGGAAGCACCGCAAGTGATCCACTGTACAAGCTTGAAGACCAGCACAAATCCAAACGCAAGTGAATGAAAACATGCCAATGGCAAATCACAAATCATGGCATGAATCCTACTTGGCATGCATGTCTACATATGCTCACGACATATGCATGTAGATATTTGCAGATGGATAACTGCGTCTGCAATTGGCCACATGATCAAATATATAAGTGGGGGAAAAATTCTTCTTGGTCATTCCAATGTATTGACCTAGTCGTCAGTCACCAACCAGCCAAAAAACCTTTGACCTCTACGAGATTTTCGTCATGAGTCGCTGTTTTCCAAATACGGATAACATGACAATTGCTTTTCTTGGAAACATGAAACATCATCACAAGACTGATGACCTTGACAATGAAAAGCCTAATAGCCTACAGTATGTGGGAGCAACCGTTTATTTTCCAAGAGCCTTGCCTTCTCATCCACTCGGCCTTCAGTCAACAGGGACACGTCTCGCGCCTCGTGCTAGGCAGTGTTGTGCAGTGCTGTGCATCACACACTCCAGCGTTCCCATGTGTATAGTCGGGGGGACAACGAGAACCAAGAACAGGTGCCTTGGATTCACCAACACTCAGAAATGTTCCAACCAGAGAAACCAGAAGATGACCGTCATCTATTTATAGAACTAGGGTCACTTTGAGCTATCAAGGAGGTGCATGTTTCGGGGTCGCGCAACAGGGAATCTTCTCGTCTGCTGATTGAGGCCGCTTCCAGCCAATCAGACTGGACGACCCAATGTTCTGTTCTGGGAGATAGAGGCAATCAACTGAAGACTACTTGCCACCTACACCACTCCAGTCTACCATATGCCACTGATCTCTGTGCTGGATTCTTTTTGACCTAATCAGAAATTCATCAACCGCACAACCAACCAACCACAAACCCAATCCCAAACCTTAACCCCAACCCCCAACCCCAACCACCAACCACCCCACCCCCTTGGGCACTCCGAGCCTCCACACGCCATCGAAGGCCCAAGCCTCCACCAGCTTTGTGGCGTTGAGCCAGCGCGACGAAGCGCCGTTGAGGGCTCCGAACCTTGGATCCAGCCGTGTGCCAGGGACCATCCATGGAACCCAGGTTATGAATGCCTAGATTTAGCTGATAACCAGGTTATCAGCTTAGCAATGTATGATGGTTGCCTGATAGATTGCTTATGTTCATGAATGATCATGCTCAAAATAGGGGACCCCCAAAAATGGTTGGTTTATTCCTATAAATGACTATTAATGGATGATTTAGGGGTACCCCTATTTTGAGAAACCACCAGATTGCTTAGCTGATAGTGCTTATGTTCATGAATGATCATGCTCAAAATAGGGGACCCCCAAAAATGGTTGGTTTATTCCTATAAATGACTATTAATGGATGATTTAGGGGTACCCCTATTTTGAGAAACCACCAGATTGCTTAGCTGATAGTGCTTATGTTCATGAATAATCATGCTTCTGAATGTTGGTTGAATGATTATGCTCATAAATGCTTACTGTAATGAATGCGTAATTTTTATGGACCAACCAGTTAAATGATGGATGATTAATGTTGATAATGTTATACGCGACCAGCTGTCGGACATTCTCTCTCGTTGGGAGAAGTCCTTCAGCAAGACTATGTGGAGCCATGAACTATGTTTGGCATCCTGAACATGCGTCACGTGAGCGCGAAAAATGACTTGGCTCCGTGTCTGCCCCTTTGAAGGGCTATAGGGATACCCCTGGCTTCAAATCGCTACCTCCCAACCAACAGTCGGGTTCTTCAACTTTCAAACTTTTATCAACTTTCTGAGGCCCAAAGCTGTCAACATCCTACCCCTTGGACTCGCAACCCGCAACACCTTCCACAGGTCAGCACCATCCCTGGGCACCGCAAACTCAGCCACAGATTTGTTGCGGAACAGTCCTTGCGACAGCCACCTGACTGTGGAGTTCTTGGGAGCAAGGGTTGAGGGAAAGCGAGTCTCATAAATCATGTGAATATATGTGTGTATATATATATATATTTATTTATTTATTTGTTTATATATGTGTGTGTGAATCACAATGAATCTGTATCAACATAGCTTTGTTTTTCACAATTGAACTGTCATTTGTAGATGAATCTGTGCTTTTTTGGTACTGTATCATGGGGAAATATAAAATACACTGCAAGTAACTGCATACAGCAGACCCTTTAGCCATGAACCAGGTGACTTCCCTCAAATGTCATCCTATTTTGCATACAGAGAAAATGATTTGCAGCAGCTTACAAGCACCAACAATTGCAGCAGCTTACGAGTCCCAACCGGTATCGCCAATTGAGTCAACCCTTCGCAAACTCCCGGAGACATTCTTGTGGTGGTTTCAAGGTGAACTACCTTCAGTCCCAACTCCCCCGTCGCACAAAATTTGACGATGACACAATAGTGAAGATAAACCAATAGCCTCCGAATATTCAGAAGTCCATTACTTTGGCACACTTTAGCTCATTTGGGAGGCTGGCAGGTCATTCAAATGTTGCGAAAATTTGCGGCACAGGGACTGGCATTTTAGGTGTCTTC
Source organism: Symbiodinium kawagutii (assembly GCA_009767595.1). NCBI lineage: Eukaryota > Dinophyceae > Suessiales > Symbiodiniaceae > Symbiodinium > Symbiodinium kawagutii. The sequence continues at coordinate 324,889 of VSDK01029780.1, read as the reverse complement.
TTCATGGCAATTACATGAACTCCATCTGCTTCACTGCGCTTGGCCGACTGGTGATCTTGACCTTGATGGGTAGGGATGCCCTGGATTGCCACCCCAAGCTATCGGAGCATCCTTGAGAAAGGAACCTTCGGGGGCACCATTCAACAACCCATCTGGCAACAAGGAAAACCTTCAAATGGAAAGGAAATACCACTGGAGACATCCATTATCCCCATGGCATCCCCTCGCCTGAGCAAACCCTCATCCACTGTTCGGATGTCTGTGAGTTCGTACAGAGCGACCATTGACCTCAGTGCCGGAGATTCCCAGCACCTGCCAACAGGTCTCAACAAAAGATGTGGCCAACCCAGTGCCCCGAGTGAACATATTGAAAACAAGGAGAATACGGATGAATACCGAATCTAGATCGGATGGTCGTCTAAGTTGTTTGCACACCTCATTGAGGTTCGGAATTTCGATTTGTCCTGATTTGTCCATGTGCGTATGTAGCGCATGCTTGTGGAGGAACGAAATCTTCCAATCGCCTATCTTCAGGTGGATGCTTGGGATCAACATGGTTGACAATAAATAAACCCAAGATTGTCCCGTTTGGTTCTCCCAAACACTGTGGACTACCAGTGTGACCCTTGGCTCAACCCTAGGAATGCTGAAGTATGAAGCTGTGTCCGTGCATGTGTCAGGTTATATCCTGAAGGGAACGTTCAATTTGAGACAGGTGTAGCTTCAGAACGACTACCTGTACAGCACATATTGTAGCAAAAAAACGAATTCAGCCGACACAATACCAAACCCATCCAAATCTAGAAACTGAGCAAACTGCCAAGACATGGAATAATGAGGATAACAATAATATCTAGAAACCTTTCCACCTCCAAAAACCTACCAAGCCGAACAGGTCCGAGTGGGAAATCCATGAGCTCAAAGCTTTCCATTGAAAAATCTCTTGCGCAAGCAGGTGAGCACTGGGCAGTGACAAACCTACCAACAGACTCAAAAGCACCTGCTGGAATGTTGGTCTGGTTGGCCCCCCCTTCCTGGCTGGCTGAATCCAAAATGGCCTCATAATGATTCTGGCGCAGCTGATACAATGAATATTTTGGAATATCCTGGCATACTTAGTCATCATTGATGCATTGAATTGGGCCTTAGATAACTCTTGGATGGCCTTGACGCTATCTGTTGCTGTAACCTCCCAGCTGGCCCCGGCCCATGAGCCACCCAACGAAGCATATGCACCGTTGACCTCATCCACAGCCGTGTCTCCGGCTGTGAGGGCCTTGGTGCCATGCCGCTGGAGGTTGGTTGGACGACCATGACCACAGGTGGACCTAGAAACGTGGCCACCTCTGGGGGCGGTGCAGCTGTGGCAGTGCAGCTGTACTTCTTCATGATTGGGTTGAACATCCGAGACATGAAAATGCTGAACTTTATCATCCTGGTGAAGCAGACCGCCGCAGACACGCAAATGTCGTTTTAGCTACTGCACTGGGTATTGCATCCCCGGATCTGCAAAAGTGCCTGACAGAAATATGTCTGTGATATATATATATATATATATATATATATGTACTTATTTATGTACACATACACAATGTAGTTCTGTTATTATCTACAAGATATACACACCTGTGCATAAACGCATAAGTACCCATTTTACCCAGCTGGCATTTGTCTTTCTCTGCGGTGTGCAGAAATAGTGACAGGGGTATACATTGATTCTTGCTGAGACATTGATATACTAGCAACAGGACCATCAACGAAAAACCATGAAGTGAGTCAGTATCATCAACCACCATCAACCATATTCCCTATATCAGGCCCTACATCCTACCATTCATCCCTACATCATTCACCATGAAATCCTCCACGAAGTCCCTGCCTCTGTGGCCGAGCGTAAAGCCTCATCGCCCAGCTGGAAAATCTCCAGGGCAGAGCGGTACCTGACAGGCACGCGACAGCGACAGCGACACGGCCAGGTGAATTGATACAGTCACTGGAAAGAAACAGCTTGAAATTTCAATATCCAATACGAATCTAAGTCACTAGTTTGTGAGACAGCGAAACAGCTTGAAATTCCAATATCCAATAGTTATTAGTGTTAATAGCTGTTTTCTTGCAATTCCAATAGTTATAATATGAACCGTACGTTAATAGTTATTAGTTTCTCTTGCAAAAAGAACATGTGGCACAGCTCGGAATTGGAAACAGCTTTGTAACCGGAATGTGATCAGAAGAGTGGCATCCAACCTGATTGGGCAAATGATCTTTCTGTGAATCAGCCACCCCAGGGACCCTGTCAATATTGGGACAGCAACTGATTGATGGGTACACTTCCCCTGCCGATGAATGCTACTCCTGAACAATGCTGGGAGGACAACTGAAGTTCTGCTGAGTGACCAGCGATAACATTTCTAGCAGTGGATGGCTTCAAGGGCTTCAGCAACATCACTAACACTGAGTTGAGATATAATCATTAATCTATCACTGAGGGTCCACTGAGTGACGTTTCTGCCTGTCTTCAATGGCTTCAAGTGGCCCAGAGATGCAACTGCCCCTTTGAAAGGATCGGAAATGAATCCTACCAGGCGATGGGTTCTCAACTAGCTCCCACCAGGTCCAAAGCATCAGATTGCTGTCCATTCAGTAACTAGTATCCCCCATGATTGACACTTGCTAGCAACCACGATTCACCACCATATATCATTACTAGTCATTATCAGCCATGATTAACAGCCGTGACTTACTAATTGCCTAAGATTCTCAACATTTCTCAATCACATTCGGTGCTTTCTAAAAAAAGGGAACCTCCAAATCACCCAATCTTAATACTTTTTAGTAGTGCACCGATATAGATCATACATTGTCCTGGTTTGGATCTGCCTTTGCCCACCAGATCACCCTTCCACAGACCTGGGTCCACCGGCTCCAACCAGCTCTGGTGCACCACGCGTTCGCCAACGGTCATCTGGGAGCGCTCAAAGATTGCCAACCATGATCTCGGACATGGATAAGAAATAATAGAACATATATATATATATATATAACTTGAGACTACTTTTAGAACTATGTCAATAATGAAGTATATTAAATCATAATCGTACACATAGATAGCCCATAGCCTGTTAACTGCCCATCCCCATCTTGAAACTGTTATCATCTGCTGGTTCAAGTGCATAGCTTCAAGCAATAAGTGACAAATCTTGAGCAGTGTCACACACGTGGGGCCCAAGGCCCAGGAGGGCTGTGCAACCGCTGTGTCTTAGCCATGACTTGGTCAGCCACCAGGTGCCCCGGCAGCGTGAAACTCTTCATGCCAACGGATGCCTTCAAAAGTTCCTGAGGCCGAGGCCGCCGCTGTCGTTTGGGACCTGGTGGCACCTGGATGGTGGCTGTGCAAATACCATGCCATGGGTAGATGTCAACTTTGCAGTATGTGAAGGGGTCCATCGATAAATCTACAAAAATGTTGGTTTCCCCTTTTAAAGGTAGATCATTTTGGGATGGCTGTGGGGTGTTCGACACCTACCTTGCCGCACATGTCCCACAGATGGCCGCATTTTGTTTCCCCAAGCCTTACCTGTGCTCTGACATACTGTTTTTCATCTAGCCACATCTGTAACCAACAGCAGCTTCTCAGCAATGATTCTGCATCCGACAACCATTACTTCCCAACAACAACCACTCAACCACCACAGCCTCAACGTCAGCTGTTAATCTCCTCGGAGGAAGCGCCCCTCCACGGCATCCGGAGCTAAGGCCATGCTGCCTGCACCAGCTGGGTGGACCAATGATCCAACCGCAATGGTAGATCCGGTGAAGCCAACCAAGCCATAGTTCCAAGTAAATCACCAGCTACGTTGGTGAAACTGATGGCTGCTGGATCTACTCAGTATGGAAACGGTAAAAATAGGACAGTGTGACGTGTGACCCGACTTCCGGCTCTCACACTGGGAAGCTAAGAGAGAAGCTAAGAGAAGCTAAGTATATAAGGATAAGTATGTGGTCCATGACTAGAGGGATGTTCACCAGATTGTGCGAGGTCCCTTGGTGGCACCTTGAAAGGTTCCCAGCCACAGCAAGAGGTTCATCTTCTCCTGCGCAGTTCATTGAATCAACGGATCGGCTTCCTCAAGCAAAAGGGTGAAAGAAATTGCAACTAAAACAGACCAATCAACTTCAGACATTGTCAACAAATCGATCTTCTTGAGACAAATCGTCAAGGTTGAGACTTGTGATCAGCAAGTGCATTGATGGGCAAGAGTCTCAACATATCTCAAAATGGTTCTGTGGCTGCCACTTACTCGCACATACCCTTCAGTCGATTCAGCTGGAGAATCATCATTATCAATATGTAATTGTATGTAATTATGCAATCATGACATTTTCCAACCAGCTTCATGTACCAAAGCGCATGTGATAAATGGCAGTGGGTCGAAACCCTGTACCCCTGGTTCCCCACCATTATCCTTTGTTTTCCCTATTTTTGGTTGGTTATTATCCCCATTAGTTGGTTGGTTATTAGCCCCATTAGTTGGTTGGTTAATATTGACCCATAGCCACATGAAGCTCCATACGCAGCTTCATCATATCTGGTGGTTGCGGGAAGCCGGCTTCAGTCCTGCAATCGCCGCCACGAGAGCAAGGCCTTCGATCGCTGTGTAGGCGGCACATGTCGTTGGCATGTGATTGACCCACAAGCCATGACCCAAGTGGTTTGTTGACCATGATGATAGGACAACATCGTATGAGCTGTGAGGTAAGTGGGATGTTGATAATGACAATGATCTAATGCAAGCAATGAAATCCTCCTTGCTGCTTGGTGGTTGGTGATCCTCCTATCCACCAGTGATTCGGAAACCCAGCCGCGTCATCAAGCGCAACGGTGTGGGGCCTTAGAAATGGAAGCTCTCTACTCTTGCCATGGTACGGTTCTGCCAGATAGTTAGGAATGTAGATAAGTTAAGATGTATATTCATAATGCAAAAAATCATGATTACATGTTTATACATGTGTGCGTGAACAGTTCAGTTGGAATCTTGAATTGATGCTACATGTCCTTCTTTAAGCTGTATAATTCACCAGAACTTTCCATGTTTTACCACGCATGAACTTCCTCACTTCCTCACAGCAAACAGCGTGGGAAGTCCTGAAGTTCTGCGCAATGAGCCGAACGACACATGTGTACATGCGAAGGTTAGAAGCACATGTGTCTGTGTATGCGTACAGTATGTGTGATAGATAGATAGATAGATAGATAGATAGATAGATAGATAGATAGATAGATAGATAGATAGATAGACAGACAGACAGACAGACAGACAGACAGACAGATAGATAGATAGATAGATAGATAAAGACCATTACCTTTGCGACGTGTTCCCAGAGTGAATCCTTATAGCTACCATCTACCTTTACAGCATCAGGACCTAGCCCTGCCCAAATGAAAAGGATATGCATAATTTACAGAGGTAAACATCTACCACGCAAAAGAACAATCGAGGATTCATGAGCAGAACATAGCAGAACACATCCTGATCCAAGTCTTTTTGTCCATCCGAGCCATGAATGTTGATTAATTAAATGCTTTAGTCCTTCTTGTTGGTCAAATATTCCTCAGTCTGTCTGTCGACTAGCCGATTGTACTATCTGCGACTGCGAATCACAAGCCTATGCTTCTAATCATGGTGGAATGCGCATCTGCACAAAGTCAGTGAGATTTGTCCGATGCCCAACTTCTTGGCTGGCATACAATGATAAGAACCCATTCTGTTGCCGTGTGACAACTCCACACATACCTGAACAATAGAACAGTATCATACCAGGCAATGATTTGCCTATCCAAACCATTCTATTGTTGGTTGACATCATCTATCCCCAGACTATCCCCACACTTTGATATCCTCCATCCCCACACTATCCCCACACTATCCCCACACTATCCCCAGACTATCCCTGCACTATCCCCACGCTATAACCAACAACCTGCCGGCATGGCATCGCCAATGGCCCCAACCACGTTTCCTGGTCCCCTGGCGCTCCAGCGTTTCGTTCCCTGGTGCCTGCCCCAGCGCCCAATTCCGGCAGCAACCGCTGCGAGCACACACGGCTGCCTGGGGTGGCGCAGGGGGTCGTGGTGGGACAGGTGGATTGATGGGTCCGCATGACTGCCCATGTCAGTTGCTTGCCATCACTATTTCATCATCAACAAAAAAGACAACTATGCAAATCAGAAGCAAATTCCCTAAGAGGCTCAAGAAACAAATTGCTAAAGATAGAGATTCGACGAGATTTCATGAGTAACATGTGCCAAAAAAAATAAACATGTTGAACTTCGTGCAAATTTCGCCCGGCTCGGCTTTCGCGACGCGAATTTCGCGGTTTACGATGTCGCACCTGGCGGTTGAAGATCTGCGACATTCGTGGCACCACGGGGCCCACGTAGCTCCACCAGGGCCACGATTGCATTTGCACCTGGCGGCTTCGCACCGCCGGGTGCATGGTGAACCGACTGGGTGGGAACGGTTGATGCTTCACAAATATCTATGAACCATCATGAATGGCTATACATAACGAATATTTATAACAATCATGAATGGCTACACTTAATGACTGAAGTTAATGACTATAGTTAACAATCATGAATGGCTACAGTGGATGACTGAAGTTAATGACTGAGTGATCATGACTATTCACAATCATGAATGGCTATAAATAATGACTAGAGTTGGTGACAATAGTTGATGACTGTAGTCGACAACCGTTCAATGTTGGTCCTTAGCTATATACACCAATGAACCATGGTGAATGGCTGATGGTGCAGCAATTGTTTGTGGTACCATGATGTGCCATGTATGTTGATGATCACAATTGTGAACATGGTCAATGACCATGGCTCACAACGGTGATCATTTGCAAGCAGTGACAACCATCAACCATGTGTGTCCTGTCATATATATACATATATACACATATATATATACATATATTTTGACACGGGCCGGTTCTCAGTTGGATGGTCCTGAAGGGTAAAAAAGCAAGATTCACTATCAGCATTGAAGCAGCAACAGGATCAATAATCTGGGTGAGGCTCAGTATAGCTTCTTCATTCTCCTGCTGACTTGACTTGTTAACTGCAGTTTCCAGATTACTTAACCACTATTAGCCATAGTCAACCATAGAAAATCTTGGCTTCCCATTGACAACCGCCCCAATATTGTTTGACTCTGACTACGACATCTGCGATCAGGTGCTTGCTCACTTGCAGTGCTGTCAAGTTTTGAGACTTGCAACTTGACACGAGCTACTGGAAGTATTGATGATCATTGTGGCATGAATTAGCAGCTCTGGTAACTGAATTGCATCATGTATATTGAGCTATGAATAAGATAAATGGCTCATGAACACATGATCACCTATGGCAGTGGTTGTTCTGATTTTTTATGAACTAGCATTTGGTTACACCACTCTTGGTAGCTCCTGGCCTCGCTCCCCCTTAGGCTCCTGGCCTCGCTCCCCCCTTAGAAGGGTATAGGGATACCCCTGGCTCCAAATCGCTCCCTCCTACCCAACAGCCAGTGAGTCAAGAGTCCCTTTGTTTTCGTTGTGAAGCTTCGGCACCACCAATTGCGGATCCACTTGGAAGCAGCTGCTCGATAGTGACATGTAGTGTTGCCCTATCACCATGATTGACAAGGTTGATTAACTATGAGGTGATAGGGCAACACTACATGTCACTATCGAATGATTAATTCTAGTCAATGTATGAGGTGTCACTATTACCAGTGATGCCGTTCACTATTGATAACATCTTAAGAGTCAATGCGATGTGCTTCGGCTGACGAACGCACTTCAACGATTGACTTAGTCGGCTGCTCAGTCAACTGATCAACCATTCACTGAGCATCGAACATCAGCTGGCGTTAAGCTTACTGTAGTGAAAATACATGAATTAGCACTAGTAGCTCAGTGAAAAACCATTAATAGTAACCCTTAAAAACATTTAATAACAGCTAAGCATAAACTGGTCATTATGGCAACAGAGATCTACCAGGTAAATAGCCATCCCCTATTCCTGATGGTAACCGGCTACTCAGTGCGCTCCCTGGCTTCGCTCTGCACCTGTGTAGAACTGGCCTTGAGCAACGGTGGGACAAAATCCTGGAATTTCAACACGTACACCCCTATGACCGTGGTTAACAGGCAGTTAACTAGTTGCTACTTGTGGTTATATGTTTTCTTAGTTGGTTTGTGGTTGAACCACCCCGTCATGAAGAATATGCTTGTCAACCAACCATAGCAGTGAATAATCGCATTTGGGAAGTAAAAAATGTCAATCAAACCACCAACCAGTATATAACTTATTACCAGAGAGACAAATAGCCATGTCTTCGATGCATTGGGTGTGATCCATGAAGCTCAGAGAAAGCATGTACCAACTACAGGGAGTTCAACTACAGGGAACCAACAGTCTACTATGTGGCACGGAAAAGTGGAGGAAGTCATCCACATTCTTCTCTTGCTGGGGAGTGAACATTTTGAGCCACCCCCCCTTTTGTTAAACCTGCCATGGTATCAAAACGCCAAGGCTGAACGCAAAAGAGTATTGATCTGCAAGGTTAGAGACATACGACATATGCTTAAGTTACATAGCTTGGCAATCTAGTGCAGAGCTGTGAAAACAACGCGTCATCGAAATAAACACTGGAAATAGTTCACTGGAAACAAAAAATAGGATGAAAAAAGTATATAAACCCTCTTCCCCTCTAACGGTGATGGAGCCGCATGTTTTTTGCAAGCATCCGTATTTATTCAGCTGAACAACGTGTAGTCACCCCCAATCATCAAAGTCAACAAAACACATAAAAATGGAATACATCGCGTGTGAGTATCAGAGCCATCCACGTGCATTCTGCCACGCAAACCAAAACACTCCACTCCGCACAATAATCCCACGATTGGGGGGTTCAGCTGGCAAATCGTTCAGCAGTTCATGCTTGATCCCTGCATTGTAGGACTCTCATGGCTTTCAGCCACAAGACCCGATTGTCAAATACGTAGTTCCTATTCCCATCCAAAGCGAAGATGATTCTCAGCACGAAAACAAAGTTCTGGCGAGACTGGGGTCACCCAGAACCCTTGGACACTCACTACGCCATCGAATAGCAAACGCCTACACTAAAGACTTACCCGGTTTCCCACTAAGGGCTATAGAAAACTGGATGGGAAGGTAGCAATGCCAACATTTCTCCCAGGCCGCCACCAAGTATAAGCAACTCCGCGCGATAGCCAGCGGGAAGGCGATTTAGTGCAGCCACAGCCGCGGTTGGCACGTGGTGAACCACAAGTGCTGATCGCTTAGCTCCACACATTCATGAGCTGCAGCTCCATCTGCGCATGGAGACCATATCTCAGCTCCTGGTGGCTCAAGAGGCTGAGAGCAATCTCATCACAGATTTAGCGACGGAGAATGGCAAGCATCTCCATCCATACATATATATATATAATATAGCTAATTATACACATAACATTACATCTAGTATCCCTTCGCCTTCCCACATAGCGCGCTAAGATACCATACCCAGAATGAACTGAAAATGAACAGCAGACGTGGCAACAATGCCGTGTTGGGATGCCTGGCCAACTATTCTTGTGAACAAATGTTTCGTAAATGGTATTGTCTAGGGGTGTCCATAAACGATGCCGGTGAATGCTGATTCGTAGTTATGATTAAACTATTGTGTTTAACACTCATTCACCATCATTGACCACGGAATTGATGGTAACTAAATACTGATCACAGCTACGTGCCACAGCGTCGCTGGCCCTAGTTGGTCATCGAAAGAGCTGTTTGATTCTAAATCGGCCTTGACCGTCCTGCTATGGTTGGTTGATAAGCTGGTTGTTCATTGACCCTGTCATGTGGGTGTTTATCAAGCCATAGGGGTACCCTCAAATCATCATGCACAATTAGGTAATAACCCAACCATTTTGAGGGTACCCCTATTTTGAGAAACACCCATGTCTGACGCAATATGATTATATAATGACCCAACTAGTAATTAGCGGCATCTATTGTCCGACGGACTGGTGTGAGTTCAGCCGGTCAAGAATATCAAGTGAGGCCACTGACAACGATAGTGAGTTCAAGATGGTTGGTTAGCTGGCTGCTAGTTCAACATGACCTGTGGTCGAGGATCAGCAATAACCAACAACACAATACATCAAAAGAAGCGTCGAACCCTAATCAGTGAATACTCATGACAGATTATGATGATGCTGATGATGCTGGTGATGATGATCCCCCCATGGACAAGGAAGTTTCACAGTTCCATATGTTCCCCAGAGCATCACAATCCATCAGCTAGGAATAACACCGAAAGGTTTTTTTCTGCAACAGCCCATTTTTGACAGCTAGGTCTCCGCCGCTCCACAGGGGAAACCTGGATAAGTTTAATATATATATATGGGACATGGGCGTGCTTTCGCCGTCACAAGACTTCCCATCACTTCAGGTGGTTCGTTGAGATACCCGTCTTCATGGAGATAAGACAAAAATTCTGTGTATCTTTTGACGTGAGATCAATTGATCTTCCATCGTTGAAATTACTGACCCCGCTGTATAAGCAAGACCCAAACAAGAGTCTCCCAATTAACAATCTCAAGCTGGTCTCATTAATCACATTGCCAACACAAAAATGGAGCAGTTCTGTGAGATGCTGGGTCAGTAGGGTGATCCTTGCAACTACGCGGTGATCTGGGCATGCCACAACCATTCCCGCATAAGGAAACCACAGGAGTGACCATCCTGGCTCTCCTGCCTTCAGGTAGCCCAAGGCTTCTTCGAACTGACCAAGTAAAGCTGCCTCTGCTGGACACACTGAGAGATGCATCTCTCAGCACAGGGAGCATGTCTCCCATGCAAATCTTCAAAATCTTCAAATGGTGGTTTCTCAAAATAGGGGTACCCCCCCAAAATGGTTGGTTTTTTACCTGTATTTTACCTATAAAGGACTAACATTGGACAATTTGACATGTTGGGCTGGCTTTGAGGTCAGAATTGCTCACTGTTGAAGAGCTCTAGGCGTTCCATTTAGAGGGAATAAATCTGTCAGTAGCGTTGGGGCCGCATCCGCGCAGTCTGGAAACAGTGCTCCGAATCTGACAAACATCAACAATCTCACCAGCCATCTATGTGGATCGGTTTTAATGCACTTGGTAAAGAAAAGCTGTATTCCGATAGTGAACCCCAAAATCAAACCCACCATCACCAGGTGATGCCATGCCACTTGAAACAGCATGATGTGTTTCCCTTGGAGAATGTTGACTAGGCTCTAGCCCTTAACCTTTTTATGAACGGATCATGGCACCACTTCCTGTCACCACGTGAATCATTCTGGTTCTGATATGGTTGAGCATCAAACCCCAACAACCATCGACCCCCAACGACCGATCCTTTTGACTTGTGGGACCCTTGGGTTTCGGGTCTGGCTGATCTCCCCACAACTGCTGACCTTCACGTTTGCACAGGAGTGAGGGATGTGCCACCACTCCTGCAGTGGAGAACAGGTGGGTTGGTCACAACAAAACATTCGGCTGGAAACGGAAAGGTGGTTGAAACTAACAGCAGCTCCACTTTGTAAAACTGCTGGATGTTGGGATCTGTCCAAATGGCAATTTCTTACAGATCGAAGCAACATAAACTAGTTGCCTTTTATCAAACCTGTTTTGCAGCACAAGGAGGTCTCCATAGGTCTCCCATTTCCTTAGGATTGAGCTAATGGATGGAGGCCACTGGATCTGTCCTCCATCCCCAGGCCAACTACACGGTGGTAGCTATGATGTCTGCTTGCGGGTGCTCCTTCTACTTGGGAACATGGATAAAGTGTTCAAGGATGAGGACACTTATAACCCCGTGAAAGTTCACAAGTGCAACAATTGATCAGTAAACTGGTTGGACAAGATTTCTCACATCAGTCTCCACTGAAACATCGGGGAGCTCAACACATTCCTTACTGTTGGCCCCTTGTCATAGCCAACCAGCAATGATCAGTTGGTATACAACTACTTGGGTACCCATAAAAGTGATGGTTTCGGATGGTTTCCACTCCTTCAAATAATGACCGTTCCACTTGGATCCACTTGGATCAGTGGGTTGGGGACATCGGATCACTGCTGTACAGCTCACCAAGCTCCTCAAGCATCTGGTGGGTGGAAGCCACCGCCACACGGCAAAGTGGCAGGCAGCTTCATGGCGTCAAAGGTAAGGCATGGGCGTGTCGGTGAGTTCAAAGTGTGTGGGTAGATGAGTTTTGTACCCGAAAACACCTCAGGGGGTTGTGTTTTGGGTAACGGCTCATGGTGGTTTGTCGTGGTTACCTGGTGAAACGCCTATGACTTTGCTAATCTGCAATCACCGATTTTGGTGCCAGATCAACTTGTATAAACCCCTTCAAAATAGCAGAAAAACCTATGGTGTGCGACTCTAAGACCATGAAAAGCATCCCAAGTTGCGATCCAAAGCAGAATTTCTGGTCATGTTTAGCAGGAAAGGATCCTGTGGGTCGGATCAATGGGTCTGAGCCGCATATTCACAAGGCACATCTACTCACTGGCGTCGACGACAACACTAGACAGGTTGCCCCCAGCAGCAACATGATATACTTGCACAATTCATGCGTCTCAAGTCACGAAGAGGTATCATCCCAAAAGGGAACAAGTACAATACAGTAAAATTCTGTAAATGATATGGTGGACTCTCAAAATAGGGGACCCCCAAACCATCCAATATTGGTGATTTAAAGTATTAAACTTGCCATTGTTGGGGTCCGTTTTTTAAGAAACCATCGTATGAACCACATGATTTCACCTAAATCCTCAGCTTGCATTGCTGTGGCCTTTCCACTGTCCTTCAATCCTTGCTTGCGACCCAGTGCCAGCAACTAGTCACTAGACCAAGAAGAAAAAGAAGAAAGCCACTACCACCAGCACCACCATCATCAGCAGCAGCAGCACCACCACCAACAACAACAACAACAACAGCTGCCACAGATCAAATACCACAAACACAAAATACACGCCGCACAGGGTTCAGTTTTTGTCCCAAAGAGCCATGCTTGGAAGTGCAGCTGTCCGCTGAAAATGTTTCAGTGTTATATAAATATATCCAATGCATGCACACTTTTAACGACATAAAGCACAAAATACGCTCTACTTCCACATGCCACATGCATGTCATACAGATTCCCAAACTGCGGGCATCCCCGCTGTTAACTACTGGGTTCCAATGGATATTTGTGAGTTTCTTCATGGGTCACGAAATATGACCTGCCAAGCGGACTGCACCGGCGTAGCTCTGATAGACTGTTGGAGGGCCTGGTTCGCACGTGAGCGTCCTGCAGACGGCGCCGTTCTGCAGTGCCCCTGAAAATCTCGAGCAGTGTCAAAACCTGTGGACATTGTTGGCTCACAATGGGATAACAGGATTCAAAATGATACAAACAGCAAAAATGAGGGACTTAATTCACATTAGACGAATATTCGTTGCTTGTATCCAGTTGCAGTGTGCGCTGAATAGCCAACAACGACACGAACAAGAACAACTACTCGTCCTCCTCCTGCTCCTATCACTCCCTACAGCTACAGATATGTATGATCTAAAAGAACACAGTTACTTCTGAAGTTTTATCCAACAACCATGTTTATTGTCAAAAGCTAGTCATGATGAATTCAAAGATATGAAAAAATGCCGCTGCTAATATCTGCTAACGAAAAATGGTGAGCTCATGTTAGCTCTGCTCACCACAGCTTCGTTTTGACCTGCTCTCGCAGAGAGCTGCGCGGGCGTGGAAGACTGAGAGTTCAGCTGGTGCCGCGTTTCTGAACTCACCGCAGCCACAGGAAAGCGCTGGGAAGAGTATGGATGAGTACCTGGTTACATAGGGGGTTCTAAAAATCGGGAACCCACAAAATGGTTTCCCAAAAATCATTGATTTACATTGGGTGATTTTGGGGCCCTATTTTGAGAAACCACCACATGATGTCAACGCATAGGGAATCAGCCCATCAACCAGGGAATACCACAGAAGATGGTTGATAGTTCCAAGGAATGAACAGGAGATGCGCCATCAACTGAGCTTCAAGTACCATAGCAACTGTCACAGCAAAAGTTTAAGGAATTGGTGTGGAAATTTGAAAATTCCTTATGGCAAGATGCGATGCACACAGAAGTTCAAGGGTATTTATGCGGTACGAGTATTTACAGGGTATTCATAAGGTGTGTATTGTGTATAGGGTATTTATAGGGTATTAAGGTATGTGTAAGGTATTTAAAGGATAGTCATTGTACCAAAGATGTACCATGAATCTAAGAAGTACCACAAGAGGATTCAAGAAAATGTACAAGTATATAAACACCTAGTGTGTGTGTGTATTATGTGTGTACATGTGTAAATATCTGTGTACATGTGTAAAAATCTGTGTACATGTGTAAATATCTGTGTACATGTGTAAATATCTGTGTACATGTGTCAACATCTGTGTACATGTGTGAATATCTGTGCACATATAAATATATAGTACATATCTATCTGTACCTAGTACATCTAAGCAAACAGAAATAATCAAACATATTACAAAAATTGATGTGAAACTGCATGAATTAAAACGATTGTGAAAGATCATACACATGTATAACTAAAACCTATGTTATATGCGTATCTAAGATTCATCTAATCAACACATATATTCTCCTCGGTTACTTCAGCGATGCAACGAATCATCCTGATCAAGACTGAGGCCCGCCGCGCTGAGCTCACCAGCAACTTCTTTCCGTCTTCGGCTCAGGGCGCCATTGTGCAGACAATGGGCGTGTCCAGCTAGTAATAGACAACCACAATTGTTTAGGCACAACTTATGATAGTCTTAAGGAGAGAAATCATGAGAAATCATCCAATTGTTGCAAATGCATCGTTATTGGAAGGATACGATGACAGTCATATTACCAGAGGGTAGCTGGGGCTTCAATTCAGCAGAAAAGGTGGTTTGGAACGGCAGCTGGCGTGAGACACCTCAACTCAATTCCATGATTTGATCATACATAGTGTTGACCAATCAAGTCATTGGCGGAAGACTCTCTGACTGCTCACCAAGTCCACGGGATGTTTTCAAGAAAACTATTTTGCCATGGTAATTATATAATTTGTCAAGAATCCCTGCCAAAGCCCATCATTTCATCTTGATTGCCATCAACCCGCCGTTGTATCCAGCACTGCGTTTGACCAAATATCATACGCAGTAAAACAATCATTGGGTCCAGGATGGTTTAGGTCTGTACCTCCGCCCTGGAACCATCCAAAAACTGACCGTTTGAACACCAAACAACTAAGGGTGTAGCCCAATGCGCCCGGAGAAACACCAAGATGGCCCCACCATCTCTGACCATAACCGGTGTAGCCATGGCTATACCTTTCCGTCATGGCTTGCTGTGGTAAACAACTATAGCAGCTATAGCTTGTCATGATTATATATTCATATGGGTGTTTCTCAAAATAGGGGTACCCCCAAATCATCCATTCTGAACCATTTATAGTTAATAAATCAACCATTTTGGGGGTACCCGGTTCTGAGAAATACCCACATCTTTCATTGTGCACCACAGAACTCTAAACGGGGTTACTCAAAGCTTGGTTGTGGGTCGCTTCGATCCTGCTCGGCTGAGTTTGAGGTGTTCATGGTGCATCACAACAAACCGCCATGGCTATCCATAGGTCACAACCGCTGTCACCCATGGCCCATGACCATGCCATCCTCCATGTCGCCCTGAGTCTGTCCAGCAACCAACGCAACGACTTTGCAGCTGGTGGCGACAACATGGGAGCCACAGAGCTGTGTGAAACAGAGATGCTCAGCTGTGAACAACCGGAGGCGTGGGTCGAACGTTTAGCTACCGGTGAAGTACCAACGGCACGTGGGTGTTTCTTCAAGTAGGGGACCCCCCCAAATCCACTTGATCAACCATTGTTAGTAATAAACCAACCATAACTTGGGGTCCTCCATGTTAAGAAACCACCCCACATGACTGGATAACCAACCATAACTTGGGGGCTTCCCATGGGTTCCCTGTTTCAAGGAATCCTCACATGCAGCCAAAGACCTGGCATGTCTCGCAAAAGCTCTGATATCAAATGACCAATCAAATAGCTATCCAATCATCAGCAGTTGATACCAGATGTATCAACCATATAGCAATGAACAATCATATGTACATACATATGATCACCATATTGCTATCAGTTGGTACATATCATACTGTGCATAGCAATGATGACCAATGTACTTATGCACTGCATAGCAATCAACAAATAGCAATCATCAAATGGCAATCAATTCATAATGAATCAACAAACTGCAATCAGCAATTGCAAGAAGATGCAAGAAGCAACCAACAACAATTGTGCCAGAGTAATGATTACCAACCAACAAATGTACTCATGCACAGTCACCATTGTTTGTTGATTTGACATTCGTGGCAAGTCTCTCAAATGGATGTTTCTCAAAATAGGGGCACCCTCAAATCATCCTATATTCACCATATATAACAATAAAACAAACATTGTAGTTGGTATCTCCCCGGTGATTGCTTAAAATCCCCTTGAGAAAAGCCATTGTCAACCACTACAAACCATTCATAGCTCGGGTCCCAAACTGGTCTGAGACCCAAATGAATTTTCCAAAAGGCATGCAATGCATGTGCAAAGCCTTGGTCACGGTTGATTCGAAGTAATTACTGGACTTGACAAAAGTGGCCTTCGCTCAGGTTTCCCTGCTGAAAATGACTTTTTCAGGGCACAGCTATTTGTATACAAAATATGCTGAGATGTACATGTATAATCAAATATACAATGTGTCGTGGGCTGACACTATGTATCGCACATCTAATCAGATATCAGTATGTGATATGACAGTTGACCTATGAACTCTGCTGAAATTCTCTGTTTCGCACAGCCTGAATGGAATCGGGGTGAAAACTGCTTCCCAAAAGGGATCTGGGACAGCACCGCTCACTGATAGGACAACTGCTTTAAGGCCAGGGCAATGCACTTCGCCAACAATGCCACACTGAGCGGACAATCATAGCATGGCTTGGTGAAGATTGGCTCCCACTTATGGGAATTCCCAGCACAGTCACATGCGACTAGATGCAACTCGTACCCATTTTTACTCCGTGGAACTTATCACGTCAGAGTGATGTCTTTAGCGCTTCCTCACTGCTATTTGTGTACAATCTGAAAAAGCAAACAGAGGGTGGCGGGTCCCCTCCGTTCATTGCTTGCCGAGATGGTAGCATTGCTTGGGATTGTAGGAGAGCTTTTGACTCGTTCGATCTTGTTGGTCCACTGGGGCACAAGACTTACTGGTCCATTGGATACACCACACACACAGCAGTTTGGAGAGGACAAGCTACAGTTGTTCAAGCAACATGAAACATAAAGTAAGATAACTACATATTTAAGGCAGGTTTGCAAGCAAACAATAAACTTGGTTTTTGACTGTTTACCAAGCAGAATGGACCAGCCATAGGATCCATAGGAAAGCCTTTTAGATTTCATGAAGTCATGGTTCAACTGAGACTTGTTAAATGCTCCATAATGCCCCGAAATATTAGCCAGATCGAATTGGGATTAAGTCTAAACTAATGTGTATGCTGTATGCATATCTTATATATATATATATATATGGTGAGTATTCAAGGTAGTGTATGTGGTAGGCGAGTAGCGTGAGGAAGTCTAACAAGGTAGGATGAAACAATGAGCACCACCAGCCGTCCATGAGCTTACTATTTCAGGCAGGAAACAATCCATTTCCGGGGCGGTGTCCGCCCTAGAAATCAAACATGGGGATGTAAAATGTTCCTTTCGAATACTGTAGGCAAGATCATCCATAGTCACTGCGAGTTGACACAGTGTGCTGAAGGCCAACACACCCTTGATTGGGCCTGTGGTAAACCACTAGTGATATGATGTAAATGACGAAAAAAAACAAATTTCGAGGTTTATTCAGCCTTGCTTCCGAGGCATTCCTAAAAGAGCAACAACCTTGACTAGAAAAAGACCATACCTTGCAATCATGGATGAGTGCAACCTCCTCTATACAGGTTTCTTTCCCAGCCAATGTTCATATGTTATCAAGTCATAGGCTGAACGTGTGAGACAAGCTAGTTGAAATGACCTATGATTTCATGTTGTGGTGGTGTAAACAATTATGATTCCCTTTATACACAGCGTCTGAAAGCATCTGTTGCCCCATCGTGAAGTGAGCGGCGACTGACAAGATTAATGGCTGCCACAAAGCATTGCCAATCCTGAAGAAGGCAAGAATTGTTTCTGCGGGTGATAATCCCTCAGCGATGGATGGATATTTCATCGCTACCCATTCTCCATTTGATGATGAGTCATCTCTTTTCTCCTGTGAAATCATTGTTATGTTTTCACCAGCAATCTCCCCGTTGAATGTACCATGAGCGTGCTTGGAAAGGATGTTGTTACCCCATGAGCCAGTGGATTGGCGCCTCAGCTACTCTGAAGACTGTGCTATTAATTTTCGGGTTGATGAGCCATGCCCAGTCAGGGTGGTTGGTGTGAGATGCACAAGCCAGCGCCCAAGCCACCGTTCCTCATGGGCCAACGACTTCACCAGGTCACTAAGACTTGATCATGGTGGGCTATTCATAGCTGGCCAAGTGCGCTCGATATCCACCCAACACAGCCGTAGATATTGGATACAACAATTCTTGTACAGGGCCAAGAAGTATGGTGATATCTACTATATATACATTTGGTATTATTTATATCATCATCCAGCCAATAAAAAGTGGAAGCAATTGAGCACCAAGAATCCTTACCATGACCATGCAGTCGGTTTCCCCGACTTGTGAATTGCAGAACCAAACGGCGTCACCCACTGAAATGAAAGGTTGTGAGTCTAACCCCCTACATATCTGGTGAACACCCCAGGACAATGGTCGGGATGTTCCCCTATCCGTTCCTGGTGAAAGCCAGCATGTCATACCATTGTTTCCCTAATACTCTGCTCTCCTCAATTTGGTGATTGGTCGGGGAGATGTTGCTTGGAAACTCTTATTCTTGCTGCTACTTGCTGGTGGTTCGGGCAAACAACCTATTTCCGCTACTCTTGCTTATATTGCGCCCCTGATCGCTTAGCTGTGTGTGTTAATCAAAACACCTGAAATTGTTGTTACTGCTGCTTGTGTTGCTACTGTTGATGATCTTTGTGGTGTATCCCTTCCATTCCCTTGTGTCATATGGTGGTTTCTCAAAATAGGGGTGCCCCTAAATCATCCGTTAATTCTTAGTTATAGTGCAAAAAAAATCTGGGGTACACCTATGACTTGAGAAACCACCAACTAGTACTTGTTTAATTAAGCATCATTGTTGGTGATTCTCCCCCGCTATTAACCAGTATGAGTGGTTACAGCCCCCATCTGTCCTTTCCCTGGTCCCTGGGGGGACAAGCGGTCGTGCGGTGCTGGCGCTGCTTCGCTGAGCTACTCAGCCACTGCGTCTCGATCCTCTGCCCAGCCTCGGAAATGGTACAACAACGGTGATCACAAGGCGGGCTCCCAACCACTTGGAGCTGTTGGTTTAAACCGAACTACTGTAGTTAACTGCCAGTTACAACGGAACTTACCTAGGGTTGACTATCGGTTTAAACCTATCTTGGGGGTTAAACCAACAGCTCTAAGTGATTTATAACTCACCTAACTAGTTAACCTACAGCTGTTAAGTACCAATTATAAGGGGTTTCAACCTAACTAGTCAAGCTAGTTGAACCCCCAACAACTAGGTGGTTTATAACTAAAATAACCAGGGTGATTTCTACCAGTTTTAGGGTTGAACCAACCCAACTTGTACCAGCTGGGGGATCCACTACAGCCACCGGATTTCTGGTTGTAACTCATAGGGCACCGCTGGTGCCAGTTGCCGTTTCTCACAGCCGAGTTGTAACCCACCAAACACGGAAAACTACAGGTACTTATGCCCCTGAGATGCTGGAAATGATGATGGTTTATGAAGGTAAATGAAGAGATTGCAGACCCATCATCGCAAGTGGTCGATGGAACTGTAGCAACATGTGGCTCTGATTGAACCGGATTGGTTCCCATTGTTTTGGAGCGCTGATTTCGTTAACCAAAGTCCAGCTATGCACCAGCTCTTTCGGAACCAATGCAACAGCTGGCCTTTGGACACCCTGATGAAGCCAACAGTCCAACTTCAAGGCTTCCGCACAGGAGACCAGTGAGGAAAGAGGCCGCACTCAACAGCAAGACCGACATCGAAAGGCCTCCTGTGGTGCGTGTGCCCTTGAAAAGCTGCCCTCCATATGCTGGTGCCCGTGGAATGTCTGCGAAAGACGTTGACTCCACAAGAGGAAATGAGTTGCAATATAAAAATCTATATCTATATAGAGTCTATATAAAGTCCATACATATCCTGTAGATATCTATATCACTAATCACTATCTACATCTACATCATATATCATATATCTATCTCTATAGCTATAGCCTATAGTCTACATCTACTTGATCCTACGACCTCTGCCTTCCCTCGCGCCTATGGGAAAGTTGCCCAGGGAGATGACTCCGCTGGCCTTCGGGGCCTTCGCCTGGCGGTCCGAGCGGCTGACCCCGTTGGGTGCTTGGGACGTCGGCTGCGCCTGGTTGTCCAATTTGGAGGCCAGGTCCATGACGGCCTGGCCGATGCCCCATGCGGCCCGGTGGGTGCTGCCGGGTGGTACCACCTACGGACGTTACCTGCTGCGACAGACGGAGGACCCCAGATTTTTTTGTGGAAAAGTGTCATTAACTGTAGCTGGTGAAATTGCCATTCACAGGGGGAAGAAATACACTAATTGTTGGTTGGTTTGGGGTGGGACGATTCTGGGGCGATTCCGGGGTGCTTTGCTTGTGCGGCTTGATGTTCTCGTCTGCATAAGTGGATGGATGCAAGACGGGAAATGCCGTGCAGTTCTACTGAACATGTATGACTTTGGTATGCCTAGGGAATTGCCAAGCTACACCATGCCCCAGAGTCATTGAGCACAACCCTAAAATTTGAATGCAGCAACCTGAGAGACGTTAGGAAAGGAGGACAATGGAGCAAATGATAAACAGCGTTGAATCACCAACAATCAATGGAGATCCATAGAAATGCAGGGCGAATGAAAACCTCGCAGCATTTCACCATGATCCAAATATGTTGCATCCTCAGGGGCATCCACCCAAAATGAGTCAATTCACCCAGTGAACATCCCAAAGGTGAGACGAATTCTCTGGTTCTTGACCCATGTCAATCCCGTAATGATAGTGATGTCAATGGGATGAATGACCATATTTATATATATATATCATATATCATATCAATATATGATATGTTGAGATCAAATCCCATCGGCTTATAACTATTATATGTTAGTTTTCATTTCATTTGAAATCCTTTGGTGAACATGCTGTCTGCTAGGCTGGCCCTACCAGTTCGACCAAAACTGTAACTGTCTCCCTCGTACTTTCCTTTGTTTGGAACCAATCAAAACCTCGGGAATTCCAACCCACGCATGGAAGATGTACCCTGCTATGTTTCCAGCCATACTCAGGCAGCCCTTTCAGCCTTTTTGCTCAAGCAGCCTTTTCTCCAAGTAGGCTCCTGGCCATTGTGGTGCGGAAGGGGGCCACAACAAATGGGAGTTGATAGTCTTGATGCCACACATGCAACAAACTTCTATGCTTGTCCAGCTCGACTACTGGCCATCTCCCCACTTTCGCTGGTTCAAACCTTGAGTGCCTGCGTCGACAAATGGATCAAATGCACCTACCAGGTTGGCAACAATCAGGTGGGAAATTTCAGGAATAAAACACAGGCTTGGAGTTGGAGGTTCTCCTGGTGCGACTCCCAAAAAGCTGCCTTGGAACCCAGGTTGAAAGTTTCTGAGTTCTCATGAAAAACAACAAAAAAGCAAGCGGAGTGATCATGCCACGCTTGATTTTTAAGCAGGAAGTTCTACTCCTCTTCATCGCTGACAATTTCTCAAGTTTGGCAAATTGGTGTTTCTAAAAACAGGGAACCCCCCAGTCGCCATCCAGTTTATTAATCATTTATAGTAATAGACCAACCAAAACTTAAGGTTCCCCATATGATCTGTGTAGTTTTGGTTGGTGAACCCTAAGTTTTGGTTGGCTTATTACTATAAATGATTGCTGTAATAATATGGCCGAGCTAAAGCCAGCTGTAACTCTGTTGCCGCTGCTCCTGGAGGAGCTTGTAGGATTTGGAGGCCTTCTGAGGGTCTGTAACCTGCAGCCGCCCAGTTGAGCCGTGTCACTGATGGTCAAGTGGTGATGAATGGTGTTCAATGATAGTTGATAATGGTGGTTAATGATGGTTAGTGATGGTTAATGATGGTTAATGATGGTTAATGATGTTTGATTATAGTCAATGACTACTCAGAAGTGCAAAGATACGCGCACTATTTGCAATCTTCGCAATATACACGGCATGCGTATCGCAACTGGGGATGGAAATTGTGTCATTACATAATATCGTTATCTATTTATCTATTTACTTATTTACAAAAGTCATGTACATATCAATTTTGATTTATAAATTGTGTATTTACTTTCAATTTGTTTCTTGAATCTACATAGATCTATGAAAATATAACATGAGATAGCATCATCCAACTGTCCTCTTTCGGCAGGCCATATCCCTCGTGTTTAGTCCCGACAGATCCCCTAACATTGCTAGATTGGATTGCCTTTGTCCCCCCTCATCAAATAAAGTTTGGCATCACGTCTTTCCAGTCATCTCCGAGTCATCTCTCATGTTTAGTGCCGGAAAATCCGTAGCCTGAAAATCAGGGAATCCCATGGTGACAAGGATGGCAAGGGTTCGAACCAGGTACTTTGCCCTCGACTTGACACCATGGAGGTCAATCAAAGTGAGTTCCCTTTCCATGAAATTCAATCCCTGGGTGAACTAACAACAAGGCCCCCCGCTGGTTGCGAGTCAAGTCCAAGCTGTTGTGATCAATATTTCCTCGAAATGATGCACACATCTCCAGGAAACCCATAGAATTGCCGGTGAATGGTTGATGGGGCTGGTGAAACCAAGGCTTTAGATTTTCCAGGAACCAAAATGAAAATTGGATCCTGACCGACGTTACGTGAATGGCTTTACCATGGCGCGTCCGGGGGCTGGAAACCCATGGCAGGCCGCCTGCCGCTCCTCCATACCATCTGCAGCTAATCTGGAGATCTCCTGTGACAGCAACGGATCCCAGGTTGGTTTCCCTAGGAGGGAATTCATAGTTCGTAAATTCATGAGAAATGTATATATACTATCGTAGGAATATGTATCTATAAAATAGACATGTCATATCTATGTATCATTATCTATCCATACCCTTGCACCCAATGCAGACTGTCCCCGAAGCATTCTTCGCGGGTTGTCCAAGCCAGGACCGATTACCGATAGCAGTGGTTTGCCACTGCAGCATCCTCCCAACTGGCTATGGGTCAATATTTATTGACCAATAATTGGAGATAATAATCAACAAGACTATAGGGAAAACAATGGTTAATGATGGGGAACCAGGGGTACAGGGTGTCGACCCACTTCCAACTGGATGTGTAAACGATGCTTGGCGATTTCAACCATTCAATCGCTGGGTCGGGAAAATCGATCTGGGAAACCCTTACACTTGCTGGTTATAACATATTATAGCCAGGGTTTCCTGTAGATTTTCCCTTTCACCAATCCATTGATTCAAACGGGTTCATCATATTTTGGGATTGAAGATGCAAAAGTTGGTGAATCATCACGCGCAAAATGGAAGATGCGAAAGCTGATGAAAGTTGATGATTTGTTCCAAGTAGGATGGAAGATTGAAAGAAGTTTCAAACCACCAAATGGTTCTGCTGTGCTGCTTGTCCGTAGCCATGAGGTATCCGGGAAACAGTCGGTTTGCAAACAACATTATTATCATCACTGAGTAATCCTGGGTACATCCGGGTACATCAGATATCAGAATCTACATGCCTATTAGAATAGCATAGGATTTCAATCAAAATCTAGCGCTATTTATCCTATTGATTCTGGTATCAGATGATATCAGATGATATCAGATAGGTACATAGATATCAGAATAGCATGTGATATTGCTATTCTGCTAGAATCATAGTTTCTGGATAAAATCTGTAGATCGAATCAAGTTAAATCACCTACCTTAGCATCCTGATAGATTCTGGTGATTTCTCACCTCTGTTTATCATGGTGCATCTACCAGGATCCGCGATCCGCTCCTTGATGAGTTTCTTTCGAATCTCTGCGGCGATCTGCCAGCGCTCGGCGGCTTGATACGGGGCACTGGAGATGGTGAAACCTTCAGTCGTAGAATCAACGAGGAAAGAAACTCCGAGAATCTAAATCAGTAGAAGTTGAATCAATTTATATATATATATATTACTATTGTAATTAATATTGTTTGAATCATAAGTAGTAGAAGCCCTTGTTTTTTGGTATCATATCATCGTATTGCAATCGGAATTGAACGGAAATTCAGGGTGAATTTGGTGCGACGTTCTGCGGGGATCCAAATTGTCCCACACGACGAATTCGATTCCAGGCTGCTCAACTTCCTATTCTCTAATTATCCTGGATTGACTCAGTTGATCGGCCATCCAAGGCACGTTTGTTGGTGGTGGGCTAACAGGTATCTCCGGTATCTCCATATCATTGGTTACAATCTGTGGTTAAGCAGACAAGAACCTAACTCAACAAGCTGACAACACTGGTCATTCGATTCAGGCCGGTACCAGTTGTTGGATGCTTTTGGCCACATCCTTCTGTGTTGTCGGTGTGGTCGCTTCCCCCCTGGCCTCTTGCAACTCAGCAACGTGGTCCTGATACACAGTGATGGAGCGGACGGTGCTGGAAGGACATCGTGGGACGATGGCACAACAAGCTGAAGGATAGTTGACAAGCGAGAACAAAGTGTGGCTGTTACATCATGTCCACGGCCATCAACGCATGTCTGAGACTTGCAACACTTGTCAACCAGGTTCAGCCTCTAGAAAACTGAGCAATGTAAGTGCAGTTAGGTTCGGGGCTGAGCTACCGATAAACCTCAATCGAATATAGCATGGCGTGAATTGTGATTACTTGGGCAACTGATAGAGGAATTAGGATATCGGTTTGATTCAAAAGACCCATAGCTACACTGAAGTTACCAATTTGGAGGAGCCGCTCCTGATGGACAAAGATTTGCATCAAGAAAAGCATGTGGAGCCTTTTTTCACTGGTTGGATTACAATGGATGAGATTGATTCCACAGAATAGAAAAGTATCTGTACATGCATACAAATATGGGCAAATACATATGAGTACGATTTCTAGACGGTATGTACCTATGCAGTTTAATGTACTAGTGCTTTGTCGACACTATGTAAGTCTGTCCTGTGGGTGTGTATGCATATGTGCGCATGCAGTGAATTTGATATGCAAATAAATATGTCTCCGTACATGCCAGGCAGCCAGAAATCTGGTCAACACTGAGACTGGTTTATTAAATCTGGACACTCATCATCACTCATCGCATTTTGGAACTGATGAAACCCTGGTGACCAACAAAGTCAGGAAACACCAACTTGCAGGTAGCCCACGGCCTCAGGGAGGTCGAACTTGCTGATGCCAGTGATGTCCGCTTGGATCCCAATGAGATACCACAGCTCCTGCCGGTCCAAGGCTCTGGCTGCCACCCATGGGAACACCAAGCGCTACCAGGGTTAAAACAGTATCGATCCTCATGGGATACTGCCCTTGTTCACTAGTGGTCCAGTCCACCAACCAGCCATCCAACCAACCATCCAACCAACCATCCAACCAACCATCCAACCAATGGTAACGAATCTGGTTTTCAATGCACATGAGACATCACCGCAGGGCGGGCCTCGTTGGTCTCCGCGTCCAGGGCAATGGTTAGACCCCGCAGGTCCAGAAGATTAATGAACCTGAAGCACTTCCAAAGCAACAAGGTTGACATTGGTTGATCCGGAGAATTGAGACCATTCGTACATGTATATATTATATGACTATGACATATATCATATACATAGATATAAATATATGAATCTAAACACATTTAATCCATAATCCATTTATCTGAGAGATCTTGGTTCAGCATGGGATGATCCACCATCCACGTCGTCGCGACGACTCGCAGCACCATCGCAGCACGGGAGCATGACCAGATCTGCTGAGGTCCCAAGCATTTCACCGGATTTCTTCCGATTCGGAAGCAGCGCCGTAAAGGCTCCACCGGATTCACTGGCGGCGGGCGAGGCGAGGCAAGTCCTACAACTACTTCTCCTACGATTGATGATGGCAATATATAGCAATCATCATAAGGACAACACAATATGAAAAATAATGACAACATAACAATAAATATAGCAACAATACTAGTACATACTAGTACTAATAATAAATAATAATAATAATAACTAAGAGTGATAACACAATAATATGATATGACTACGATGTATCACTATATTAATCTATCATCTATCTGATTCCTGCTTTTGGGACCAAATTGAAGAGACAAGTCTCTTACTCTTCGAATGTGACTCTCAATATGGAGCAAAATCATTGGAATCTCAATACTCAAATATGTAGATAATATATATACATATACATAAGTACAGTATATCATATAGTATGTACTGAAAATCATGAACCTTTGAGTAGAGCTGATCCTTGCAAAAAATTGGTATAGTCAAGTTCAAATCCGGTGGGAAAGGTGACCATCGCGCACTTGTCAACATAAGAAGTTGAATGCACCACCCTCGGCGGCACCACCAATCCGCTGTGGCTATGGTTGATCCCAGAAATCAAAGGACCGCTGAGTGAATGAAGCTGTCCGTTTTTCACTGTTCACTCCAGGTGGGTTTGTCCATTGGTGGTACCGACTAACTATCCAATAGCCATTGACCAACCAGCAATAGGAGGAGTGTTTCTGACAATATCAAAACCCCACCACACCAATGGAGGGTTTATTACTACAAATGATTATTAATGGTCAATAAACTGGATGATTTGGGGGTACCCCTATGACGTGAGAAAGCCTCACTTTTGGATACAGGTCCGCTTAGCCAACAGAGACCCCACGCACACTGAGTCGCATCGGCAACGCAAAGGCGCGTGCGGCCTTGCTAGGCGAAGTCCCACCAAATCGGAGGGAGAAATGGGGCCTTGGTCCGCGTGAGTCAGAAAAAGGGAAAACAAGAGACTAGGACGGAAGTATAATTTTATTTATTGTTACTATCATTAGTATATAGCAGATATAGCATTATGATGATTACTACACTATTAATTGTCATACATGCTATTATGAACCTCGATCTATTGATTTAGATGTATACGTATCTAAGTGACAAGTGACATCCGGTGACATCAAGTGACATCAAGTAGTGGTACTGGGTTAATCACTCTCCCAAAGTCTTTCTTTGAGCTGAAGCGGACCGCAATGATGGGTGGAAACGACATGGTCCAACTGTGGGTGACAATTCACGCTCGTCTGGCCACTGAGTATGAAGCCACAGAGGAAGATATCGATTTGTGAGATATCCAAATCGTGGAGACCGCCCCTTTTGACCCATTCTCAAGATGGATGTATGGGTGTCCTAGAAACGGATGGTTTATGGCTATAGCTGCTTACTATTGTATGATTTGGGGGGTCTCCCATGGCTTGAGAAACACCCGCACATCCCAATGGTTTGATCCAAACATGGGTCATGTTGAATGCTAACCTGGTGCCACTGAGGCCACGACACAAAGCATCTGCAATCATTGGTTTTCAGGACAGGGTGACAGGCTACCGGAACCAGCACATCTCAGGCTCTGACAACCCTGATTCAGGAAGCGGCAATTTGCCCCAATGATTTCACTCCTGAAAAGGCGCGGATCTTGTTCCCAGCGCCCCTGGACTCATCTGCAAACATGGCCACGGTTTTTGCAATAAAAGCAGCAGTGTTGCCGATGAATCTGTGTTAAAAGCCGAATCTTGGATGAATGCAAACTCACCCGAAACCCGTGGGAGTTTTGCAAACTACCTACTATCAAAAGGATGAACTACCAAGCAACGAGGTGCAACAAATGACTTTCTTTGAGATGATTATTAGTTGAGCAATCAGAATAGCTATCAAGCATTTGTGTGCCAGCAGGCAATTAACACGCTGAACATCACTCAAGATTAAACAGAACATTTTCTCCAACGTAATATCTGAAGATAGCAACCATCTGAACCAGCATTCACTACAACCACCAACACCATACCTAACTATCGGATTTTACAACCCAGCTGAGCCACTTTGGGTCTCCAAAAAATGCGGCTTGGCCCTGCTCCTCTTGAAACCCGTCATCTTTTCAAACGCTTCTGAGACGGCAATGAGGGGGAAGTCTTCGCCTGGTTCCGACATGCTGAAAGTTGAGGACTATCCATGTACCAAGAACTCATTGAAATCATTGAGTACTAGTATGTACTAATAGATACTCATAGTATGTACTAGTACTATCCAAATGCATTCTGAGTGTTTCTTTACACCGTGTTCTGATCTACTAACTTCAACTCAGCTTGACCTGAAGGTGGTAAGCCATGAACATGATCAGTTCTGTCTTGCCCCCACAGGTGCCTACGGGTGTAAAGAAGAAAACAGCTTTCATGAGAAGAATTAGTATACAAGTCCTTTTGGATTCCGAGCAGCATTGGCTGCCGGGTACGCCTTCTGGGGAATTGAGCACCATCTGGGGCATGCCATGTCTGAAGATGTCTGAAGATGTCTGAACGGATGAATAGAATTGATAGAAGATTCGCATTCACACATCGAATCTCACAACATGGCCTCCATCAAAACAAAGCCGCATCAGCTCAGCCGTCCAGTTTGGACCCGGCTACACCCATACCGAGGATGATTGGAGAGCATACTGATTCGAAATTAACACCTCCTACCTACCCAGGGCTATTCATAGCACCGTGGTCGCTCCAAGAGATTAGCAAGTCTCAAGGTGCCAGACTGGCAAGCTGAATGATTTTGGACTGCCCAAATGCTGGATTATCTGCTACATGGTATCAACTGCTTCCCCAGTGGAGCAGGAACAGAGTGGCGCCCCTGTTGGTATTCCCAGTGGCACGGCCGCACCACCCCACCTTTCGGATCAGCGACGGTCACGCAGAATTTGCAGGCGTGGACCTGAGCTACTGTGGCAAGCAGCGTGGGTAAAGTCTACCAAGCCGCACATAGGCTTGGATATGGTTGGATTAAATTGCACTGCAACTGGTACTTCTGGAGAATTCATATCCTAAACATCACTAAAATTCAGAAGAGTCCATAGCGATTGTGATATTCACGAAATGAACCCCCTTGTGTTGGATGATGTTGGGACTTGAATCCTCAGAAGCTCTGACATGCTTGCCTTACTGACGACTTGACCGGGATATTGTTTTCTACTTAATCTTTTGGGAGTTGCCATTAGTGTCGATTCAGGCTGCAACATCAAGGTAAAACACAAAAGAAATTGATCAACAGATTCCACGCTTTGGTTCCCAGAACTACGTCACTGCGTGCATTCCTTCACATCTCAAGTGGACAAACCGTTGGACCTCGGTAGATCAGTTGTTGCCCATCGGTTGCACCAGGGCCCCCGAACTGCGCCCTGGATCGCCTTCTTCACAATGGTTTGAGACACCTGGGGGTCGTCAACTGGTTGGGCCGTTGCTTAGGAAATCCATGGGGAAAAACCAACGTTCCACCAGTCCTGGCAGTGATTGCCGGGGGCACAGACGTTCAAGCGATGGTAGCAATCTTCACAGCACCATGAAGGTCCCGACGACAACACCATGATGAGCCGAGCGTTTTACTGGGCCACCCCAACCAATGAGGAGATGATGGCATCGATGTTCTCCCCTTCCTCTGCCTGAGGCAACAAATGCGGGCTGTGTCTGTGGGAATGGGTCAAGGCCAATTTTCTTGAAATCATTAGGCCATCGGATGCGTCAACACAACTGTGGACACCGCATAATAGGTAGGTTCTGGGCGAGGTTATCATATGTGTGTATATATATATATATACATTTGATTGATACAATATAAAGTAATGTAATTAATAGAGTATATTTCTCTAAGATCGTATAATAGCATCCTATAACACTATATGCATGAGCGTATGTATGTGTGTATGTATGTGTGTATGTATCATTACGTATCACATTTATGCCCCCGTCATCCTGCTCACTTTCCCCTGCATCCAACACTTTCACTTATGTAAGCATATGCGCTCTCTACATGCATCCTTTGGTTGCATGTGTATGAGCGTGTTTGGCTCTGGATCAAAAACCCTGCGTGTGGTCCCTCTGATTCCTTATTTTCGACCTGCAGTAATAGGCTACCTAACCCTAACCTTGCCCTCCCTACATTGCGCCTTCCTCCTTCCAAGTCCCCGAAAAAAATCCGGTCTGCCCATTAATCGGCGATTTTGGGGTAACCCTCATGGGCAGGTTCCCGTAGAAATCGAAGGTTCAAAGGTGCAACCTGTGCCTGCTTTCAGCCACCCACCTGGAACCACAACGATAATATCCCAATTCGTAGCAACTCGGGAGAAGAGCCATCCCCGTAACCCCAATTTCTCCTCCGTCCTGCAACTTGTTGCGCTTGGTTGCGCTTGGTTGGATATGATCACATAGTGAAAAAATATGGAATCAACCGAATCACTGATTCTTCACAAGAAAATGAAGGGACTGTCATATCTTGGGAACAAGTGTTCAACGAAAACCCACTTGAGCCACTGTCAAAACCCAGGTGTCAGTTTCCCTCAGAAAATGGTTGCTTGGAGGCATGCAATTTATTGTTTTTTGATGTCTCTTGAAGGCATCAATCATCAGAGAGGGATTTTAAGGAGATACAACTATATATATCTTTTAATATATCCTCCTTGTTCTAGAGTGCTAGGAGGGCTCTATATCCTCTCTACCCCGTCCCACAGCTGTTCACATCCCCAAAACGACCAGCTACTGGTCCAACTGCTGGGATGGATCCACTACTAGCCATGGCTTTTGGATGTTTGCTCATGATTCATACCTCTGTATTTCATTCGGGGCACGTACCTTTCTGAATCATCACCGATACGACTCGTGTCCAACTGCAGCCCCACTGCAGCTCCCAGGAACCACTTCCGGCGCCGCTTCGGGCTGGTTTGGAACCTGCGTGGAATGATTTTGGAGCCACGAAAGATGACCCCGAACCCATCAGAAGTTGGAAAATGGCGGCGGCTGAGAAGCCGATGAACGATGGGAGGGATATGAGGGCAATATACCAACAAGTGCCAGCATAATGTACGATATCGGCTGGGTAAACATGATTCCCAAGTGCTGATACTAATGCTGAGCATGGATGGTCTGCACTGATCAGCGGTGCTTTCGCATGCCTCATGAAATATCGATGGTACTGTATTGGAATGCAATGGATGATGAAGATGAGGAGAAATATCAGGATGAGGATGATGATGTACCCAGGGCCAGCCAAAACCGGGCAAGAAAAACATGTAAGCAACGGGAGCAGGAGAGGGACACAGAAAAATCACGAGGTCTCGAACTGACACAGCAACGAAAGCAGCCATTTACCAAGAAAAATCTGACTATGGAGATCCAGCAGCTTGACCTATGCGGAATCCATGTAGCAAAAACTGTGGTGCCTCCTGTTATCATCTACCAGAAAGCATCAGGATCAACAAGATTCAACAAGCCATATCTAGCCCTCTTCAACCATTTGCAAACTATGACTGCATTAGTGACCCTGGCTGACCAGCTTTAAAATGTTTCATGATGTCAGATCACCACCGGCGCAGCACCACCGGTGCTCAGCGCGGCTCCCGCTGCAGTCAGCTCTGAGTTTTTTGGGATTTTCCTTCGGCATTAGCTGTCGCCATGTTCGCCAACGTGCACAGGGCGTTGAATGGCGCGTTGTTTGCAGCATAGTGTGACAGAGTCCTGCTGCAAGACCCTTAGGGGAAGTCCGACGGCTGAACATTTCTACATCGCATGGTTGTCAAGATATTGAGAGACCAGGTAGTTTTGACCGCCATATCTGATGTAAAGCCAACCACAGGGGGATCACTTTGACTCATACACAGAGAATCTCCCAAAAAAAAACACTGCATCTTGCAATGTTGAAGTGTTGAAACGGTGGCTACTTCCAACAACTCCCAGGTCTACATGGTGAGAAGGGTGCTCCCAAATCCACCAAACAAATCATGGAGAAACGCTCGCGATTGGGGGGCATCAAAAACACAAACCATTGGTACCTTAGGGGAAACACCCATGATCCTTCATTGATCTCATTTATGGTTATTTTTGCTTCCCTTTGCAGATTGTAGCCGGTAGACATTGGGGAGTTCGATGGGTCATGGGAGGCCTCCTTCTCCAACTGCTTGACACATGAGAACATGGATATTGGCGGTAGATTCAGCGTGCGATGCATCGCTGTTCCGCAGTATCTTGCTGGGCATAGCATCTGAAAATTCATACACAGGCAAACGCACTAGCAAGTGTACGAATACAAACAAAATATTATGATATGGACGAGGATATAGAAGCCTATAGAATGTAACATATACATACATATACCCACACTGAAACATATGTACATATATATATATATATTAGACGAGATATACCCATATTGTTACTATATTATATACTGTAGATAAATACCGTACACAAACATGCATAGCTGATAAGCCTCATATATCCTCATTAATCCTCTACTGATCTGGGATGCCACGTTCGCCATGGTCAAGACTTGCGATTGGTAGGCCCAGAAAGCTCATCGTTTCGTTTCGAAACGTTGGAATGGACATCTTAGGGAGTGGACAGGCGGTCATAATTCCGAACTCATAGAAAGCCAACCCCATATAGGTCATCCCAATCACTCCCACATACCACATGCAGTCTACCCATATAACCATATCAATATATATATATATAACCCAACCACAGTATCGCTTGTCGTCAAAAACGATGACCTCAGGTTGCCCGCGAAAGCCAGCTGTGGACGTGACTGTCCTTGCCCCCAGCTGTGCCGGGAGTTGACTCGCAACAATGACCTCGGAGTGGGTCACAGCGGTGCTCGGTGGTTATGATTCAGCCATCCTGAAGAAATTTGTTGAGTCATTGTTGTGAGTTTATTAACCTTGGTTAACCTTGGTTGTTAGAATCAAGCCATCCCAAAGAGATTAGTTCATTGACAAATCATGCTTTTCCTCATGTACAGAAGAGTGCTTCACCCTTCAACCGATCATCCCAAATATTGGGGAAATACAGAATGTTGAAAACCCAACAACTAGAGAAATATTGTACTTACAACATGTGCCAGGTGGTCTTCTGTGTGATTCAGTACCTTGTGGCTTTCCAAGTCACAGACTTGATGTGGCTAACCTCAATAGAAGCTTGTAGCTGGTTGCTGGCGTATGAATCAGCAACCAGCCTATCATCAAGTATCAAACTTGTTTCAGGCACTCCTCAGCTTATCTCTGGCCACCCTCCTTATCATCTCATTTGCTGCCTTGTTTGTAGAGTGGCCCCAACACTAGCCATGAAATGCACTCACATGTATACAAACGGTAGTTTTAAAGGTACTTAACTACGAAAACAAAGATGCATCCAGATAATTGGCTACGAAAAATAAGAAATGGATCTGGACACTGAGTATGAGACATGGATAAATAGTGAATCTATTGGAATACGAGTGAAAAGAGAGTTCCCCCATGTGGTTGGCTGATGTTCATGCTTGGATTGCGGGGGTACCCCATTGTGCGCAGCTGTAGCTATCCAAGCACTGATCTCCCTACCAATTGCCAAGTCCAACGACACCTTCCAAAACCAAATCAGCTTGTGGTTGTGATCCGACGATTCAAGATGACGGCACCTGCTGATTCTAGCCCAAAATCATGATACTCCAATGTTTTACATGGCAAAACAATCAGGTTGTTGATATCTTTGCCCATTGCAGTTGTACATCCACACCAGTGACATGCGATCGTTTGGTGATGCCCTATCCAATCTATTTATCTATAGAATGCGAGGTGTACTTGGCAAGGTCAAGAACTGCCAATAAGAAATGTAAATTGTCCGCAACCGCCTGGCAATAACAACAATAGATAACCGCAACATTTTAGCACTACCACCGTGACCCATGCTATCATTGTCACCATCAACACTCCGGGAGAACGTGCCAAGAATCATCTCGACTTAGGATGTAAAGGGTTGGGTAAGGTCGATGCGATAATGATATCACCGATGTTATGGCATCTCTTCGCAATATGTATGTGTAAGCCAACTATCTACCATTGTCCAGAATCTGCACCATGATCAATAATTAGGATACATATGCATACGCCCATTTCAGAAACATACTCAAGGAGATGTATCTAACCAAAGAACAAGCTGAGGGATGCCCCAATATTGTCGAGTATGTAGCGTTGATGCAATGCGCAAACATCTAGAATTGTGTACATGTATGTATGCAATTGTATGCATGCATGTATGTGTGTGTACGCGTAATATGTATGTATGTTCGCACAATATTTATGTAGCATGCATCTTGACACGGGTAGAGCTGAGTATAGATATTAATGGGCGTGAAAACGCGGCAACCAGAACTGCCGTATGGTGTTGAATATGTCAGCAACAAAACACATATACCTGCATCCTCAGGGGTATGCACTTTCTTAGCCTCTAAGCCAAGAACAGCCTCTAATCTGTAAGAGGCATATTTTGTTGTAAGAGGCGTTTCATGTTTTCTCATACATACTGCTTGGTTTTAGAACCATTGACTGGGTATAGATACCATCACAACCACTACACACATGATACATGCTCAACTATAAGATGCTATGAGTCTGGTTCCCATGTCCCGGGCCACTCCAGGGTTGGCCAACCATGTCACCCTGGGTCACCTGCCGCGGCCTTTTTGAAGGCATTAGCCGCAGCTTGGCGAGGATTCCACGCAGCTGGTGGGGTAGTAGCCAGCCCTTGATCAATCCTTGCAAGGTAGACCATTGATAGATATTGATCGATCATAATAGTTCATTGGCAAGGCACCTATATTGCCAGCATTAGGCACGAAACGCGTGCCTGAATCGTGCAATGGCCCTCTTCGATGCAATGGTGGGGTGGTGAGCCTACAGGAGGCATCAAGTTTGAAACAGTGTTTGGCTGATAAGGTGTTCAAAACAGTGGTAGCCCAATTGTTTTCACCTAATGAATGACCAGCCCTGAAGGTTGGCCACCTACCTCACCGAGCGGCGCTCGCAACACGTAAGCCTGACCAGTTTAGCTGCTTTGGATCAGGGTTTCAGTGCCTGACCGGTTTGGCCCTTGAAGATTTGGCTCTCTGGGATGATTTTCGAAGCAACAATGGGTTTTGAACATTCAAAAAACATGCAATTGGTCATAACATGCCATAACATATTGAAGGGGGTGGTGACTGGATGTCCTGTATCACCTGTTCCATTCTGAGCACCGCCCTGACTCTGGCTGCAGTCTCAGCTGTTGTCACTTCAGCACCTGCGCCATGGAGGAGAAAAGCTTGGCTAAGCTTTGGGAAGATGATGGCATTATCAGGGAGCGATTGAGGGTGACTAAAGGTCAACTGTTGGTTTGGCCAATCGTATCCAAGACTGGCAGACCAGCTGTGTATCAACAGTCTATGCAGGCATTGTCGATGAATGGCCTGGTCATGAAGTACGTTGCTCAGTATTGGTGTCCCCGGCAGAGTGAACCGAAGACACCCGCCATTGGTTTCTTTAGAAAACAGGCTTGGTGGCTGCACAATGTTTAAAGAAGGGGAGGGAATCCATGAGTTTTAAAACATTGTTTTGAAATACCAACGATTAGATTCACTTAATGTATGTGAAAGAAACCACATGTGTTCAAAGCGTTCATCATTTACCTCATTGTTTCCATGTTTTCCTTCCCAACCAGGTGAGAGAGCTGCGCGTCATGCTTATGCTTGATGATGATTTGGGTGCGATCAACCGAGATGCGTGGGGGGCAAAGAAGTTGTTCTCCTATGGTTGCCGCAGGAGTGGGAGTGACAAAGCCCTCAACTCCAGCCCTCATCGCCGAGTTTCTTAGCATAGGTTTGATTAATGTTTCCTTTTTTTCACAGCAGTTTTGTTTTTAAATACAGCGAATCTTTTTTGTAATTATCAACTTTGGTTCTTTTCACAATTTCTTTCTTGCATCTCTTTCTCCCAGTCTCATATCCATTTTCTGAAACCTTTTGCCTAAGGAACCTGGGGTGGCTGCATTCTATGAGGAGCTCTTCAAATGGTGGCATGTAAGACTGAAGTCGCCTAAGTCCAAGTCAGATGCAAACTTGGGTGCTCAACCAATTGAAGTGGAAGATTCTGGTGATGAGTCAAGAGATCTTTCCAATTGCCTTTCCACAGTGAAGACCGAAGATTTGGATTCCAAACCAATTTCCAAGAATGACACGCCAAATGATGATGATGTGGCCAACTTCTTTGCTATGGGTAGTTACATTGGCTTTCAGCCGGAGCCCGGTCCTGCTATCACGGATGCCTATCTGGAGCTAGACCCTCCCAGCCCAGATGTTGTGGTGCAAGTTGATGGCAAGACAGTGGATGTTTCCAGCCCTTCTGTCCCTTCTGATTCTGTTGGACAACGAGAACCACATGCGCCTCAGACCTCCCCGTGCTTGGCATCAAAACTTGATGGGGGCCAGCCAGACCAACCAGTACCAAATGAGCCTGAGACCTCCCCGTGCTTGGCATCAAAACCTGATGTGGGCCAGCCAGACCAACTCGTACTACCTGAGACCTCCCTGTTCTTGGCATCAAAACCTGATGTGGGCCAGCCAGAGCAACCAGTACCAAATGAGCCTGAGACCTCTCAATGCTTGGCTGTGGGAAAGAACCTCAAAGGCGTTAAGGAGATTGACATCACCAAGCTCAGCATTGACCAAGTCAAAGAGAAGATTGCAAAGCTGACGTATTTTGGATGAATTGTATTGTTTTTGTTGTTTGTGAAAATGACATTTGTTTTCAAATAGAGATACAAATATGGGCATTACGGGATTTGTTTCAGTTTATTGCTTGAAAATGTTGTCCTTGGCCTTTTCATATCTCAGGCAAATCCTGCAATCTAGAGCTTCTTCCCAGCCTGCGACGGACAATACTGAAACATTGCCTTATGATGCAGAAGCAGCTGCTACGGCATATGTGGCGCCAGTAGTTGCAGGTGAAGTAAACCTTGTTGATGACTCCGACGATGATCAGCCATCAGATGATGCTACGGTTCGCAGGTCTCTTGCCCGGGAATTCAGCTCAGCGAATCTCCAAAGCAAAGCAGGCCAGGTATTCTTATAAAATTGTTCCATGCCCCAGGGATCCCTAAAACATAGTATCATAATGCTATATGGACAATTGGGGTTTCTATCTCCCGTGGCCCTTGCAGGTGATGATGATGACCTCTTTGGTTCCCCATCACCTCCACCATCGAAGAGACCTTCACAGCCCTGGCCGCCCCTAGCCCGCCATCTCACATGTTCACAGTTCTCTGATCCGGACGAGCAGGCTGAACACGATGCATACTTGTCGTGGGTGGTTGAGCAACGGAAGAAACCAGACTTGTTTGCTTTGGACACTCCTGCAAACACAGAGGTTGATGAATCCCAGGATCCAGATGATAAGGCTGATGGAACAGGTGATCAAGAAGCTGACCATGTTGACAAAGATCATCCAGAACCTGAACCCCGTGATTCTCAGGATTGTCAATGTGAAGAACCTATGGGGGTGAAGGAGAAGGAAGATGTTGTAGAACCCGAAGCTACGGACAAGGCCTGCCATGAGCATCCTCCCGAACCTGGGCCTGAAGCTTGTGAACCCAAGGCAGATCCTCCAACTGACTGCATTGCTGATGATGCTGGTGATGGGGAAGAACCTCCTGTGGTGCTCCGTGTTGACCAGTGGGAACTGCGACCTTCGGGGGGCCGTGGTCGCGGGCGAGGTCGAGGTCGAGGTCGTGGGGGGCGTGGCCGTGGCCGTGCCAAGCCTGTCGAAGTTCTAGATTCTCAGGATGAAGCTGAAGCAGAACCGAAACCGAAAAGAGCCCGAACAACATCCAAAGCACCAAAGGCAAAAGCTAAGGCAAAAGCTAAGGCAAAAGCTGGCAGCCGACCCAAGAGATCAAGGAAACCCAAGAGCAGCAATTCAGTTTCTGATCCACCACCTGAAGATGATGCAGCTGAGCCCAAGGACAAGGAGCCTAAACTTGTTTGGGAGTTGGTGACCAAACAAAATATGGATGAGTTTTATCGAAACTGTCAATCCTCCTCAAGTTCATATCCTACTCCGCCGCAGGATGCTGAAGTTGAAGCTTCAGTGCCAGCTTCGCCCATGGAGAACCAAGATGAAGTAGCAGCTTCAAAGAAGCGTGCCAAGAGGGGAGAATCTCTTGCTGGTCCATCCTTTGCGAGAAGAACTTGCCCTAAGACGTCCCCAGCGAAGCATAAGTGGCAGTGTGTCCGTGCCCTGTTCTATGATGAAATCCATCCTGACCTTCCGAACTTTGACTTCAACTCGTCAGAGTGGGAGGCGGGGGCCATGGTATCAAAAATGGTAATTATGTTTTCCATTAATGGTGAATGATAGGTTTTCTAAACATAGATTTCTAATCTTAACCAGAATGATTCCGCTGCAATTGCCAGCTCTGCGCTTACAGGTCCTTTGGTGGGAGTGGTGCGTGCAGAAGTTCAACGAAAATCCGCGGGTGATGGCTTTGACCTCAAAGGAAAGTGAGGACCATGCCTTGGATGTCATTAAAACTGTGACATCTGAGTTGCTTGATCCTTTCAAGCTAGAGTTTGGCCTGAATGTGGCGGACAATAGGTACGGTAAGTGACATCCTGATGTCATTTCTTCAGACCCATGACTTGTTTATAACAATTTAGCTGTGATAATTCAAGTCTCTGTTACCCACTTGTTTCTGGGTCTGGGTGAGCGAGAGCTTTTGATAGAGCAACGTCGCTTCGTTGTTTTAACAGCGATGCGACATTATCTGTTGCCACAATCTTTGTCTTTACTTGAACCCGATGTGCCATCAGCACATTGGGACTTTGACCGCTTTGGGATCTTGCCTGGGGGAAAGGGCGAACAAATGTGCAAACCAACGTCATCATTGACTAATGTGCTGGAACGATTCTTTCCTTTCAGTTGCCCTCCTGTAGTGCCCCAATAAACCTTCCAGGGAAAACATGTTGAAGTTTCAAGCCCCTTCGAGCGCTTGCCAGGTCTTGCTGCTATGGGCAAGTTCTCCATCAACTTGGCCAAGTTTGGGGTCTATGATGAGCATCCCCAATGTGACCGAGGTTGGATTGGCATGTTGATATCAGGGATGGAGTTTCAATCTAACTTTTGGAAAACATGCTGACTCAAAATTTGCAAACGCGAGAAACCCATTCTTTGCATCAGTTGCTAGCAGCTGCAACCTTTATCCTTTGCTGCAGTTTTCACCCTTACAGAGATGCATAGGGTTATGCCGTGAGGGTTCCAAGTAAATCATCATAATACAAAGGTTGAACATATCAAATCATACCATTGTTCAGGACTGGGTACTTTCAAATACAGTTCTAGTGCCTTCAATATCCTTCACAGTGTGCAGCCATGACTCCGAGCCAATTTGATTGCTTTGTTCGAAGACTCATTGGAATGCGGACTCCCAAGGCAACTTAGCTTTAAGTCATTCAGCAAACAAAAACAGCATGAACTACAAAGCAAGCAAACTGTGATTTGGTTCCAAGTAAAAACAATTCCTATATGCTGAGGTATTGATCCTATTGATCCTGCTTGTGTGGTGGCTGGACGTTCCGAAGTTGGAGGCCACTCCACATGAGGCTGTGGAGTTTTTCAGTGGGGCTGGGCGGATTGCCACCGTGGCCAAACATGTTGGCTTCAAAAGTGTCGCTGTGGACATTGATCATGGAGAACCCTTTGCTAAACAACATGGCAAACGCAGCCCTCAAGATTTAAACTCCGATGCAGGAATGGCGTTCCTAGTTCTCCTTTTAGTATTGCTTTCAGTGTGATCATCTCCAAACAATTTTGCTTTTACCCCGGGAAGTCTTTAAATGTTTTCAATGATGTCTGGATGTTATCTCATTGCTGGCTAAGACTATCCATCCATATTCTCCTATGTTCGCAGTGGGAGTGCATATGCGCCTACCTGGCCGTGGTTTGTTCGAGCTGGACGCCGGTAAACAGAGGGAGTACTCTAAGGAGTATTCTCACACCACTGGGTTGTGAGGATCGGCCTCATGTCCGAAAATCAAACAAACTCACTTCGAGGAGATTTCAGTGGGGTATGGGGGGCTGTTAGGTTTTTGAATTATAATTGGTTTCAACTTAACCAATGTTTGCCAATGGGATCCCCTTCAAAGATTGGTCCTTACCCCATTTACAATTTCCCAGGAGTGTGGCTTTGATTTGGATCGTGATTCTCATGGGTGGCGTTTATACCATGGAAAATCCATCCAATAGCTTGATTGCGATGCACCCTCGCTATGTATGGATGGTAAGGCGCCTTCTCCAAGCTGGCATCAAGGCTTCTTAGCACCTCAATGAGCAGAAACTTTTATTCGCTGGTGGAATCTTGTGGGTGGTATGAGTAGGTCATCTTATATTTCCGGT
The DNA here is from genome assembly GCA_009767595.1 of Symbiodinium kawagutii. Taxonomy (NCBI): domain Eukaryota; class Dinophyceae; order Suessiales; family Symbiodiniaceae; genus Symbiodinium; species Symbiodinium kawagutii. The sequence continues at coordinate 284,061 of VSDK01029780.1, read as the reverse complement.
TAATGTTCACAACCAACCCTATTGTTCATTGTGTTTGCTATCTGAGACCTGGCGGATCGCTTTTTGGATGCGTAAATATGGATCTGCTTCATGGAAACGCACATGGTGCTGGTCAAACAGCGCTCTTATTGCTTCCCTTGACCTGGGGCCCATGAACCACGTTGAGAAGACGACCGCAACCCCAACTACCACACGGTATTTGGATTCTGCTGGCAACAAACGATTCAAGGGCAATGCGAATCTTAAGAAAAGTCAGATACTCGACAAATTTACTTTCCTTTTCATTGTGTTTATCCCGGGTCAGTGCTGGCATACTTGTTTTTGTGATTATGCTACAGGTATGATATCCAGCCTTCACTTTTCAACCCCTAAGGACTTATACCTACAAGTTCGCTGCCCGACTGGTTCGTTTGATACCCAAGCACAAGATGAATCGAGCCAGCCGTCGTGTGCCCTTGAAAGCAAAGGACACATGTTGGCCGGGAAGGTTGCAGGTTGCATCATAAGGGGCCCTTTAGTGGGGTAAATCATGATGCAAACAATTGTTATAATTTTTGAACCACATGTTACCTGTATACATGATACTGCTCTCCATCGCCGCAGGAAGCTCCTGGATCTCTGGTGGAACTCTTTAAGAACATGGCGTGGGATGATGAATCCACCACATGGGACTTGGAAGCTGACCTAACTAGAGTGGTCAGATATGTCAGAGGCAGCAAGCTTCTTAAAATTCCCGCTGAATGGCGGGATGCAATCCCTACTGAGATTTAATATCTCTTCTAATTAGACAATTTGGTGTGACTGCGTTTGCTCATTTTAGATGCAGCTGTAGACCTCTCAATTGGCATCATATGGCAGCTTAGATGCCGGACAATAAACGCGAACTGTTCCTGGGAAGCGGGGGAAGTGAGGAAATGGTTTGGGTGGGATTGGTACTGGCTGAAGTAGATCCGTTGATGTTCATGATAAGCTTTCATGATAAACAATCTATAAACTCGGGATTTCTTTGATGCATATTCATGATAAACCATTTGAAAATTCAGGATTTCTCTAATGCACATTCATGATAAACAATTTATAATATTTTGCGTTCATGATAAACTATTTTTAAACTCCGGATTCCATGATAAACAATTCATGATAAACAATTTATAAACTTGGGATTCCATGATAAACATTCATGATAAACAATTTATAAACTCGAGATTTTATGATAAACATTCATGATAAACAATTTAAAAAATCAGAATCCTATATGATAAATAATTTGTAAACTCATGATTCAAATGATAAACATCATGATTTGGAATCATGAATCATGATCATGATAAACACTTATGATCAAGGTTGATGACAAGTGGTCATGATAAGCTGATAATTGTTCATTTACAACAAATGTGCATTCATGATAAATATTTATTAACAGATATGATAATTATTGTTTGTGGTATGGAATGTTCATGATAACTATTCATTTGTCAATTTGGAATGGCATACTCAAAAACATTTATCATGCATGATAAATGTCATTTTGGCAATAACGCCAAAATCTAAGAGGCGGAACTTCCCGGGTAAGAGGCGGAACTTACCGGGTAAGAGGCGGAACTTACCGGTCATGGTTTTGGAGACCTGATAATTCAACAAAATGTTATTTTGTAGCCAGCTATCATATTTCATCCACTTGTCATTTCTTTCGTCATGATATGAATTAAAACCTGGTAAGCTCCTGAGAACGTCTTTGATCCTTTGATCACGATTGAATCAAATTGATCTGCAGGTCATTCTTTGATATGCCCAAGCCGTTGCAATCCCGTGTGTTTTCTTCTGAAACTCTTTTAGCGGGTATGGCCATGGTAAAAGAAGAGGTTGGCATAGAGGAGAAACCAACGGAGGAACTGCAAGCAGAGCTTGAGCAGATGCAGGTGCTAGGGTTGTGAATCAAGGTAATGGTTGAAACTTCATGACTATAATGGTTTCATTTGTGTTAAATCTTATTTATTGTTGGGTGGACCCTTAACAAAACCTCCCCAACGCCCAATCAATGCTAACTATAGGGAGCCGGTGGAACTTGAGGGAGGCTTTGTTAAGGGCCAACCGAACAGGAGAATTATTGTTTCAAAGCTTTCACGTTTTTGTTCTTCATCTTCGGGATGGAAGTACCAAACCTTGGCTGAACCAATTCATTGCCCATCCATGCCCTCCCAAAAGGCTGTCCTTCAGCAAGCTGCTCTCGCGACTGTGGCAACTCCTTTGCGGTGCGATGCCCGTCGTGCAGCAGATGGCTGTGATGTCGGGGCTGAAACCCTAGCGGAAGGGATGGCTGGTCCTGATGATCCTACTCTGCCAGCTGATATTCCTGACCAACATGGTATTGATTCTGCTGCTACTTCCATGGAATCTGTTGCGCATACCGTTTCTTGGTTGTTGTTTTATCTTTGTTGATGCTGTTTGATGTTTTTGATATTTATTTTGTTGATACAGTGATCAGCTGTAGGCTGTCGATACACCATGTCTTGGTGCCCCTGCTGACAATCAAACGGCAATGGTGGAATCAGAGCGCTGGTCGGATTCTGATATGTGCGATGACTCTCAACTGAATTTGGCTAGCGTTGCCCCGCTAATTCTCGTTCTCAACCGGTATGTTTTTGCAATGTCCCAATTTTCTGTGTAAAACATCATGAAGATAACCTTGGAATCCCTATTTGGTACCCAACCAATATGGTAATGCGAACTTGGATTCTTCATGTTTGTGACGATGCAGCCATGTTGAAGCACTATTCCTCATATAGCTGTTTCTGTTTCAGGAGGACCTGGCTGAATTGATGCAAGAAGAACTTGGTGAAGAGTATGCTTTGGACAGTGAGAACTCTTTGCGCAGCCCAGAAACGGAGATTGCGTTGACCGAGGCATTTGCTATTTTATGTTAACATTTTTATATGATCATGATTTGTCATCAACAAGTAACATGAAAAAGGCAACACCCTGAAATAGTTCTTTGTTCCCAATAAGTTGGTTGAACAATACTTTGGATGCATATTGAGTATCATTGGTTTGATGCATGGACCGGGCCACAATTCTATGGATCACAGGGGACAATTTCGATTTCCCTCAAAAAGAAAGATGTGCCTGAACCTAGGTTACAAGGCTGGGGTTGTTGCTGGCTATGTTCATATATACTGAATTCATTGTTTGTTGACAATCTGAATGTGTGCGGTCTTATCTCGAAACAGGCTGGAGCTGATGCTGCTTCCAATGATGCTTATTTCATCTATCACCAAGATGATCCAAATGATGGCCATGCTGGAGATGATGCATTCATGAAGAATCTACATGATGCGTTCCAAAAGCCAGATGCGGAGCCTACCGCTACCCCACAGGACTTCTGTACCAAGGCATTTGAAACAACGATTTGTTTTACCTTCCTGGTTTTATGTTCTTTATATGCCATGTGCGGCTAGGACCATGAGCAAGACCATGGTCCACGTAGCGTGGAGCATCCGAAACCACTGATGCCACCTCCAAAGGATGTTGCCACTGGGCACTAACAGACATATTTAGTTGACACCATTCGGATCCAGAACAATAGGATCAATAGGCAACTGCAAAGGTCCTCATTTTTTTTGCCTTATGGTCTTGACCTTCCTTTACTCAATCGTGATTCTGTCCAGAATATCTTTTACATCACAAGAGCCTCCCTCCCAGTTCACTGCCCAAGGTGCCTCGCAAGAATGGGGAGTCCAACGACATGAAGGTCTTGAGGCGCATGATGGCTCCTCGTGCAGATGGGACCATGCTGGTCCCAGAGGATGTGGCGCAAAGCTTCAAAGACACTCACAATGGGGGCAGGGAAAGTGTTCTCCAGATGTGGGCGAAAAGCGGTTGCAACAAGGACATGGTTAAACCAAACGTAAGTAAACTATGCTGTTCTCATGGTGATGTTTTTATGTGGTACAAAGCGTATCTATCAATGGTGTTTGGAGTAAGCTGCTAGGACGAGTTCTTGAAGAGATGCAAGCGAAAGAGTGAAGCTATTAGCGAACAAGACATGTGGGTTGATGGAGAGTTCATGAGCGAAAGTGACATGAAGGAGGCAGGGATGCAGCAGTCGCTAGGCTGCATCCTATCACGAAGTTAAAACCTAAAACGTGCATTGCTCTTTGCTCTGCCCTAACCCTCTTGCTATTCCCTTGCTGCTCAAAGTCCAAGGCAGCGCATCACTGCAGTCAAGGCTGAGTGCGCAAAACACAAGGGTTGGGTCAGGACGCATCTGTCCTGTGCAGCTGTTTCTGTTGTGTTATTCTGTATTCAATCTTGCGGGCATTGTTTTTTGGTGTGCAGGAGAGATAAGTACGAAAAGCATATTCAGATCTTCTGGGTTGAAAAGAAATTGGCTGGTCGTATGTTGATGCTGGACAGCATTTTGAACTTACTATGTAGTATACTCAATCATGTGTACATCCATTGTGCCATGCAATCCTAGAATCAATTGAGGAAACGAAAGAGACACGTCTTGGAAGAGGACGAGGATATTGACGAGAGCACGTATCACACGGCCAAAGCACTTCAGGACACGATGCCTGAAATGGGTCTTCTCCCTGAAGACACTACAGGCCACAACCGGAATTAATTTGTATTTTCATCTAAATTGTTGGTTAACATATATCAGTAAGGATCAATGTAGGTGGGCTTACTCCTCACTTTAGCCCCCTGCCAGATGGTACAATTCTCATTGAAGCTGACGGCGAAGAATGCAATAAGAAAACCATGAAATCTATGTCTTGGCCGCTGATGGACGAAGATGCTTTGCCTAGCGCCTATGTAAGTAAGGTCCTTGTGTGCTTGAGTAGATGGCGTGTCAAAATGGAAGGGCTTAAGGAGGCGTTGGAGTCTACAGAGATCACTGATGCCCTCAAGAAGCATTCTGGCTGCACATGATTCTTATAACTTTGCTAGCCTGCAGGTGCAATGTTTGGTGCGTGACATAATTTCCAAGCAGTGACGTAATTACATTGCAATGGGATGATATGCTATGATTTGCGAACTAAATATCATAGTAAACTCATGTGGATCACAACTAACGCTCCATATGAAACACATCAGAACATGATGTCGTGGGGTATGATATGCGAATTTGGATGCATGTGTTCCCATGCAAGCTTTATGGCCCAGGTTACTTGTGAAAGCAAATGAAATCGACACTGAGCTTGGCACCCTTTCGGACTCGATCACCAATACGAATTTGGATGGTATCACGATGGGTTTCAAGAAGGAGAAACTTGGAAAAACATGTTTTCATTCAGGATCAACACATAGCAGGTGCATACCACAAACACGCGTGTTAGATGCAATTTGCTTCCATGACAACATTCGCTTTCCTCGCATTGCTCTACTCTTGATACCATTTCTTCTGACTCTACCAATCCAACATCGCCCAGGCAGCAAGATGCGCTGGATGAAAGCTACGAACAAGCGCAGAAGAAGTGCCTAGAATCTAAGATGCTGTAAAATGTGAACACTATAGTGAAGTCAACCTGGTAGCCGGCCCGATCATCACTCAGTCCTTTCGAAGCATAGGCTTAGGCTCAAAAGGCCTGACGATCAAACCGTTTTCAAGCCTTGCAAACTAAAGACTATAGATTAAGTTGCCACACCATTGGCAACTTCCGCAAAACCGTGAACTTGCTGACTGGGCTTCATATTGTTGTCCTCCTGTTGGGGCACCATATCACATAGATATATAGATGAGTTTGGGGGCATGGGCTGCTATTAATTGGCTTGCTCTTCAATCCATCCCCCCCAAGGCACAGAAAATAACCTGCTGTTCAGCCATCAAATCCCCATTATAATTAATTGCAATGCAATCCGTTGACACTAACTCAGGTGTGCCGAAGCTTTGAACCTGCACACTCGGGCCCAGCCAGGGCCTCAAATCATTTGGTGATAGTGACAATTACAATGGAGGCACCTATGACATATGAAGCACCCTGAATCTGAAACACCAACAACTTTGTGAAATGAACCTTGGAACCCATGGCTGCTAAGGCCATATATTTCCCACATCAAGTCCAAGATGAGGAAAGCGCAGAGGGATGCGGAGAAGGAGATGGAGAAGCAGGAGAAACCAACCCCGGCACCTAATAGGGTCAAATCGGAGCCATCATCATCGCGTCGCAACTCCTGATTCGGATGAGCTTGGGCTTACTGTTTGGCAGGTGTACTTGTAGGATTTGGATGAAAAACTTTTCAATGAACATTGGTTTGGTTTTATTGTTTTGTAATTTCCTGTTGCAAAAAACTACACTTAGAAAACCTTTCCTACCTGCGAGGCAGCTGCGTGGGGCAACCACAAGGATAACAATAAACCCTTGTGGCATCGGGGGGGCCGTGTTGGGTGATAGAGCACTCAGCATTTGGCCCATTTCTTTTCTGTGAATAAAAACCGTGGATGTTTCGAAGGCTGTATCACCTCCTAGCTAGGTGAAGGGCCTGCAGATTCGACACCTATCGTGCAAAAAAAATGTGCCAGCTGTACGTTTGGCTGTCATCAGTTCAGCAAACAAAGAAAATTCTTCACAACTCGGACCATTTCAAACAGCCAGCAATGGGTTCAGGAAAACTGAAGATCATCAAAACCATGTGCCAGGTTTGTCCTCTTCAAGCTCAACACCAACACCAGGGCCCTTGCTGACGCATATGGTGGAGAACATTGCAGATGGTGTGCTTTGGTGGCACATATTCCATTTTCAAGTGATGAAAAAATGTTGGCTGCAGAGTGCGCTGACATTTACAAACCTGACTTCCATGCCGGCCCCAGGCTCCTGCCAAAAAGTTCACAGAGCACGGCCATGCTTTGCAAGCTGAGCTGCAGTCTGGAACGCATGTTCTGCATGCTTCCACTAAGACTGTTCTGAAAGGTCATTTGAAAAATGCATCTAGGCAGTACAAACGAACAGTGCACCGCTATGGATTTGCATTGAAGCTCTTCAGCACTAAGATGTTTGGTTCTAAAGTCTAGAGAATGAATAATGTAATATATTGCAGACCTGAAAAAAATATGGAATATATGCTAACCCCACTTCCTGATGCATCTTTGGGAGCTGATTCCGATCCTTCAACAAATGCCAGTAAGGAAAGTGATGAACTCCGAGCACACGTTTGAAGAGAATGGGCATGTTGTCACCATCCCTTATCTGAAAGGAAGCGATATGCTTCAATTTTTGCTGTCTCATGAGCCGTGGCTTTTACTTGGGGGTCTGGTTCCTGGTCCAAGTGCTTCATCGATGCTATCTACGTTTTGGAAACTGTATGAGCGTGAGCATCCTTCCCACACAGTCTTTCAGCTGCAAGCCATGCAAGTATTGCAGTTGCATCAAACGATTCCTGTAGTTCTGCATGGTGATGGTGGACGGACCGCCAAGAAACAACCCCTTGAAGTGTTCAGTCTGATTCCGGTATTGGGGCTGGATTCGAAAGAAGCAAAGTTCTCCTGCAAATGCCCTGGTTCACAAACCTATGGGGGCCATGACTTTGGTGACCCAATGGTCCAACGTATGAACTCCAAGAACAATTCATACTTGACGCATTTCCTATTGATGGCACTTCCTACTAAGCGATACCGGACAACGCCTGGACTACTAAACGAAATGCTCCGTATCATTTCCAATGACCTTAGCGCTTGTTGCACAACGGGATTGTTGACAAAGACTGGGGAACGCTGGCACATCGCTTTGATCGGCATGCGTGGCGATGCAGAGTGGCATTCAAAAATTGGGTTTCTTTCGCGGTCCTACCAGAATGTGGGCCATCGCAACTTTATTGCTTGTTGCCATCAGTGCAAAGCGGGAGAACAAGCTTATCCCTTTGAAGACTTCCGAACTTCAGCAGCGTGGAAGCAAACCTTGTACGAAGATCCTCCTCCGTGGTCAGTGGTTCCACCCTTTGGGGCTTTACCATTTGATGATGGTGGTTGGGATTCTGGGGGCGCAGCCCGGTTTTTCCGGGGGGACATGTTCCACGTGTTCAGATTGGGAATTTGTCGGAACTTTTTGGGATCAGCAATAATTTTGATGTGCCTTGACGGCTACTTTGACAGCCCGAATGACCCCAAGGATTTGAAATCACAGCTGCAAAGGGCATGGGGAAGTTTCAGTTTGTGGCTTGCGACCAACAAGCTGTCAGTCCAGGGCCTTCGATCCTTCTCAAGGGAGAAGCTGCATTTTCCAACGGCAACATCGTTCCCATACATTGGCTGTAAGGGATCTGACACCATGACTATTTTGAAATGGGTCAAGTTTTTTGCTTCCCTCAATGGTCAACGGATTATTGTGGAAGGCGCGTCCCATGGAATCAAGATGCAGGCCTTTCACGGCCACGGGCTATGGTTGAGGCCTGACTGCAGGCGGGTGATTATGCAAAGCATCAAAGGTTTCCTACGCTGTTACGCAAAGCTGGCGCAGGGTGCTCACCGCAGGAACCTGACCCTTTTTGGGATGGTTCCGAAAGCCCATGCACTTGATCATGTTGCCCATGAACTTGCGCTGATGGAGTCAGAACCCTTTTCATTGAACCCGGGCACCTTCGATTGCAGTATGAGCGAGGATTTCATAGGAAAAATCTCCAAACAATCCAGGAGGATCAGCTTTAAGAACGTTGTAGAAAATACATTGCTGGCCTACAAAGTTAAAGCGCATCTTACTATCCGAAGATTCAAGGAGCAAAGACATCCTTGAGATCTTTTCTAGTTTGGATGATCCTGATACAAAGCAAAGCTTTGCTCTTTCGTCCAGTGTTCAGCTTAGAAGCTGTGTTGCTCTTTGCCAAAACCGGAACCAAACCTGACATCCCCAACTCAATTTCAATGGGTTCTGAGATAAACCATTGGAGTTTTGCTTGAATTATCCACACATTCTGGAAATGACATAATTGCCCAATAGATCTTTCAAGATATTGATCCACATGCCCTATGAAGACATCGCAGCTTGGAGGCGCAGAGTGGGGCTGATGGTTGGAAATCCACCGCATCCCCTGAAATAACCAGAAGTGCAAAATAGCTAAGAGGCAAGAATTTTTCTAAGAGGCACTTCCTGTTTTAAGAGGTCCAAAAGATAGCCTCTAAGCTAAGAGGCCCAAAAAGGGCACCACAGGAAGATCGAGGTAGTCAGTTCAATATACCGAGGTGCATATCTGTTTTCACAATGCAGAAAATATATACTTCATGACGGTCTACAATAGCATTAATGGTCACATCGTTTCTAGCGATGCAAACACATGTGCACACATAGTGTACATTACATCCTGCACATCTGTTGCCTGTTGTGAAAACAATGCATCTATATGCATCTATGCTGTTCGAGCTCGAGGAGACCAATTGTTGTGAATTCGGACCACGAAAAGCTGGTGAATTTGACAGCCACTAAGTAATCGTAGTTGAATGTGATGTGTGGCTGCATCGTGTCGAATCTCATGGCCGAGTAGATCCCATCTCCTGATTGTTTCTAATCGCTGGTTGGTATTTCTTGTTGGCGGTTTAACCAATCTTAACCCAACTTAACCATCCTCAACCAACCATAACCAACCAACCTTCACCAACCTTGACCAACTTTCACCAACCTTCTCCACCCTTCACCAAGCTTAACCAACCTTAGCCAACCAACCCACCACCCCATGAGCTTCCAGGCCTGGCTAAGGCTTGTTCCAGCTCGTCTCCTGAGCAACCGGAACCGACCGATCTCTCGGAGCTGGTTGCGACCTAGAATTATAGTAGCTAAGTTGATGGTAGTAACTTATCAATGATTAAACAGAGCTGGAGTTTATGATGATAATCAGTCCATAGATAAATATTAACTAGCTATCCATAGAGCTGGACTAACTACAGTTGCTAAGTTATAACCAGCTACTTAAAAATATCAGCTACTACTGGTTAATATGGCTAATTATGATAGTTACTACTGGTCGATATGGCCAATTGTGATGAATAATTAACCAACAATAGCGGATAATGATGGTAACTGATAAGTTATATAATCATAAGCAATAGATAAAGCAATAATTGTGAATTACTATTGCTTATCAATAATTGATATATGATATCAAACTTCCCTATATCAATTATTGTCATGATAACTGAACTATAATCAAATGTTACTTAATCTCTGTTAGTAACCATTATCAACATCAGCAAGGTTAACTTCAGGGTCTGGTTTGGGGCAGTGTTGACAACAAGCTGTGATAGGAATCACTGGCTAATAACCCTTAACACCAGAAATTACTTGGTGGACCTCGGTGGTAATTCAAGTCCTGTTATTCCAGAACTGCTCTGCTCAACGGGGTTATCTTCTACATAGTTTCTGTTCATGCTTGACCTTCCCAACTTACATCTGCCAAACCAATTGCCCAAGCAAACTCATCGCAAACCTAAACGCTCGGGTCTCACTGGATACGTACTTCTCTGAACTGGGTTTTGCCTTACACACAGTCATACCCTGTGCCCATCAGCGAAACAGTTCCGATAAGTCTCCTTGGTCACTGTATTGTAGTAGAAGGTCCGGCCACTGGAAGGATCTTTGTGCTCCTCCCAGTCAGGTGGCAAACCACCAGGTGCTGCTGATGCTGAAGCACCTGCAGGTTTGTCCCAGGATGTCTCCTTGGTGACCTTGTTGTAGTAAAAGGTCTTGCCACTCGAGGGGTCCTTGTGTTCCTCCCAATTTGGCGGAAGTCCTCCAAGATCAGCTGCTCCCTTTGGCTTGTCCCATGAAGTTTCCTTCGTCACCTTGTTGTAGTAGAAGGTTTTGCCTGAGGATGGATCTTTGTGCTCCTCCCAGTTTGGTGGGAGCCCACCAAGAGAAGATCCGGACAAAGCTGGCTTCAGAGCTGGAGCAAGGGCTGGCTTGGGTGCGGGTTTGTCCCAACTGGTCTCCTTGGTCACCTTATTGTAGTAGAACGTCTTGCCGCTGGAGGGATCCTTGTGCTCTTCCCAATCTGGTGGCAGTCCTCCAGGAGCCGCAGGCGCTCCCTTTGGCTTGTCCCAGGATGTTTCCTTGGTGACCTTGTTGTAGTAGAAGGTCTTACCGCTGGATGGATCTTTGTGTTCCTCCCAGTTAGGAGGAAGTCCGCCAGCATCAGCGGCTCCTTTGGGTTTGTCCCATGATGTGTCTTTGGTCACCTTGTTGTAGTAGAACGTTTTGCCAGTTGATGGGTCCTTGTGCTCCTCCCAATCAGGCGGCAGACCACCACCAGGTGCTGCTGGGGCCGCAGCACCTGCAGGTTTGTCCCAGGATGTCTCCTTGGTGACCTTGTTGTAGTAAAAGGTCTTGCCACTCGAGGGGTCCTTGTGTTCCTCCCAATTTGGCGGAAGTCCTCCAAGATCAGCTGCTCCCTTTGGCTTGTCCCATGAAGTTTCCTTCGTCACCTTGTTGTAGTAGAAGGTCTTGCCCGAGGATGGATCTTTGTGCTCCTCCCAGTTTGGTGGGAGCCCACCGAGAGAAGATCCTGGCAAAGCTGGCTTCAGAGCTGGTGCAAGGGCTGGCTTGGGTGCGGGTTTGTCCCAACTGGTCTCCTTGGTCACCTTGTTGTAGTAGAAGGTCTTGCCCGAGGATGGATCTTTGTGCTCCTCCCAGTTTGGTGGGAGCCCACCGAGAGAAGATCCTGGCAAAGCTGGCTTCAGAGCTGGTGCAAGGGCTGGCTTGGGTGCGGGTTTGTCCCAACTGGTCTCCTTGGTCACCTTGTTGTAGTAGAACGTCTTGCCGCTGGAGGGATCCTTGTGCTCTTCCCAATCTGGTGGCAGTCCCCCGGGTGCTGGTGGTGCCGCACCCTTTGGCTTGTCCCAGGATGTCTCCTTGGTGACCTTGTTGTAGTAAAATGTCTTGCCAGTTGAAGGGTCCTTGTGCTCTTCCCAATCTGGTGGCAAGCCACCCGGTGCTGCTGGTGCTGCCGGCGCTGCTAGACTCTTTGGTTTGTCCCAGGATGTCTCCTTGGTGACCTTGTTGTAGTAAAAGGTCTTGCCACTCGAGGGGTCCTTGTGTTCCTCCCAATTTGGCGGAAGTCCTCCAAGATCAGCTGCTCCCTTTGGCTTGTCCCATGAAGTTTCCTTCGTCACCTTGTTGTAGTAGAAGGTTTTGCCTGAGGATGGATCTTTGTGCTCCTCCCAGTTTGGTGGGAGCCCACCGAGAGAAGATCCTGGCAAAGCTGGCTTCAGGGCTGCTGGCTTGGGTGCGGGTTTTTCCCAACTGGTCTCCTTGGTCACCTTGTTGTAGTAGAACGTCTTGCCGCTGGAGGGATCCTTGTGCTCTTCCCAATCCGGTGGCAGTCCGCCAGGTGCTGGTGGTGCAGCTGGTGCTGGTGCAGACATACCTTTTGGCTTGTCCCAGGATGTCTCCTTTGTGACCTTGTTATAGTAAAAGGTCTTGCCAGTGGAGGGGTCCTTGTGCTCTTCCCAGTTTGGTGGCAAACCTCCTGGCAAGGCCGGGGCCAAGGGCTTTGGTGGCGACAAAGAAGCTGGTTTTTCCCATGTAGTCTCCTTTGTGAGTTTGTTGTAGTAGTAGGTTTTGCCTGTCACAGGGTCTTTGTGCTCTGTCCAGTCAGGAGGAAGGCCACCAGGGGCAGGCGGTGCTCCTGGTGCAAGAGGTGCTTTTGGAGCTAGTGGGGTTGTTGCTGCCAACTTTGAAACAGGTTTTTCCCACGTAGTCTCCTTTGTGAGTTTGTTGTAGTAGTAGGTTTTGCCTGTCACAGGATCTTTGTGCTCTGTCCATTCAGGAGGAAGGCCACCAGGGGCAGGCGGTGCACCGGGTGCTAAAGGTGCTTTTGGAGCTAGTGGGCTTGTTGCTGCCAACTTTGAAACAGGCTTTTCCCACGTAGTCTCCTTTGTGAGCTTGTTGTAGTAGTAGGTTTTGCCGGTTACAGGATCTTTGTGCTCTGTCCATTCCGGAGGAAGGCCACCAGGGGCAGGCGGTGCTCCTGGTGCAAGAGGTGCTTTTGGAGCACCCGGTGCCAGTGGTGCAGTGGCGGACAACTTTGGGGCCGGCTTGGTCCAAGTGGTTTCTTTGGTGAGTTTGTTGTAGTAGTATGTCTTCCCTGTGGTAGGATCTTTGTGCTCAGTCCAATCGGGTGGAAGGCCCCCAGGTGCTGCTGGAGCCATTGGAGCTCTGGGAGCTCCCGGTGCCAAAGGTGCTCCGATGGCAGGTTTTGGTGCCAGCGGTGCTCCAGGTGGTCCAGGAGCTCCTGGTGCCAAGGGTGCCTTGGGTGCGGCAGGGCTTGGTGAGGCAATGGACACGGTGGGTCTTCCTCCAGGTGGCGGTGGTGCACCCAAGGCTGGGCCACACGCTGAGGACGTGGAGATGGTTGGTCTGGAGCCTGGTATTGGAGGCGATGGACTCCCGGGGATCTTGGGAGCTCCAGGAGCTGCAGGTCTACCGATGCCAATGGATGGTGCCAATGGTGCCTTGGGAGTTCCTACACCCGGGGGCGCTGGGGGCCCTGGAGTTCCTGGAGCTCCAAAAGGCCTTGTCCACTGTGTCTCCTGGCTGCGCTTGCATAGATAGATAGATAGATAGATAGATAGATAGATAGATAGATAGATAGATAGATAGATAGATAGATAGATAGATAGATAGATAGATAGATAACTCTGTGTGCGTGTGTGCGCGTGCAAATTACACAGGTGTACATATGGTACATTGATACATATACACATATACAAACTGTATACTACCATCGTTCTTACACATAAGCATGTTCTGTTTGTTGGTTGCAGTGACAGGACATCTGACAGGCAATCGTCAGGATTGATGCTGACCATGCACAAAATTGTTCCCACATAGCTGAGTTGTGTCTGTATACATTTGTTCCATTTGAGAACTGGAACTTGAAGAACACTGGGGGTCAACGTGCAACACGTCCAGAAAGGGTTGTCAATTTTCACTTCATGCATGTTATTTTGAAGGTAGTGACTGAAAATTTCGAAACTGTCGGACTCCCCAAGTCTGTTTGGTGATAGAAACGCGAAAGCTCAACAAACACACTATGCTCAAGTGCATCATTTCGGCGTAGGGCACCACAAAATATTTGTCACTGCTGCGGTCATCGACACGGGACGATGACCCTGTCCTTTGTCACAGTGTTGTAGTAGAAGGTCTTGCCCGATGAGGGATCCTTTCGCAGCGAAAGAAATCCCGAGATTCTATTTGGCTATGGGTCAATATTAATCAACCAGTAATAGGGATAATGACCAACAAAACTATAGGGAAAATAATGGATAATGATGGGGAACCAGGGGTACAGGGTTTTGACCCACAGCCATTTGGCTATGGTGAGCATCCGAGAAATGACCAGAATAGTCTTTGTCGGGATGTTCACCTACCGCTTTCTCGGCTGGTTTAATATTGACCCATACCCATTTAACATGATTCACTGCGACCAAAAATCGGATTGTCAATGCGCTGGGTGTGTCGTATAGCCATATCATGCTACTACGCAGAACGTACTGAAGCCAACAATCTTCGCGATGGATCGGGGGTACTGAAGCTACAGCCAAGCCATTCATCTACTATCAAAGGGCTCCATCATTGACAGTAGCAAACTGAGAATGGGTTTATGATTAAAAAGGTCTCAAGTTGGGTCTAAACATGTCAAAATCATAGACTTTAAACATGGAATGCCATGGAATGCCATGGAATGCGTGTGCCAACGCTCCAAATGCTCCAACGGCTGGTCTGTGGACAGCCATCAGTGGCACCCCTCATTCTTAGATCGTAAGAGCCAGCACCAGCCTTGCCCCCAATTCCTCAGGAAGCAAAGCCAGGATTCCTTGTGTTCGGTCCAATTTGGTGGCATCGACATAGCGGCTTGGCGAAAATTGCGCCCTAGGCCAGCTTATGTTGCCTCAGCAATTGGGCTCTTCAAGCTCAACATGAATACACCATGAACGCCGTAGAGATGGGGGGCGCTCAACGTATGGAATATGAGGACGAGTCAACAGAAATGGATAAACATATGGGCAAAGTGCTAAGACCGCCAAGGTTCTGCAAGGTGAAGAAATCAGTTGTGACTCAAACATGGAACTGGATAAACAACAATCAAACAACGACCAGCAATCACCGTTTTCGACATGCACTGGTGACCAGGTGCCAGCGGTGAGTTTCAACCATTAAGGCACTATGAGTCTGTTGTCAAAGCCCCGAGTTACAAGTTACAATCCCTCTTTTACAGCGCTTGATTCAGCGCGAGATGGTGGTGGTCTATTCCAGGGCATGGAAACCAAGCATTCACTCCTTCTGAACAAGCCGTATCCCAAGCCTTGGTACAGTGCTATTGGCTTCCCATGCTGTCACAGTGGAACACTCTAGAGGCTACGTGCTTAGCTGGCATAGCTGAAACATGCTGAAACGACATGGCTGTCCACATGGGTGCAACCTTTTGAGAACTGATCCATCTGGGGATGGTTCGCGGGAACAACATTTGTCGACACTCGCGTACAAGTATTGCCGGGTATAATCATTCCTGCAACAGATACATGCGGAGAAGTCAGGACCGGCGGCCCAGCACTCTCTAACCCAACCAAGCGCACCAGTTGCGGCAAAGGCAAAAAAGTCAGGGCCACAATTTTTAAGACAGAATCAAAGGCGCTGCCTCAGAACCCCATATAGCAGTTTTGAATTGGCCTGCACATGGAACATGTTGTGGTCTCATTTTCTAAGAATGATTTCTCTCATGGAGCCCTGCTTCCACAAATCCTCTTCTTGGCGAAACACGTTTGTCACAAACCCAATCTTTACTTTCACAGCACGATTTGATTTCGGGTTTGTAGTGTCAAGCAATCAACAGCACTGAGCAAGAAGCAAGAGACAAGCAACAGCAGACCACAGTATGCTACTTGGGATGGATAAACTTTGACCCAACAGCAAAATAGATGCTTTTGGAACTTCTGCATTTTAGAGGATGAATAATTGGGCTGGCTTGGGTACCATTCCCGGCTGCTGCACGGCTTAGATACTGGGACCTGCTGACGCTGTGCGCCAGACATTTTTCATTTGGCATACAAGCTCTTTTATGCATCTCCCAAATGGATCCAAATGGTATCATGCTCGGATAACCACATCCTGCCCTCAAAATGCAGCACCATCCAATGAATCTGATGCAGTTTTCAACCTTCGTTGCTAGTACAGAATATACCAAAATTAAAATGCCACCTAACGCAACCTACCACCAAAAAGTCTCTCGTTCTCAGTCATGCAAACCCCAAGATAAGTAAAAGATACTGATATTCAGTCATAATGTATTCAACATCTAGCAGGTTCAGAATCCTTCACACAACCAGCCGACCAGCACCAACCAACCCGAAATGGCTCGTGCAAGCTTTGGGGACCATCGCACATGGCCAAGATATGCCGAGACACATCAAATTTACAGGCCAGCTGCAGTCTGTGTCCTGCAGGTGCGCTGGACCCTCCAGAGGTCCACCCATGACCAACTGTCTTTATCAATACCAAGCATCCAAAAAATGTGGTTCAATGGACCCTCCAAATCAATGGTAGCTTCGGACTCCTGAAACTGAGTCAGCCCGTGTTCAACCCAAGGGCAGCAAAACAATCTTGGATAGCACCTGTCCCTGTGAAACGAGAACCAACCAGAAGCTCGCTTGGTATGTTGCACCCCTTGATTTTGTTGACTTCGGTCTATCGTGGTCTATCTGTATATGTCTCTATTCTTATGTGTATCATTCCTCATCAGTATCCATCAGTATCCAGCCACCGCTCGTGAAATGTGGCTCTGGATCAAAAGCATCCTTGAAAAAATTGCTGTCCTGCCATAGACCCAGCATGGTGGGGATAGACCGCAACATGATTCTTCTGTTAAATTTCTATATGATCTGGTAGTCAGCTGTAATCTTCAGTTGCTTGATCTTAAGCCACGCAGTTTCAACCAACAGCAAGGGTGCTGCGGACATTTTTCCCCAGTGTCCTCTTGCGAGGGACCGCGCCGGGCGAGGGATGACTGCTTCAGCACGTTGAAACAGCGAGTTGACGTGGGGATTGGGATGTAACCTTTCGATTCATTTGCGCTGACCCCTGTTGGAAGATGTCATGCCACCATCGAAGCCAAGTGACCAAATGACTCAACGAAAGTGTTCTGCTTTGAAGTTTGATGCGGACAATGCCTGTGCCACATGCAACAAGTTGGCGACTTAAGCTTTCTGCCACATTCCTGGTGCAACAGTTCTCGAGCAAAAGTGCCAGGTACGATGCAGAGAATGCAAACCCAAAGACCTTCTAAAGAAGTCACAAATCATACATATAGATGTGTACGACTCACTGCATATTAATATTGATCATTCATGGAAACCATCCAATTTGCGCAGTCCGTCTATGAGCAACAGCATTTGCCCAGCAAGACACTGCCGAACAAGTGGGCCGGATCTGCAAAACGTGTACTGTAAGCTTCACGACTATTGACAACATTTTGCAGATTTGAGGTGTGCATGTGTATGCTACTCATACACTGCATGTACATCATCATACTAAGAGGTGATGAAGCAGATGATGATTTACGATTGAATTGCATTTGATTGTGTTTCTGCTTGATGATCACCCGGGTTCTTGGACAATAGCCGCAAAGATCGCAACCAAATCTGATGCGATCTGGTACATTTGCATCGGAGACCATATGCTAGTCGATTGCAAAAGGTTGCGTGCAGCTTGGCATAACAAAGACATCCGCTTCAGGTGTGCCCTATAAGGTCAAAGATGGGCCATGAGCCAATAGGCACACGCATTCAACAATCCAGTTCACAAAAACAGAATTACGAGTTGCATATCAAATTGTTTAGGGCAGTGTATGGCACCCTTTCTACAGATGATCATTCCATTGTTGCAGTTTTGCGTTCGATGATACTCCAAGGGTGTCCAGCCACGAGGACTCCCTCAACGAATGGGTGCGGGGAGTGCACTGGCGGAGCTGCTTGTCTTGGATCTGAATCAGGAAGGAGGCTGACGGTGTACCTGGCGGAGGCGGATATGGGACCTGTTGGGAAAAGGCATCATATGAGCCAGTACATGCACGTGTAATCATATGCGTGTATATATATATATATATGTATATACATGCATCTATACATGTGTATATGTAATTATTCAATGTCTGTGTTTTTTATGTATATACAGGTGCGTGTATGGATATGTGTGTAATTGTGTGTATCCATCATCTATCTGTCGGTATGTCTATCTATCCATCGATGTAAGCAAGTGAGCAGTCGGCATGCATGCAGCATGCACCTCTGTATGTATGTATCTATTTGTATCCATTTCTATATCTATCTATGGGTCTCGATCTTGCAAATCGTTTCGCGATGATCCATACCTTTGCATCAACTTATTGCCTGCCTGGAAGGCAGGGTTCGCGTGTGGGTAGGATCATCTGATCAAAAGCGCAGTATGGTGAAACTCAGCAGGGGCTGAGTCATTGAAACCAGTGATACCACCAATCTGTGTCAAGATAAGGGTCATCAAAATTGATCATGCGATGTTCGATGACCCTTGTCAATCCTCATTTCAGGAAACATGATCAATTGAAACCCATAAGGATTGATAACATGATCAATTAAAACCAATAAGGGTTTTTTCACATGTTAAGCTTCACTTCAAGGTCATCACACATCGACCACCTTCCATTGGGGTCGCTGAAACGAGTCTGTCAAGGCTTGGAAGGTGATCGCGTGCAGAGGACAAAGGTCAGCTTGACCAAACCCTCCGTACTTTGGGCACCCCCAAATCTAAGATGCAGCGTCAACTAGAAACTGTTGGTTGTTGGTTAATGATTGTTAACACAGGTAAATAATAGGTAATAATAGTGATGACTAACAATTTTAGAGGATATATACCAACTAAAGGGTGGTTTCTTAGCTTGCCAACAAGTTTCTGCTCTTCATGAGCCCAAAATGCGCTTGCTCAGGTACGATCAAGACTCCGGGGTATGGTCTTCAACACGCCCTCGGCAAACAACAGCCCTGTTGATTAGATTACACCGCATAACTTCTTCTTGAACCAAGTACCGAGCCGGGAGGCTGTAACCTCAAAGTGGTGCCTAAGGCACCTCAGAAGTCTACATTGAACATCTTGGTCAAAGCCCTTGTTTCATGAACCCTTCAATTCCCACGGGCACAGTGGGTTGTCATCCCGGAAGGTACCCATAGTTCCAGGCCCAAGCACCATGCCGCAGTGCTCACGCTGCCAGGCACACATCCACCACTGCGTAGTAGTCAACGTCCTGCATCTCTCGGTGCCGAAGACTCAAACAATCCTAGGAGTTGTCATCTTTCATACCACACTTAAGCAAGATATAACAAGATATAACCAGGTATGACAAGGTATAAGAAGGTATGACAAGGTATGACAAAGTGTAACCAGATATAACAAGGTATAACCAGGGATCACCAGGTAACAAGTCCGCACTTCAACAGATAGCAATGATAGCAAGACAAAATTCGGGAGCCCGCTTCATGTTTTCTTGTGATTCCAAGGGTTCTTGACATCAACAGATTGAAAATGTAGCAAGCAACCCTCATGTCCCCAACCAATACGTGGCCAAACGGCACAGGCACGCAACGCTCCCCTCCAATGCTCCTCCTGAATCGGTCGCTGAACATCAAAGTCCATGGCCAGAGTCCCATTCCTGTCCGATGCAGCTGGTAATTTAGATCGACGACAACGGTGGATTGATGGCTGGCAATGCTCATCAACAGTGGTCCATCATAGTTAAAAAATGTTAAACATGTTGTCGATGAAGCATCATGGTTCATCATGGTTAGTTGATAATGTCGTTAACAATGGTTCGTCATGGTTAGTTAAAGATGTTGTTAATGATGGTTCATCATGGTTGAGCTTAATCATGCTTCTCATGGCTGATTAAGAATGGGAAGATAGCTTCTGCAGTTGGTTCAGCAGGGATTTCGAAAAAAAA
>VSDK01029780.1:214273-264104 GCA_009767595.1 Symbiodinium kawagutii | reverse complement strand
AAAAAGAAAGAAAAAAAAACAGCCAGCGCCCAACCAGCCAGTTGCTCCAACCACCAGCCCAAACCACGAAGCATCGGCTGAAAAATAATGACCAACCTCAGGAAGAAAAAAAACATGGCAAATCAATGGGATCATGGGAGCAGTAAGACTACTTTACCATCCACACTTAGTGATGAAGCCATTGATGGACTGTCTCCAGTTTTCCTCTTGCAACAACAGGATCACCACACCAAGCACCAGTGGAGCGCCACAGCACTGTCCAAAACATATTGAAGATTGGCTCTGCTGCCAATGGTGACCACAATCTCAAACAGTTTCAGAACTACTAGGAGGCTCAAATGACTGTCGTGCTTTTGTTCAACCGGAGGTCGAAATCTTTCTCCACTGAGCATTTCACAAGCGAATGAAATTACCGTACCACCCGCCCAACAATATAATCAAATAAATATGTCACAAATACATAATGTGGCGGTTTCTCAAACTAGGGGTACCCCTAAATCATCCAATATTAGCCATGTGCAGTACTAAACCACCCATGACTTGGGGGATCCCCATATTTTGAGAAACCATCATGTCATATATACATAGTGTCATATGGCTGTGGGTCCAAATCCCGTACCCCTGGTTCCCCTATCATTAACCAGGCTGTTTTCCCTATGAAATTGTTGGTGGAAATCCCCCATGAACGTTGGTTGATTAACTGCTTGACCCATGGCCATATATAGTTGGTATATCCCTATATAGTTGCTAGTTGTTATCCCCTATGATTAACCATTATAACCAGCCATATCTATACATAGATTCATATAGCAACGATAATGGCGAGCCACTCGACTGGCCCCCACCGCTTCGCCTCCAGAGCTGGATGTGACCGTCTTTGGTGTACAGGCACCTGCGCTACCGCTGCGTTTCGGATCAACCTGTGGAGACTGATCCCGTGACAGCGACCGAAAACTGTTGGAGTCTCAGATAGTCTAAGTCATCAAACGAGACTGCTGAAAGACTATCAGGATCCTGAAATGAGATTGTCTGAGAATGACTTAGACTTAGACTCTCTGAGATATCGGATCCTGAACTGTTTCAGGATGTTTCAGGATATTTCAGGATATTTCAATCTGCTTTGTGTCGGCAGTTGTCGTTCTTGATTGCGTCCGTGGACAACCAAGTATAGTGATAGAAATCGGTCAGCCTGGGCACTGCTATTGTTAAGGCCCTTGGAGGAGATCTATCGTGTCTATGCCTATTTTTCGGGCAATGAGGTCATGAAATTGCAAGTGTTTCATTACTCAACCAACACAAAAATATCAAGGTCGGCAATCATCCGAATCAGTTCATTGTATGAAATGTAAAAAACATGTTCGAAACAACCGGCCCGAATGCTCATCGATTTCAGTACCAGTGCCCCTTTCCGATAAAATGCAATTCAAAGGTCTACGGATCCACCAACAGCACCTCTCCAATGGGATACGAATCTCCACATGTCAGGCAGCCAGCCATCCCCAGTCGTATGCTGCAGGTTGGCTGCTCCCAAGATGACGCACCAACCCGCAGCTGAGCAGCAACCACTCCCGTCCGCCCACCCAAAGACGTCTCCCGGAAGAACTGCGACCGGAGCCCTGGCGCAAAACCATCGATGCAACACAGCAACCATGGACGACATGGGTCGCACTAAGGAAATCGAGGCATACCACAGCATACCTTGTTTTTCAAAAAGATCCGCAACCTCACGAAAAAAATCGGTTGGACAGTGGAACTTTGGGTCATCGCTTGGGACAGGCCGGAGAAGCAGTCGTCATGTGACAGGTCTTCATGCTGATTCAGCAAGGATGGTTCCCATGGCATAATTAGTAGTCCTGAACCATATGATAATCATCATGACCCCTTCAAACTTGTAGCTGGCTAAATCATGGTGAGCCAGTTGACCATGATCTTATGATGGCTGGGGCCTGCTAAGTCCTTTTAACCTATGCGCCAGCCGGAAAGCAACAGGCTACAAACCAACCAACTTACCTACTGACCTGGCTTTCAGTTTGCTAACATGCACCTACCAAGTTGATGAACATTGATGAACATTGATGAACATTGTACAAATCATGGTTTCCTAAGCCATGGGGAAGCCCAAAGTTATGGTTGGTTTAATACCCTAAATGATTGATCTTGGGTGATTTGAGTGTGCACCTATGGCTTGAGAAACCACGAGATACGCATAGCTCTGCCGGGTCCCAGGACAGCCTCCGCTTGTGCGGTGGCACGTCCGGCTGCATTGACCACGATGCTACCTGCAAACCGTTCGGTGCACAGGTGCCAGGTGCCCAGAAAGGTTGGTCTGATCCCTTTAGTGCGATGTATTTGAGCCATACAAATAAGGGATCATACATGATCATACCATCACAGAAAGATAGGAAAACTTTTCTATTGTGGCTCAATATTCGTCTGATTCCAATCTTCAAAGCCACATCATCAAAAAAACTTGTATCTATCGCCATGAAGGCCAAAGTGTTGCCCTCGTGTCATAGCTTGCTCTTGCGGGGTTCCTGCTCTATGGAGCGTTTGATCCTCCCTTACAAAACCACTTCTATACATATATATAGTTTTGTAAATATAGTTATAGTTATATCAGATATATGTACATGCATAAGATCTACTACATATGTTGATATGTTTTTGTCTGTTTCTTACATGAATGGTTTCATTCTAGTTTTATCGCAGTTTCCTCTCTCCCTCCAACAATCAACGCCGCCCATCCGCATTCACGCCCCGCGCGGCTCCTCAGTCTGAGGCGGCTGTTTGAAACCGATGCGGAAGTGCTCCATCTGATCGCGGGCAAAGGCCTCGCCAGCAACCAGTTACCATCAGGAACTACTACAGAGCGGTGCACTATATATGGTATGAATAATCAGAATTAGAATCCGAATATATAAGTATAAATCATACAAATAATTGTATGTGCAACTTCTAATAGTAGAACGACTATCCAACGATCTATAGAGTCATACAGTAAGCACTACAACCAGTACAGAGAGAACCCATGAGATCCCCCTAGGGTTCGTAGTAGGGAGAAGAGATTCACCGCCAACTAGCCAACTACCATCAGTACTGTACCACCACCTGTTAGCAGCAACCACCATCAGTAACCACTATGTGACGCTGACACTAAGTGCTGATGCTACCTTGTCTACAACGGCAAGAACTCATACAATTTTTCAGCGTCCTGCAAGGATGTATCCCGCAACATGCGGGTTTCAAGCGGCAAGTGAAGGCAGCAGCCAACAAATATTGAAAAACGCAGGCAACTCTCGGGGTTACCTTTAGACATCCCAGTGTCTGTCAGTGAATTGCTGTTTCAAAATCGTATGCCAACTCAACTCTTGAACCTACTAGCTATGGGTGATCATCGTGAATAGTGGCCTCAACATCATCGAGTACTGGATAAGTCAAGGTTGCTGCTTGTGCCACCACGTCTTTGGTGTTTCTCTTCTTCAAAGGAGCACAATGATCAGCGAAAGGCATCCCTCATAGGACGGGCAACAAAGGCTGCAGAGTACATTCCAGATGCATCGTATCGTAACAATGCTGATAAGTCTAGCCAGAGAGCACATGTCATTTTCCTTGCTGAAGAAAGGGTTCAGAACAGCTCTACTAACCAATGTTGAAATTGCCTAGCAAAGGACCCTGCAAAATCCCCCAACAGAGTTGAGCACTGCCAAAAAGCCATTGGAACTCAACAGCCTGCAAGACTTCGAGCTCCAAGGCATCCACTCAAGAAATGAGGTCAAGGGTACCAGGCGATGCACAGGACAGCCTCGCCTCGCCACAAGCACCCACCAGCACACTGGCGCCTAAACACCTGCGCTGCAGCACCAGCGCTGATTGTGACTCAACCAGTTTCATACCTAAAAGTCTGGTGGATGCTTGAGTCAGCATCCCAAAAACTATGTTTGTCAAGAAGGTTGATGAGTCCAGGATGGAAAACAAACCACCATCAAGAAGAAAGTATAATCAACTAATTAGTTCACCCCCCAAACCGAATGTCCACTGAGCCAGGCTTTCTTTTTATAGTGAAATGTTCATCAGAGGATACTGGAGCTTCTGGCCCGGATCCCCGGCACAAACAAGGATTCTTGGCATTTGGCACAACTTTTCTGCAAGCTCAGGGGCTTCAATCTTTCATACTTCATTGACACGGCGATACTTTGCTGGGGATAAAGTGGGCCAGCCATGAATCGCCATCTGCAGAGATGGGACGAGCAGCTCGAAACAATACAACGGTAGACGAAGCTTTGTCAACGGCAAATACCAAAAATGCTGGTTTGCCATGCCTGAGCTTAGTATCATTTTGAGACGTAGCTGGCACATACGCACAAAATCACACAAGCGACATCTTTCCTGAGTGACATCAATATTCTAGGAGAGTACCATACCACGTTCCTGAATGAACCATGGCATCGATGCGGCGCCCTTTTCGATCGATCCAAATGTCTACCCAAAGTTCTGGGGGATTCATGCAAATGAGCAGTGTGCAAAATGTATGCTGATCGTCATCCCCCAAAAAAGAGATTGGTTCGTTGGATAATTCTATCTATTGGATGGATGTCCCAAACCCGCTTGCCAACTTCAATTATCCGAGCAGAATCGTGCGAACCTGATGGGCTTTGATGAAATACATATATCTTGGCTAATTAATTCACACACATACTTCCTAAAACTGCTCGGCTCCCCTAAAATCCCGAACATGGATTCTGACTTTCATAAGAACAAATAAGGGGTACAGCATATAGCATCAATAGACGGCAGTAATGACATATGTTTTCTTCAGGAAATATGGGGTGTTGCAACCATCAAAAATCAACAAATAGAGCGTCATTACCTCTCATACTGATACTGATCAGCCAGAAATTCAAGCACCATTCCAAAAAAGCGTGGCCAAGCAGGAACCCCATCCGACCTGCAGACAGTCGGATACAGGTCCGGTTTGTCCATGGGTCTCCGTCGAGTGAAGCCCATCTGACAGCGCAGGGTCCCATGTCGCTTGGCCCCGACCACAAATAAATCCCTATGATAGGCATACGCATGGATCGGTGCGGCCCTTGCCGCTGCAAAGGCAACTCATCTCCCAAGTTGAACTCAGAACTCAGCCCGTCTCAGCCCCTTGGTCCCTTCATGTCCCTTGCTCATCCCTTGGTCCTCAATTGGTGGGTCCCCTGGTCCTCCCCTGGTCCTCCCCCGGTTCTCCCCTTTTGTCCTCCCTTGGTCCTCTCTTGGTCCTCCCTTTGTCCTCCCTTTGTCCTCCCTTGGTCCCCCACAATAGGCAGCCCTTCAAACGTGGTCACAGCGTCATCGATGCGAATGGCGAAAAACAGGTCACCGTTCTCAGTGCGCCTGGCACATGGTTGGGTAATAACCATTGCGGCCCATCATTAAGAATAGACGGGTTAGCAGTGGTATTACTAAGAATGAAGAATGGTTCTGATAAGGAATTACTATAAGTCAGTATTAACTCTTGCTGGTAATAATGTTGTTTCATTCTGAATAGTAGTCAATCAATTAATGATTGCTCAATATTAGTACTAATTTTGATGGTTTTTAGTACCGGTGGTGGTTTATCATCATACTAACACCAGAAATGATTATGATTCATTGATGCTTTTTAGTACCATTTGTAGCACTCATGGTTACTGATTAGTAGTAAAAATTGGTAAAGTACCACTAGTACTGATTAGTATCAACAACTGATTATTAGTTTCTAATGGTTGACCATGACCAATAGTAATGACTGACATACCAATAATAACATGAATGACCATTCCTTTTAGAACTACTTATCATTGAGCATGATCAACTATTGAACAATACCAATGATTGATGACCAATATCACCATGATTACTGCCATAAAAACTGATCGTCGGAAGTTCTACTGATTACACCATTATTAGTTACTGAAAGTGATGATAAATAGTCAACCGTTCGAACTAACCATCAGCGTAGCACTAATCATAACTAATATGATTATTCGGAGTGACAAAGAATCATGGTCAACGTCGTTATCACCTTCACTAATAGCTTGTCATTAGCTATTAAACATGATTACATTGTAATCACGTTTAGTATGATTATAACTACTGTACTAATACTTAATGTTCAAAAATGGTTAACTAATCATCCCTACATTCATGGATACTAAACATGGCTGGTTATGGCTATATAGTAGTTAATTAATTAGTGATGAGTTCATACTAATCATGGTGAAAATACTTCTCACTCATTGACTTATCACTACTAGTAGTATTACCTTATAGTGATGGTTATCAAACATGCTTAGTTATTATGGTTAGTAGTTAAGTAGTGAGGAGTGAGAACTGATGATGGTCAACTCCGAGCTTCGACGGCCTGGTGGGCGCATCTCCGAAGACGAGACCTCGGAGACAAGACAAAGTCACGGGGCATAGATGTACAATGTATATTGAAATAGACATATATACAGATATACTTATACATATGGCTATGGGTCAATAGTAATCAACCAACTAATGGGGGATAACCACCAACAACAATAGGGAATATAATGGTTAATGATAGTGCTTTCTCTAAATAGGGGACCCCTAAATCATCCAATAGTAGTCATTTATAGTAATAAACCGCCCCCATTTTTGGGGGTCCCCCATTTTGAGAAACACCCATATACATATATGAAATACAGATATTATCTACATATAGATGTATATACAGTATATATACCGATATGATATTTGTTGATATGCATCACATTGTGGCATTGTATATTCACTTGTAACTACTTGTATAGTGCAAACATGATCACACCATGTTAAAGCATGTCATGTAAGTGGCTTCAACCTCCGGTGCCACCCTTAGATGCCGAGGTGCAATTCGTCGCGAGTTCCTGGCATGGCAAGCGGGGTGCAATATGTTCGAATCGTTCTCCTTGTCGGTGTTTCTCTATATATCTACCTAGATATATCTATCCGTGCAAACAGTAATATAAATACTGTATGTATGTATATACATAAATAATCATGAATATTTGTGCACTGTGGTGCACAGCAGATTTGTGTGCATTTAATTTCCGTGGCACCTCCATATGTGTATGTTATGCCCAGAATGAGCTCCATGCAATGTTATCCATGCTCAAACACATCTTACTTTCGGCTGACCATCACTAGGTGCACCGATGTTCTGCTTCCATGGAGATCCATGGGGTCATGTCTGCAGCTGATGTGCACATCCACGCCCGTTCCATGGTGAGCCTTTCTTTGGGGCATGACCAGTTCAAACTTTGAGGGGTGCACACCATGTGGCTCAGCTGATGCATATAATCACTTTGTTTTTTTTTTAATAGCGGAACCAAGAATGGTTGGTGTTGTTTGGATTATTACTATAAATGATGCATATAAATGATGATTTGGGGGTACCCCTATTCTGAGAAACCGCCACTGGGTCTGGTTCTTTGAATTTCTCAAAGTACCAGTACTGTGAAGATACGACGTTATACAGGCGCCTGCACACTACATGTCACCTTGGGTTGTCCTCATCCCACCGACTGGACTTAGGGTCCATCACCTGGCTGTTTTTTCTCCATGGTTTCTTTGCTGATTCCTCAGTAGTTCATTGTACCCGAAACTAATTGCGCACGATTTGTTTCATTTGTATCCAAAACTACTGTACCCAAAACTACCCATGTTCTTCAAAGAATATTCGACCAGGGCGATTTGTTCAGATCTTATGCGCAACGTTTTCGCCAGAGATCGCCCACACAACGTTCGCCTAGTTTTGGAGCCATCTGACTATGCTTGCAGTATCTTGCAGTTACTCGCAACCACCAAATGAAAGCAGTTCCCTGCTGTCAAAAGTCAAAGGAGTCTTAGGGAGTGACCTTTAGTCTCCGACGCCGTACCATCATAGCCCCATAGCAACAAAGCTGATGTGCTCTATATTGTGATCATCTTGGCACTGAACAATCTGAGTATTAACCCACATGAATAGTTGATCGGCTCCGGTGGGATCACAACTTTGTGGATAGGAAGGGAGCACGGCAATCTTCAGATAGGATTGACTTGTGAAGCCACAAATGACAAATCTTAAGATGCACATTGCCAAAAAAATGTTCATGTTCCTCGGTCATGACATGTTGTATTTTCAGCTTGAAGAATTCTCTGTTCGAAGACCTACCAAATGACGCGATGCAAAGTTTACCCAAGTGGGAGACTACCCTGATGCTTCCAACCACCCATGCTCCCTCCACACCTGCGGTTCCCTTCGCATGGCTGTCTGTTGGTTATTCAACAGCAAGCAGTGGTCCTGCGGTGCAAAACTGTGGCAGGGTCCGCGCTACAAAACCCGGGAATGCCATTCTTTGTAGCTTGGGCTGCCCATGTGCTGTCTCAGAGTCCGCTTGGCTAAGTATGGGTACCCAGCAGGACGCATAGAAGGACATGACTCCTTCGCAAGTCTGAAACAGTAGGGGGGAAGAATGGGGAAGATCGAAGTGTTACCACCAGCTTTCTGCCACAATCAAGTCAGGACGCCAACCGCTGAGGCCAGCATAGAAGGTTGAACCCATCCACAATGATTCATGAACCGACCTCCGTCCTTTGGTTTAGCGACTGGTTGGTGACCAGGCTTTCCCAACTCAAAGCCAGAATAATCAAAACATGCAAGAAAGTGTGCAGATGATATGCCTATACAACAAAATATGTATGCAAACATATGTATCTGATTGGATACACAATGTATCATCATGTACATATGGTACATGAAGTACTTGTCCATGTGTATATTCAGACCCAGAGACATTGTAGTCAAAGGCGAGGTGAACCCCACAGCGGCACCCCACATGAGCCCATCAATTTGATTGAGATGGGCCTGGTAAGTCTGATGTTGCCTGGTGATCTACCTGCTCTCCAATGTGGTAATTGTGAATGGTCAGAAATCCCTTGGTTTGATCGGGCAGGACATCTACCATGGAAAATCTTGGATGAGTATAGGCAAGGAGTTGCCTAATCGATGGAAGTACCAAGCAATAATCAACTTAATTGCTGGGCATTCTCTGTCCAGGTTTCGCTGTAGCTCGGGTCAAGATTGACTGTCACTATGAATGTGCTATAGCTTGAATTCATTAGTATTGTCCTGCTGACAATGCATGCTCCGGAAATCAAGCACAACTTCCTCGTGTCCTGAATGTTCGAAAAACCTCGCCTGAAGGGTTCTGTTTCAACCACCGAGAACAAACTGACATAAATTGTGTCAAAAAATCAACAGTACATATCGAAGCAAACAACATGCACCGCATGACCAGAAGAACACAAAAAAGCGACTACAGTAAATTGCTTCGGTTCTGCGGACCAAACAAACTTACCCCCCCAAAAAAAAAAGAACTTGCGCAGCAAGTTTTCTCCTGAAGCCGCTCGGAGAAAAAGCTAAAGCCCGGCTGGAAACGCACAGAATCCCGCCCTGCCATTCATCAACAGCTGAGCCGGGCCCAGGTTCAGGGTTAAGGCGTTCAAGGGGTCATTTTGTAGCTAGAATATGTGTGAAAGTGAGCGGGTGAGATAGGCAGTTCTCCAGCCCCTGCATCAATGGTTTCACCTTTACTTAGAGCCACACCTTGCCGGCTTTGCTGCAAAAAAAAGAGTCAAATGATTGGTGGGTCATATCTTCGCTTGAACCTACATTAAGTGCAACACAAACAAACATGTAGGTAGCACAGCACTAAGATAGACCAAAATCAGCAAACAATGGGATCGTGACGTCCATCGGCATCCGCTGCTTGCATCTACACGGGCTCGCCTCGATCTTCAGTGGTTCAAATTGCAGAGAACATGGAGTAGGGCCCACGAAGTTGACAGTTTCGAGAAAAAGTCATTCAGCTAAGCATCAACTCGCATCTACATGTCAGTGCTGGTCACACAAAAAAGACCCCTGTTATCATCCTTCATTGGACATTTCTTGATTTTATAGTAATCAACTCCAAGTATGGCTAGATCGAAACCACCCTCTTTGGCACCGATCTCACCCTGGTGCTTGGCCACAGCTCTCCCGGCGCGCTTGGCACCTGGATCTTGTTCCAGATCCAGCAGCCTGGCGCGGATCCGTTTGAAGATCGTCCGCGCATCCTCGGAGACCTGCCACCAGCAACTCATGGGGGGACCTGGCCAGTGACTGGAGTACCTCCATGTGCTTGGACCTACCTATTTCAAGAAATCACCACATGGATCTTGGTCATTTCTTAGATCGCCAACTGATAACTGGCTGAGGACCATAGATTTAGTCGATCTTGGTTGAAAACCCTTGATGTTTGGGGTGACTTTGAGCGAATTGATGTTTTGGGAGCTCCGCAAGCGCAAAAGACTCATCAAC
Organism: Symbiodinium kawagutii; assembly: GCA_009767595.1. Lineage (NCBI taxonomy): Eukaryota > Dinophyceae > Suessiales > Symbiodiniaceae > Symbiodinium > Symbiodinium kawagutii. Next base: position 253,732 of record VSDK01029780.1, on the reverse strand, counting down.
TCTCTGATCTGCAGCATGTTCGTAGCGCTTGGCATCTGCCCACTGAAGTGGTTGCCAAATGAAACACCTCTTCGAGCACCAGCCCAAACCAGATGCAAGGGGAATACAGAACTGTGTGTTTGTTGCCGATGGAATGGAAAGAGCTGGTTAGTGGTTGCATGTCATTGCTGGCAAATCATAGATGGAAATCATCATGCGAAGGTTCTTTGCGTAGATCATAGGCACTATATAATTATTGCAGCCAACAGAAATGTAATAAACAGAAATGAGTACATGTAGTGGCGACAGATCGTAATAAACAGTCTAATCTGCCTGCCTTGTAAGCTGTAAAACTGTAAAACACATAAAACCACATGAGTCGACATTGTATGACAATTTACTGAGTTATTCAAAATCCCGAGGGCACAGAGCCACTATTTCTGAATATATTTGATACTTAATGGGGTGCCCACCAGTCATAGCCAGCTTGGATCCGTTCACCTAAAGAAAACGCAGCCGCTACATGCAGCCAGCACATTGGCTCTTGTGAATTGGGATTTGACCAAGCCATGATCAGTCAGCCAACAATAGCAAGGACCGGAGGTAAGCAGCAATCACATGCAGCACACTACTTCCATCTATATGGCCAACTTGTGAAAGATATTGATCGCTGGTGGCTCGACTAAACGTGGTCTATGATATGGGCGATGCCTAATTGCCAAAGCAATGGGCTTCGAACAGCCCCAGAACCTCGTAGCAAGTCCTATCTGCAAGCTGCTCCTTGGGGCCGCTCCCCCAGCGGCTGGAAATGCCAGAGATCAGCCACTAGGCTTCGCCTCTTCCATCTTCTTCCCGTTCAGTGAAGCAAAAAGGCCTTCACCAACCGGCCTTAGGTTGTGGCAATGGCAGCAGGGATCGGGATCCAACAAGCTGTCACTCGCCTTCCTCAACACCAACCACTTCGGCTTGGTTTGGGGGCATGGACAGCGTCACACGGATGGATGATGGTAAGTCCCGAACACCTCAGCTCGCGCTACACCTCATGCAGACCTAACGGTTTACCACCATCAAAGTAGGCACCCCTGATTAACGATCTTTGAATGGATTGATGTTCATGCTTGCTTCTATCTAGCGATTAAAGAACAGTTCAGGAATAGTTCAGGTGGGTACATCAAAATTGATGGTTTCCGAGTTGAAATGATCAAAATTGATGGCATCACATCGTTGAGCCCAGCTGCTTTTGTACACCTAGGAGGTACTTCCCATTGAGCACCTGAGGCAAGCTTCAGATCTGAGGCTGGAGGATACCGGTGGTTCCTTGGGATTCACTCAATGCTGGTGGTTTGGTTGTGCTAAATGGGGGGTTCTCAAGACATAGGGAACCTCCCAAGTTATGGATTGTTTATTGTGCTTGTCATTAAAAATGGCTAATAATGAATGATGTACGGGCACCTTAAGAAACACCAAGATGTCCCAATAGTGCTGAAGACATACATACCGCCATGGGCATAGATACTCCCCGGTTGGGCGTGACCCACCTATGAGATGGGAGTTGCGATGAACTCCAGGCGCGCTTCTTGCCCAACGGTTCTCAGAATGTGCTTGCCTCATAGAAGTGGAATCGACCGGTCAATCTGCCAGATGTAGATATGGCCCTACCATGTCCTAAATGACTCGCTAGTCTTACACTTGGTTGGTTTCTCGAGGGTCTCCGACTCACGCGGAAGAACTGGCGGAAGGGTCACCCTTGGCGTTCCAGGCTTTTTTGGTGCCCTTGTCTTTCTGGTTCTACCATGTCCCTTCATGGGCTCAAGGGTGTGAGTATACCGTATACCTTAAAGATTCTAGATGGTGAGCCATGAAGCAGCAGCAATTCAATGGGCTTCCGATGTTCCAGAGATGCCCGGAGGCGTTTGACAAAGACGGCTTGTTGATGATAAATATAGTGGATACATCTGGATATATTACAAAACTTGCATGAACTTAGGACATAGGACATCTTAGAAGCACCCAGACACGCAGAGATGTCAGATCTTTGCAAACAACCACCACCAACTTGGGAGTGCATCATTTGGAAGCCAGATTTCCAACATGACAACAGAGTCTTCGGTCATGATCTTCGTGGCAAATATGGTTAGCCTAACAGATTCCAGTGCTTCTCATTGGTTCACCTTAGATCCTGGAGCTTCGGGATCCTGTTACCCAGCAATGCCAATTCAACAGTAGCTGGTGCTGGGCATAGCTTTCAATGGATCAGAATCCACGACTCGTCACCCAGCTGTTGACTCGACGCCTGCACCAGGCCAATCAAGAAGAAGTTAACGAACTGCGACCTGCCAAGGCGATCTTTCACACCCCAAAAAAATGGAGAGGGCAGGGATGATTCGTTCGTCGAGTTATGTCAAGTTCATCAATGTGCTGCGTTAAAAATGGCAAAGTGGAGTCACAACAAAAATTGAAACTGGCTGAAAGGCATGATTGGTCGGGACATGTTGGGACATATGCAGGTGGCGCAGGCCCCCGTGGTCATGGACACGGAACTTCCGGAGATACCAACATGTGACCTGATACTCTTTCTCCTCATGTTCTTAATCAGTGAAAATTCTATACAATGTGGCTGTCTTGAATTAATTTTCTGCCTACTACGTATGCCGGTATGTTCTTATATGTGCGTCCACATGTATGTGTGTAGGTGCAAACGAATGGCGAAACGAAATGTCTTTTGTGTATCTGTATATTTGCATGTATGGTAGGTGTGCAGGCATGTACTTGTGTACTTTGAGGTAGCCGTTCGGAGCCTTCCATGTTCACCGCACAAATCATAGATCTGCGAGAACTGTGCAAAACATTTTGCTGCCCAGATACCCATCACGTCGACTGTTCGGTTGCACAGATGCTACCTGCAGTGCCGCAACACGGGCATGTCATCGGTGCTCGGAATCAAAGAGAAATGATGACGGAGAAAATACAGAGATACCACCAATGGAAAAGATATCCTAATGAGTTCGCAGTTCAATTTCATTCTAATCATACTTGAGAAGAAACGTGGAGATACCGGCACGTCCACCAATGATGACTTGAAAACACTTGAAACAAACATTTCTCTACCAAAATCCAAGGAATATCTCTGGAACGGATAGAACTCATAGGTAAGATGATGCACCAGGTCCACACCCTCTCACATTGAAGTGAATCAATTTTTCAAGGGTGGAGGTTCAAGCACCAATGTTGCCACCCTTGAAGGAAGCTCCATCGACGAAATAATCCTTCAAGGAAAACCTTCCGAGATCCGAAATGTTCATGTCAATACTTTCGGACGTCTTCACCACAAAGAGAATCTCAAAAAAACTTCCATTTTCACTAGAGTCACAACCGTCCAAATTTTGCTTGGAACACAACCCATGTATTCAAACAAGTACGAGCATCCTGTGATACACCAACCCATCCATGACAAGACATGCAAATGTTTTAACTTGCTCCCCCCAAAAAAATGTTGAAGTACACCCCATAAGAAAGGTGGGTAGTGTACATTGAGCCAAGTGTCCCTGTCAGCAACCCTGTTCTTCATGGGTCAGGCGTCCGTGGCTTGCCAAAATAGCTGTTCACCAAAATGAACGATCATTAGCCATAGCCAAGGATTACTGGTCATCAATCATTGTAAACCAGTATTTACATGTATTTGCGGTTGTTTTCTTGTGCAAAGCAAGCTATGGCATCTATGGAGAAATCCCAAAAACCATGCCACGGCCCTGCCTCGCTGATATAGTCCAGCCGTTTCCCTTTGCACCTGGAGTCCGTGCACATAGAGGTGCCAAAGTTTGAAAGTTGGGAGTCGGTCGTTGAACCCTGAAGGCCTGCCTCTGTTGACTTGTGAAATGACCTGTGTTGCCAGGTATTGGTGACCTATGCTGCTGAGCTTGACGAGTTTGTTGGGCTGATTGGACCGTGGCGCAAACGTGGACGGCGCAACCAAGAAGTGGGTGACCATCTGCTGCACCAAGTGATCAACCAAGTACCATCATCCACGGGTGATGCAAACATCGATGAAGCCATCTGGGTGTCTTAAGAGCTTAGCCCAACAAAGTACACAGTATAGAAACAAAGTTGATTGAAGTGCGGATGGGAATGACACAGAGTAGAACTGCCATCACTGGCCCATTTCAATCACATTGAATACCCCTGCCTACTACATAGGCAAATTGCTCTATTAGATTTTTCAATGTCAGGTGTTCCTATGGTGTTGCCCAGGAACCGCTTCTTTCAGGTAGCAGTTCCTCCTCGACTGACCGGGTCTCCCCAACATTCGGCAAAAGTCTCTGAGGTTCTTCCGCGCAGACTTCGAAATGGCCACCTGATCCACCGATGGCGAAGCAGCGAAACACCAACCGAGCCGAAGCGTGCGCAACGCGCCAAGTCGGTTGCTAACCGGGACTAAACAAGAGCCGTAGGTTAGTATCTGACTTAGCTAAGTTTAACCAGCTAAGCTACTATAGTGATTAGTAGCTAAGTGGAAGGATCAAAAAGTGCTGTAGGTTCAAGTTGGAGGTCATCATCTCAATTTGTTTGCACGAGGCATCTAGCAACCGGAAGAGGGAAGTGTGTTTGGACTGTGTTCCCCCTTGTCCATCTTCACCTTTGGGGGAACCAAGGCTGCAGAAATCGAAGCCATATTCCGACTTGCAACTGCTTACAGCATTCGTCTTGAAAGGCAGTTCTATGAAATCTAATGGCAGAGAAAAGGCTGTTTCACACTTCTCCTAGAATCTTCAACCACCTTGAACCACTTTGCCTCCCCAAGAATGTCACGGACCGAACATGGACCAAGTTGGACCGAGTTGGTATTAGCTTCTGCACATGTTTGCAATTCTATTGACCTTCTTTGGCCTCTGAGTCAATGTGGCCTTTTTTCTTGTGACATCCAAGTGTAATGTGTAAAACTGGCATCTGACCCCTTGGAATTACATGGAATTACGAGGAAAACTTCGTACGTTCCAAAACAGGTCATTAGAGGTCAAACAATGAAACGAAAACGGGGCGCTTCAAGGATCGCCAGTGCTGATGATTTCTCAGTGGCTCGGAACTATTGGCCAAATACTACAGCTTGACTTCAGGGCTCAGCTGCCAGAGGCGTATAGGATGACATAAGTTCTAGGATATGTACAGGAAAATTATTCGATGTGTATAGGCAAGTATAGAAAATGTATAAGAAATGTGGGAAAAGATAGGAAACGTAAAGGAACATTCAGGAAAATGTCAAGGAAATTTATACTTATTTGTAGTATAAGCATGCATAAGTTCTGTATCTTTGGCACCCACGACGACCTCAAGGTTTCAGCGAGAAAGGATGGAACCCCGCAGCTGTTCCCCCCGTTGGACCTCTGGGACGCCGCTGAGCATCATCCGGCAGTTCTGCCCCAAGACCTGCTCGGTGAAGCGTTGAAGCATCCAGGATGACCCAGGGCCACATAGGCTGAAACACGATGCTGGGTAGATGCCATAGAGTGGAACTCTGTATGATGGATGCAAAAAATGAAAAATATACTATTATATATAGTTGTAGTATGTTATAGTTATATACTATGATGTATTCAAAACGTATATAACGTGTAAATATGTTGTATGCATGATACATTTTTACAAAGTAAGAATGGGCATCGCCCCTATTGGTCTGACCACAGCTTTCGCATACTCTGCTTCTCCGCTTCCAGGGAGTGTGCTGCTGATGAATCCTGTGCCACTTCAACATTTTAGAGGTGTTTAGTGCTTCCAGGAGCAAAGCAGCAACACCTACGCTTGAAAATAGGCTACTCCGTGGTACCTCCAAGCCCGATAACTGGCAACAGAAAACCCTATGATTTGGGTGTACCCCAGCATTAAGAAAGACCCAGTCGTCCGTTTTGATGAGTTGTTGATGGCTGGTTCAGACATCCCAGTCTTAGCAGTCTGAAGTTTCGACATGTAAAACCTGGAAGCTACGGGCTTGGTTTGAGGGGCAACGTGTCAGCCAGGGCATTTGGGATGAAAGAGGTTACTGCTGGTGGCTACTGGATCTCCCACCGGGATCGTTGATTGGAAAATGTGCAACCTCGGTCTGAACCCCTCGGTCTGAACCACCCATTTTCTACGTAGATTTTCCCTGGATTTGGCCATGAACGCACCCAGTGGGAAGACATTGCTGGAATGTTCCAGACTTGAGGACAAACTGCCGCAGAAAAATCATTCATCATCGGTTCCCGATTATTGTTCGGACCCAAAAAGCCAGTAAGTCATATCAGTTTCTCATTTCAGCGCTTCCAATGGTATCAATGTTCATTCCGATCTTGGTCCAAAGCTGGCAGGAGGTTAAAGCAATTATCACCTTCCAGGTCGCAGCCAAATCAAACCTGTTGCCATGGTCCGTCACAAGCCATACGACGCGCATGTCAGGAGGGTCCTGACGAAAAACTTTATTCTGGATATTCTTGTTTTGTTTATGGTAGCAATTCGCATGAAAAGATTTATGAGTATTTACACAATGCTGAAAAACAATCAATCATCAATCATTGTTGGGGATATTCTCGATGCTTATCTGAGCTGCGATCACTCACCATTTCCTCGGACCTCCTCGCGTGTGAAACCCGTCAGGTTCGTGAAACCTCCAAGGCAGTGGAAGGGGTGCTGCTCTGCACTAAGGCCAAGGGTGGTGTGTTGAAGACTTCTCAACCAGTGGCATAAGAGGTCAGGCTTCCAACGTTGACTTGGAACGTTGGCTTGGGGATTGATAGCTTGGAAGCAAGGAGTCTGCTTGGATGGGCAGGGGGTCCTCATTAGGTCCTCTGTTGAAGAAAAAGTACGAGCCCCTCAAACAACGTGTCGTTACTTCATTCTCATGTCGTGGGTTGTGGGACAGTCCTTGCAAAAAGAACTCAACCAAAAGTCTTCTTTCAAGCATCCGTTCCTTTCGAGTAGTATGTGGGCAAATGGTTGATGACTCTTGTTTATATGTTTGCAACGCGGAACTTTCACTGTTAACAGCCCGGGAGGCCAACGATAACAGCCCTAGTGATTTATCACTGTTAAACCTGGTAAAAAGCAAAATCTTACAAACTTTGCAAATGCACCCACTTGAACTACAAATCAGGCCCAGATTTTGGTCAAATCCAACAGCTAACTCAATGGGATTCTCGTTGGCATCAGTGGTTCCATTTTGAATGAAACCCACACAAGTTGCGGGATGGGCTCTCTATCAAAGCCATGGTCTCTCTATCAAAGCCATGGTCAATAAACGCGAGACAAAACTACTTCTTCAGTCATTGATTCTCAATAGGATAAAACTTCATGAAATGAGTCTTATCATTTGTACAGCTAGTATCTGCTAGTAAGATCCGTCAATCGCTTTGCTGAGCATCCCAGCAATGGCTGCTAACGGCCATCAACAAACAAATGCTTCACTGGGTCCTTACCAGTCTACGCTTGTTGCTTATTGTGGCTGATGGATGTTGATGGATGTTGATGGATGTTGATGGATGTTGATGGATGTTGATGGATGTTGATGGATGTTGATGGATGTTGATGTTTCATAGTTGGACCATGTTGGACCACCACTAGTGGATCAGTCTAAGCCTGTTGCTGATAGTAACAAACCAACCGTTGGATATTTCATGACCATAGAAGCAGTAAGATGACAAGAAATGGATGTTCCACTAGTTGTTCCACTAGTTGTTGTTGATGTTTCATGACCATGACAGCTTTGAACCAGGCTGAGTAGGATCCCAACTGCACCTTGGCTGGCGCCCACGATGAGGCAGTCTTGGAGTTGGACGTCTGCGATCAGCGCTGCATCCTCCAAGCGTTTCGTCGATGTGAAGAACAAACAAATGCAACAAGATGAGTACAAGATCAGTACCAAAGATCAAGAAAGATGACAAGAAATGGATAGGATTCGGTAGGTGAACATCCCATCAAAAGAAGAACATGAAAACACATTCTATTTGTGTTTTTTGTTGGAGGTTCACCAGCGTCGCGCAGAGTTTTGGAGGCCATGCAAGACTGCTGGTCGAAAGATTTGGCCAAGATGTGGTATCAGCTGCAAAATCAGCTTTGCGATTTTGGCTGGAAACGAAACCATATGGAACCATCTGGGGTCAGTTTGATCAAACCATTTCGATGTAGGGCCTCGTCATCATCGAGAAGAAAGCCCACCTTCCTGTAACTCGATGAAACCTGGGAAGTCATCCGATGGCAAGGTGGCGATTGATGGCTTTGCACATGTCTCACGATCCTATTACATTACAGTAAGAGCGGTACAGTTTAAATGACCTTACATTCTGGTTCGTCAGTGCAAAGTATTGTTATTGACGGCTCATCCTGGTGACAACCGGAATAGGAGGTCAATGGCAGGATGACTATCTGGCTAAACCGGCAACTATGGTGTGAAATCTGATGGGTAAAGTTGAGTCCAAAAAACGGTTCCGATGAACAAAGTGGGCTCCTCTCTGACACAATCTAATAATTGCTGATGATACACCCGCATTTGGAAAATGCCAGCAGTCTCTCGTTCTCTTTCTCTGGTTGCTCTCTATCTCTCTCCATCTTTCTCTCTCTTCATATAAATGCTAGCTCTGGGACAAAATCCTAGACCAGCTGGTGTGATTATCGACATGTTTGATAGGACGTAGAAGCGTCTTCTCCAACCATGGGATGCCCCAACCATTCCCAATCAAGATCATCTTTAGTAGGGAAAAGCATCAATTTGGGTGGTATGCCATCTATGGACACCCACATTAATTCATAAAAGTCTTAGGATCCCAAATGCAGCTGACCTTCATCTAGCTACTCTTCAAGTAAGGACACTGAACAGATCCAGGGTCATGTTCTGTCTGTGGGGCTCCTCCTTCACAACAGCCATGTAGAACTACCCTCTCCACATCCCTCCACCGCTGTCCACCTCGTTTCTGACTGCCTCTGGCACAGGCGCATTTTCCTGAGAGGTGGAACCACCAGGACTCTTCCGGAAACCCAAAGCTGTGGTTCTCAGCCCTTGGATTACAATCACCTGGCAAGGTGAACTACAACCAGGGCATCTTCAAAGGCAAAGTGACTCGATTTGGATCAGATTCTTCCCCTGCTATGGTCAGGTGGCTGTTGGCTGGTTGAGGTTTACAATATATGAGTATGTTATGTGACGGGGTATGGTTGCGTCCTTTTGGTTGTCCCCCTTCATGCTACTAGCGACGGGTGATCTACCACAGGGGTACCACGGATTGATCCCTGTCAGCAAGCAGCATGAGTGGAAGTCCATACTCAGACGCAAAACCAGTCCCAGGTTATGTACCATTTGGTTGGGCCACCCCTTTACAGGGCCACGGGATAGCCCTGGCTCCGAGCCGTTCCCTTCCAAGCACCAGCCAGGTGCTTGAACACCTGATCGCACCCCTGAGCTTCACGCTGCAGCTTCTACCATGACCACCTTGGATGTCTTGCAGTTGCCGACCGGAACCCCTTGAATCAACGGGGGGCTGAGGGCTCAAACTGCTTGGCTATGGGTTCATTCCGAAGAAGATCTCATACCATTGCCATTGGAAAATCTCAACATAATGAGCTTGTTGTTGCTAAAACTTGAAGTGTGCTGGCAATTTGTATACATATCAGTATTCCAGTAAAGCTCACAATCCCCTATGACAACCAACAACAGTTGATTCTTGGATGATGTTGCCATCATGTATGTCCTATTGTGTCCCACAATCATGTCCTTATTGTTCTTTCCTTTTTGGTTCAGGGCGTCGAGAATGTGTCTTGTGCTCATTGCTCCATCACGGCAAACCACTGAAGATTTTGCTGGACGATGACTACAGCAAAACTGCTTGGTGCAATGCAACTACAGTAAATACATGTAACTACAACAAATTCCGTTGAGAGCAAGAGATGTTTGATCTCTTACCCAAGCGACAGCCCAGAGAAGACGTGTTCCTTCCCAGGACCTCCAAGCTCCGAACACACCCCGGGAGTCGCAAACAAGGCCATCGCCCGCTCCCATGTGTGGGTCAAATGAGGGGTTTTAAAGACGTTGGCTTTGGGAGTCTCTCAGCCAATGTGCAGCGGCAACTTTGCCGGTTTCAGGGCAGCTGCTTTCTCGTGTTCAGGGCTGCTTTCTCCTGTCCATGATTTTTCCAGACAAGTTTTTTACATATCTAAAAAACCTGAAGGACTTTTCCAGATCGTTTTATGAAGCCCAACTTTTTTTTGATTCCTTGGCTGTACTGGGCCAAGTAGATTGGTTGGGCTGGCGGGGGGTTGATTGACGACTGGTGCCGGTGCAGCTGGTGAATCCTGTTAGAGCCGGGCTGAGACAGAGCTGTGAAATGAAGTGTCTTACCACATGCAAGGAATTCTTGCATTATATCTGCATACTACATAGTCATGTATGCCCATAATCTTGATAATGTATATTACGGATCATAATTTAATACGAATGGAATATACTTAAACATCAAAATCTTCAACCCGGCAATGGTTAGTTTTCCTTGTGGCGCGTGGCTGTCTAGCTGCCCAAATTTGCCCCATCTCCAAGTTGATTCGACCCATGCCCTTGTCGATTTTCCAGCCACCGAGTACTGCCTTGCTTCGAAGATCCCTTGGTAGATCTCTGCAGTGCTGGCGATTCACATCTACCAAGGGCCAAGAATATAAGTCCTATGATTGATAACTATAATTACGATCATCACAGTTCTAGTGGTTATTCATCAGCATGATCAATTTGGCTGGTATGCGTTGGATTGTGTTGGCATGATGATTCTTAACCATTCTGAACAGATGTCCCATTTGCACCTTAAGCTGCTAAGCTCCCGCAACTGAAGAATTGCTCAAGTTGCCCAGGCTGATCTCAGGGAACCAGATCCAACCAGTCATCGCACTCACAGGGACTGCCCCAGGGCTTGATCAGAACCCACCAAGCCGGTTGGCCCCTGATCCCCTTGATGTTTGCCCATGGTTTTCCCCGCAGTGAAAGGATCGTTTTTTATGTTCGAGCCATGGTCAGAATGCGTTTTAAGTACATTGGCCATGGTCATCCGCCAACAATCCGGACATGATTATAACAATATTGACTAGATTGTAAATTGCTACTTGGAACTTTGTCGCCTTTCAAACAAAGATATCGAAACATATATATATATATATGGGAAGTATGTATCCGTTAATCGGGATTCATGACTATGACTACGTCTCTCTAAAGTTGGTACGGTAGACGCAGGCAGGCAATCTATGGAAACGTCCAGCATTCACCGGGATGAGTTCATGAACGATGGCCCGGTGGCTCTTCACTTTTAAGCAAACAATTCCCCATGACTAACAAACAAATGGATTCTCACGCCTGGTGCAGGCCTCATCTAATTGGTGCTTACCATTCTTCTGATCATCTGCTCATGCACAGGTCGGCTTTTTTCCACAATAAATCCATCCACTTTCAAGCCCCTGCGAATCGTTTCATGTGGCGATGCATCAGCGTCGCTGGTAATCGGGAAACATGGTCCCTGTTGCCAATTCAACTTGCAGAAACAACTGAATTCAACGCAAACAACCGAAATTGCTAGAGACACCATGAAGACATCTGCCAAGGTTCAGGACCATGGCATGGCCTTTGCTGTTCAGCACTGGCTGACGGGGCAGCCATGGGCCATCCGATGAACCCTGGACATCCTCACCAGTGATCCATGGATCCGGTCGAGTGCTTCCACCTCGGTTCCACCGTTGCTGAGGTCTTGGGAGGGGCCTCTGGATCTTCAATGCATACAACATTGATAAACATTCATATGACAAATGAAACATACGGGAATGATATGGGAATAAGATGGAATAAGTTGAGTGAATAAGTTATCATGAAACATAAGAGAATCAATTCTGATCGCACCAAATGCCGAATGGCCAAAAGTTCTTGACTTCTTGCCAAGTTTTTGAGGATCGAAAGTGTGGCACTGCTGGCTCCGAAGCCAACCACCTGGGTGAACTTATGATTTTGGGGAGGACGATTGCGGGAAGTACCGAGTGGGTCCCTAACCAGCTATAGACGTTGGGTTGTACCCACTGTAACATGTAACTACCAGTTATGGTAGCTATAGTTCAATGGCCCTACAAACATCTTCAAACCATGGTGGGTTGAGGCAACTACCAGTTTTGGATGGCTATACTTCAATGGCCCTGTAAACCATGTTATAATTAGAGGGGCCACCTTGTATGACTACCTTTGTGGGGATGTACCCGGTGACTAGACAGGAGTCTACCAGCTTCAAGGCCTACCAACGTCCAGTCGTCCATCCTTGCAGCGATCGTTCACAACGCCACGCAAGAACCGCAGCCACGAGTGTGGCACGTCCTTTTTTGATCGCAGAAACCAACAGAAAGCACCGGGATGAGGTGATGGTGAAACTATTCATGTCCAAGAAATCAACAAATCTCGACTCAGACAGGCTGAAAGGAGTTCCTCACCATGTGTGACATGGGTCGAAAAACTGTCTATCCAAATACTTTGAAATGCCGGCCTCTGCGACACACCCACGTGGGCAAAATCCACTGTGATTCATGCTTGGAAATCGTGATAATGTCACAGGTTGATGCTGCTGCGGTTTTCACCCAGACTTTTTATACCGGAAAATTCATTGACAATGAAAGTTGTGGTCGTCAAACGTTGGATGCTACTCATCATCATCACCCAAGAGAAAGTTGGCCCACCATGTTCATTTTTTTAGTCCCAACTTGGGTAAGCCCATTGATTTGCATCACATAGACCTAACGACTCAGAAGAAACATGGTCAACATAGGCCAAGTGATGCCAAGTGCTGAGTGATTCCAAGATCTTCCAAGGCCCCGGAACTCCCTGCCAGCGCTAGGCGCTCAGAGCCGACCTCCAGGTTTCAAATGGCTGAAAAGGGTGGAGAGCTTCATTCGTTAACGAGAAAGTGTTAGCCACCTGAGTGGTTGATAATGGTTAATAGTGGTTAATGGTCATTACCAACAAGTGGTAGGTTATTGGCAGTAGGAAATTTTAGGGGCCTAATGGGGCTCAATCAAATCGTAGAATCATAGGGGTGATATGAGCCACTGTAGGGTCTAAACAACTGTCTGGGACGGGACGTAGAACTACGCAATGAAGTGTCGTATACTTTGTTGTCACTTATCATAAAATTGCTACCAGTGGCCAGGGTCATCCTGACTCTGGAGTAGAAAAAGGGGCTAGTCCATTTTATCACTTCATACATTGTGCGTTTATACATCCGGCACTAAAACCTAAACACAAAATACTGAAATACTGTACTTTGATTCGAATCATCCCCAGTTATCCCCACCAATGCCCCACCATGAGATGCATGCAGTCTGAATTTAGATCAATGTAATGTTCTGTGATTTATGTTTTGACTTTTTACCTGGCATATTATCATACAATCATATCCTGATATGTCGTCTGGCCTGTTTTCTGGCACATACTCTGACGATTTGAGTGACCTCTATTAGCACATGTTTGGGAACGTTTATTTTCACATTCTCTCTGGCATGTGCTTGTTGATTTTTTCCTGGCATTTTTCCTGACACATTTCCGAAATTGTGCTTGTCATATTAGTTTTGACATGTTATGGAACATATTCTGATATGGTGCCTGACATGCACTTTGGCATTGGCAAATGTTCTAAAGTTAAATCAAACATATATTCGGACATTTTCTCTGACATTTTGAAGGTTGCAGTTTTGCTCAGTCCAATGCATTGTGACAAATCTGAGATGTGTTAGACTGGTGGGCAAGCCACGTTTTGAGATCTCTGACAGCTTGTACAGCTCCGGCATTGCCCGGGAAATATATGGAAATTTGGTGAAGATATTCTGGTATCGCAGTTTCTTCCTGCATTAGGGACCTCGGTTGTATCGCATCTAATTAGTCTAGACGTGAGTCTATGCTCACAGGTCATATTAACATCCCAACGAACATCAAGAAACAACTATATATGTATATATATATACATATATACTAGTATATACTATACAGTACCACTTGGTTTGTCTCCTCTGTGCAACCAAAATTGTGATTTGATTAGAAGGATACAAGCACAGCAGCAGGGTGCCAACTAACCGCAAGTTGCCACCAAAAATATGGGGCAGCTGGTTCCCAGAACAAAATGACTGAAGACTTTCCATCCGTGCTTTGAGTTCGTGGTTTGGGGTCGATTCAAAGCAAATCTCCAGGAAACTTCTAGAGCCAACAACCATCGTCCAGTCTGTTGCAAATGGCTGAACCTAGTAACCAACCTGGCTTCTGGGCGGATTCAATGATGTAACAGACATCACTTCACCCAGTCCCTATATGTCCCTCTGACTCCTCATTACAGTATCAATGACTCCTATCACCTGAAGCCAACATAGCACAGACTTCGATTGGATCCCCATGACCGCCTAACGCTTGTTCCACGTGTACGATGACTGCGCGCCAGGCTTTCCGGCCCTTGGCATGTGCAGTCGGCTGTGTTTCGGTTGAGCTCCTTTTGTGTCCTAAAAAAGTCTGAGGATGTGAAAAGTCACAGCGCAACAATTTGCAGAACCTGTGGAGCTTGGAAATGCTTGGAACCTGTGGACACATGTGGACACTCTTTTTGCCAGAGCACGCTGCACTTCTTCAAGTTCGAAGAGAGAGTGATCATGCTCTGCATGGCCCATAGACCACAATTTCTCCAACCGCAATCACGGTTTCTTGTTGGCCTCGTGATTTTCATAAACTGATGAACTCAGCCTTGGACACCTTGCACAACCGAGTCTCTGACCCTCTGCCTGCTCGCACGTGGTGCAGCACACACGGGTTGCATGTGCACCTGCTCTATACAATGGCTTTCGAGGGGAAGCCTGGTCGCCGTCAGTGTCACCACTGAGATCTACGCACACAAAAATGTCATAGTACTTGCTGCATGATGCTTTACAAATAGTTTGCAGCAAGTAATCAATTTTGTCATAGTACTTGCTGTTAATTTTGGTTTGCAATTTAATGCACTTTACAAATAAACTGGGTATTGTTTGCCACAGGCGAGGAATCCTGGCACACTTGCAACATGTGCTCACCACGGGAAGGCTTCTGTCACACGTGCTTGAGCACGCCAAAGAAGGCGACAATCAGACCCATCATTCACAAAGGGCATGGCCTTGTGAAGGGTTTGCAAGTTGTCCCAAAGAATCACATCACCTGGCTTGTACTCATGAAAGTACATCCACTGAGGAGACAGCACATGCTGAAACAGTGCCTGAGTTGTGTCCACATCTGGCTGATGCTCGTGATCCTCAAAGACTGACAGCTCCGAGCCCATCAGGAGCAATTCACGTCCATCACGTGGGTGTCGATGTAGCACAGGCATTCGCTGGTCAGGATATCTTTCCGCATCTTCTGCCGTGAAGTCCCTCTTCATATACTCTGCATTTCGCCGTGCTGAACTGAAGCAGCTCAAGCCGATAGCCTTCGCACGCAATGAGGCCGGCAGGGCTGCAGCAGCAGCAACAAGATCAACAAAGCCTGTGCCACCTCCATGCTTTGGAATCTTGTCAGCACAGAGCACGGTCAGAATGTGACGCTCTGACATCCTCAGGTAATCGCCATCTTGGTGCCACACCTCAGCACCTTGATACTTTGGACCCTTCCATGTGCCATCAGCACGAAAGTTTGACAAACGAACAACCCTGGGATGAACCTCGAAGTATTCTGGAGCTTGACCCACGACCGTGGCCGTCATTTCCCCCAAGCGGCAGGTGAAGGCCTCCTGTTCCTCAAGGCTCCAAGATTGATTTGGCACAACGACCATCCCATGTGTACGCACTGCTTGGACCAAGTCTGCGAGCTGATCATCACTGATGCTTTGGAGAGCCTCAGCCTTCCAGGTTGTGCCCATGCATCTTGTGCTACCCTTGCGGGGACGGGAAGGCTCCTCCCGCACGGACATAGTCTTCATGGCCTTCTGGAAGATCGTGTCCCAAAGAGATGTGATGGCCCCAAGGTGTTTTACACCGTTTGAGTGGTGCTCCTGGTGATGCTTGGGAGTTATGATGAACCACAAAGCTGGCGTCCGCGCAATCCAATCAAACGGTGGTGGATTGTAGCCAGAATGAACCATAACTCCGTACCAAGTGGAGAACATGAAGTATGCAAGGGCAACCTTGGGGCTGAGCTGAAAACAGTTGGATACCAACACAACGCTGCCATACTTCACAACAGCATTGACCAGTGCCTCAACTGGATGCTCCACTTCATTGGTCCATGGTTTGGTGATATGGACTGAGTGATGAAGTTTGTGAAATTTGTACATGCTTGGTAGGTGCAAAATCCGATGCCATGCCCAGAGACCAAAATCAAGCAAGCAAAGCATGAGCACAAATCCAAGCACTGAGCGTGGAAGGAAGACTTCACAGCTGCAAGAGAGATTGCTCAGAAACCAAACACCTGTGAAAATGCACATGTCCAACCAAGAGCCTGCAAGTTTGGCTGATATATGTCGGACAGCATCAGCATGCTGGTCTGTTTCTGCGTCCTTCTTGGCAGGTGCAATCCTCCACCGTTCAATCTCTGTGCTCAGTACTTCGAAGCAAGCATTGGTTCCCAGCCACATCATGTCTGAAGCACACATGCCACAAAGGGCAAATGTCAAACATGGCGGCATTCTCACAGCCTCACAGCCTGCCTCTATGATGCTAAGCACCACACAAACGAGGCCGACTATCCCAGCCCACCACCATTGACACATGGGCGGTGTGCTCACAGCGAACATGATATCGAAACTCCAAAACAATGACAAGTGGAGCCAAATCTCTCACAAGGGTTGAGCCAAATCTCTCACAGGACCATGTCAAAATTGGTCATCTACAGTAATCTGATGCAAGCAAACCACTCTCAGCATTCTGCACATTCCGATGCAGCTGGGTTTCTCAATACATCGGAACCGCTGCCAGGTACACTGGGGAACCCTGCATCTTGGACCATTTCTGCCGCGTATCCTGGCGGTCACAAGCTCTTCATGGAAACGCTCGGGCAATGGAAGCTTCCAAGACGGTAAACTCTTCGTAGAAAAACCGGGTGTAGATGGGTGGTCCAGACCCGAAATGTCGTTCTGAAAACTCACAGTTGATTGAAAACTGAAAACCTGGAACTTGGATGAAGAATCGTGGAAGGCTAAACATGGTTCAATTTTGCAACCGGTTGGTGCTGATGTTACCGGTTGCTTCCTCATAGTCTGCTGGTGTGATATTGAAATGGCCAGGTCACATCTCCCAATTGACAAGCACAAGCCACAGAACTTTACAGTGATTTGTTTGACGTAGGCCCTGCAACTAGCTCAACAGGACTGACCTTGGGATTCAGAAATCCATTCCCTTCAATGCCTAAGGCTTAGGAGAATCATCATTGAAAAGTTCTTGGGGGAACACCATTTAGCTTGAAAGCAAAACTTCTCCGCGAAAATGGATAGTGTTCAGCTTGGGTTCATAAACTCCTGGTTGGTTAATAGCATGTATCCCCAAGTTCGCCGACTGGTTTCCATTAAAATGGTACATACCCCCCGGGGTTGACATTACACTGAGCAACAACTCTTTACCCAGTCGTCCAACTGATCAACCAGCGATCATAACCATCATTCGCCAGCGACCATCCGTAGCTAGCGCTGCTGCGAGAGCGCAGCAGGGTACACAACCGAGGCCTCTGGTTGCACTGAGCTGCTGCCCTTGGGTAAGTTCTCTGCAGATTTCAGTGACCATCGTTGGACATCATTGGTACCGGGCACTGGATAGGTACAACAGTAGGTATACAACATGCTTGGCGCACAGGCACCATAGTTCGCCATCCTTTATGGTCCGCAATCGCGGCTGGAAAGCTATCATCGGCGATTGGTTCTACTGGTAGCTCCCCGAGCAGCTGGAGAGCCCGGGCCACGATGAGCAGCGCAGTTTTTTCTCATTTGCAAAGCGCTTCCACAGCTGCACGAAGAGTCGCGACGGCCAGATGTGGTGGGTGAGCCAGTGAGAGATCCTGTCGGCTTCCAACATCGTTGTGCCAAGAATTTC
The DNA here is from genome assembly GCA_009767595.1 of Symbiodinium kawagutii. Taxonomy (NCBI): domain Eukaryota; class Dinophyceae; order Suessiales; family Symbiodiniaceae; genus Symbiodinium; species Symbiodinium kawagutii. Next base: position 235,702 of record VSDK01029780.1, on the reverse strand, counting down.
ATTGGAATGATAACCTTCCCATCCTTTCCTGATGTTGAGACACCACGATATCAACAATGAAGGGTAGATCATTTCCCATGGATTCACTTGTAGCTGGGATGGATCGAAGTGGAGTGGATACTATTCCTACAGGGGTCTTGCTACAGACACTACCAGAGACGCCAAGAAACCTACTGTCACGATCTCCTGCAATGTTAGAAAGACTTCAAATCATATGATTCATACTGTTGACTTGGTTTGCCACACAAATCCAGATGATTTGGACCTCCCATATGCCAGAGACCAGACAAGGCCACAGTGAGGGACTTGGAACTTTACACCTGGCAGGGGCCACCTGTGGCTGGTTACTGCGCTGTCCTCCCGAAACATTCGGCGAGTCTCAGCCGTGTCGTCCTCTGCGGCTTCCCGAATCATCCTGGACCGTGGAAGATTTTCAGATTCAATGCTCCAGTTGCAGCCAAGTGGTGGACAACCAACAAGAGATCGGGGACCAAGCATGGCGAGGAACGACAGTTGTGTCGATTGAAATCCAACTACGGGAGTCAATTGTTGGTATGGGCTACGTTTCATGTACAACCTAGCAGTGTTCCACGGTGTACCGCTGGTGGCTTCCCAAGGATGACAATGTTGGGATGAGGAGCATTTGTGGATAGCCTTGGCTGGTAATGGTTCACCCCTGTCTACCAAAACATAACCATCTGCGACGCCAATAAAAACTCAAGAGCAAGTAGAACCATCATTTATAATCATCAATATACCTCAAAAGATCTAGCATGGTGTCCATGACGGTTTGGTCGTCATTTCGCTCTGGCCGACATCTCCCAAATGATCCAAACTGTGAAGAGAGTCTCGAAGTCATATGGCTGTGGGTCAAAACCCTGTACCCCTCGTTCCCCTACTATTAGCCATTGTTTTCCCTATGATTTGGTTGATCATTATAAGCCATTATTGCTGGTTAATTGTGATCCATGGCCATATCCAACCGTATTGGACGCTTCACCCCCGCAGCTAGCACCCAGTGATAGCTGCGACACGAACCCCTGCACCAGCGGATGGGTCATGTCACCACTATATGACGTTATGTACTAGGAATGGTACATATATTTGAATATATTCACCTGTAGGTCTATATGTATAAATATTCATGTATATACACAGGTGTGGGATGCATGGATTTATCTATTCACATTTGTAGAAAAAAAACTAAATCATTTAGATGTACATATAAATAGTTACATATAGATAGTTACATATAAATAGTTACATATACTGTAAATAGTTACATATAAATATCATCTACATATTTGTGCTTAAAAGCTGTATGGTGTCAGCGGCTTCAACCATCCCAGGAAGCTGGACTTCCATCAAGGCGCTTGGAAGCTACCAGCAGCCAGGCGACTTGTCGCTTCGTGCTGGAGGGTAATGTATGAATAGCTATGGCCAGCTGGCTCAAGGCGTTAACCAACCAACTAATGGTGAACTAGCTGGTTGTGATGGGTAATAATAGGGGATGATGGCTTTAACCAACCAATGATGGTTAATTAGCTGGTAAATGGTTAATAATAGGGGATGATAACTAACAATTATAGGGGATATAATGTATGAATAATAGGTTAATGGTTAGTAGTAGCTGGTTAATGGTTAATAATAGGGGATAATAAACAACAATAGTAGATAGTAGGAGATATACCAGCGATATATGGCTATGGCTCAAGGCTTCAAGCAACCAATGATGGGGGATAAGTTCAGCAACAAAAGTAGTGGGAAAGACAGCCTGGTCAATGATGGGGGAACCAGGGGTACAGGGGGAACTGACCCAAAGCCCTATAAGCGCTGTGCTAAGTGATAAATGAAGCAAAGTGGTAGGTGGATGTAGGTGGTTAGTTGATGTTAGTTGCCATTCCAAGAATATTTTGTCAACCAAGTAACCATTGCTTCATACTGGGAAAATAAAACATATTTTTGAATCACCAACCAGCCAACTCCACAGCGAATCTTACGACGATGTTTGGTGAACTATAGACCCCACACCAGTCTCGTGTGAGGAGAGGAAGCTTTCAATCTTGGGCAGGTGTTGACACCGCGAAGGAAGAGCCTCCACCTTGCATTTCCTATGATTGAAAAGGGGATGCACCCCAAACTATTGATTTCCCTGTCAAGTAAACTTGTACGAGTAGTTGATTGTGGAGATTCTCGATGAACACCTGGATGGCCAATCACATGCCTCCAGGTGTTCTGTATATATTATCACATGCATTTTGCAGATGATATGTCCAGCAAATTGAAGGCAAATCCATGTTGAACAGGTGGATGGCAATCGCCTGCCTTAGCATCATGGAGTCCATGCCACCGCGTTGTCTCCTGACGCCAGGGGCAATCACCAGTGTATCGAGGACCAAGTGGCAGACCAGCCAAATATGGCCGAGATCAAAATGCTAATCTGAACGTTCATCCTTTGTCATTTCATTGAGAATGTTAAGTTGCGAAGAAAAACAATTATTCTAATGTCAATCCGTCAGACTTACTTGAACTTACCCAAAGAACAAACGATCCGTTGAAGCACCTGAATTGCCTTAATGAACAATTCACCGACTACAATCCTCTCAAATCAACCCTTCATAATTGATAACCCTTCAACATCTATGGTCGTCGACCCAAGCACCGGCGAATCAAAGGCCACAAGACATACCTTTTTTGCTTGGGCCCTGGCTATGCGAGATTTACCGGGTTTACTTTATACATTATCCCTCGCTTGAGCGAAACCTGTACATTGCCTTCTTCTGTGTTGTTTTCTTGGGGACACCAACGTGACACCCTCCAGGATTTGTGCCAGCGCATCGTCTCACCACCAATGTCTGTTTGGACACCAATCCTTGTCGTGGTACTCGAGTTCTCTTGTCGATTGCCATATCATATCTTATCTTGGTCACTTGTCCGGCGATGGCAAGAATTTCGATTATATTCATCAAGCGTTTTGATGAGTCATTCCGTATCCTGTAAGACATGCATGTTCTTTGGTAAATTGTTCACTGTGGGTGAAGCCAATATCTTTGCTGTCAGAACCACTGTCTCAAAGCAAGGAATCGGGTATGAGCAGAATCCAACCACTTACATTTCAGCACGGATTGTTTTGCTGGCAATGGCACTGATAGTTCGACCCACGCAACCCACTTCAAGCCCATCCCATATGGCATGGTGAGACCACCAATGTGAACCCAAACAGTATCTGGTTTATCCCTTCAAATCCCTAAAATGGTGAATGTTCGTGAACCGTTCTTGGTGGTTGCCTTCTTGGAAACTGAGCTTGAAGTGAACAAATCCAGATAAGACCATCATTTCCAACAAAACACCATAGTCATACGTCGTTGGAGTCGTGCTGGGTTTTACATGGTTTTCCAAGCGGCCATCTTAGTGACTGCCAGGCGGGAAAGGTATCAATGGTCCCTACTGTAGCGGCTCCCTGAAATATGCTGCAAAAATATCCACTCCATCAACAACCAATGCCTTCCATACCGGTCTGGTGACAACACCTGCCAACAAATTGATTAGCGGACTCTCATGACCACAATTCTTCCTTGTCTATGACCCCCAGTGTTGAAGAAATTTGGCAGCCTACGCCATGATCTACACCCATCAATCTTCATGAATTTCCCGGCCAGCTTGAGCAGTTCCAAAAGCACTGGTAGTTGTTACTACCGATTCTGTTTGCAGCCGCTTGTTGGGCACCATCTCATCTGGGAATAGCCAACTGGCGGCAATAAGTAGAAACTAAGATCATTGGTTGCTGTTGGATCCCATCAGAATTCTCATGATTAATGACCAGAATTAACCCTTCACCATTCTTCGCAATGAACCACAACTGACCCCAGCTGCTGAGTGGTTGGCCAGCCATACCTGGTACCTCCATTGCTGGTGACTGGTGAAGCTGCTTGGGTCATCCGCTCCCCCGGGCGCAGTTGCATCCCAGTGTCGAAACCCAGGCCGTTCGGCAGATTCGCCCATCGGCGGCTGGGATCACCTTGGGAACCCACACGCCGTGACATTCATCTAGCAATGGGGTACATGAACCAATTAGCTGAGCAACCAACCAACCAACCAAACACGCATAGTTGGTATATCCTACTGATTCATAGTTTTGTGCGGACATTAGTTTTTGTAGTGTTTCGCGATGTTTATCCAGCCAAGGACACCTCGCATTGTCACTCTCAAGCAATCTGTTGGTCAATATCTTGGTGTTTTCAAATCTCGTGGATTCATGAGATTACATCAGTTGCCTTCAATTATCCCACGTGGCTGTAGTTTGGGATCACCAATGATCATTGATGTCCATTCCAGCAGCCTGTGGCACTATAGGAGTGACTACGTGTGACGACTTGGAGCCACCATTGAAACACCAGCTATCTAGGCAATCTTGGGGGTTTATTCAGAAATGGATCTAATCTTTGTCTCCCAACTATTGATCTAGCACCCGTTGATGAGTAAAATATGCACCTTCAAAGGGATGACTGTGACCTGTGTGACCTCCTGGGTCTCTTCCGTGCCCACTTTACCAGCTGGGATCCCAGGCATTGTTTGGATCGTCATCCACGAAAAGAGTCTGCGCAGAACGCAGCGCATTGCAGGTTTGATTCCCAGTACTCGGTGAAAAAAATCGAACCCTGTGGCCTGCGGCTACCTAAATATTAGTCGAGATTGCACATCTAAATCATACACACCATAAACCTATTGATACGTATGGTCTTCGTTCTACAGAAGGACCTGATTTCAGTGGTACGGAATGGTACCAGCCGAATTGTTCAAACAAATGTGAACCAGATTCGAGCGGCAGAACCTGCACTTCCAGGCTGCCTGCCAAGCAGTTATGTCCTGCTGCCGTTGCAACTCTTGCACTATGCGCTCCTGAACGAAGCACCAGGCTGCTCAGCCCGACAAGTGGATCACTCGTAGGTAACGTCAGATGGGTATTTCTCAAGCCATTGGGAAGCCCCAAAATGGATGGTTCATTACTGGTGAACAACGGTTGGTTGTGAACAAGGAGATAACAGCTGATAATCACTAGACAACAGGATTATACCAACTAGATTATACAAGGATTATACCAACCAGCTGCTGAAATCTAATTACTGAACAAGGATTATGGATTATACCAACGGTACAGTAATGGATTGTTAATCACTAGAAGTGATTAGTATGAAGGATGACAACTGGGGGTACCCCTATGACTTGAGAAACCATCATATGACCAACTGATGGGACTATCTAAGAATGGCTGGATGCTCGGAACCAGATTTGTTAAAACTGTCCGTTTACGGTACGGCATGGATGCATATCAAATCAATCTACATAACATTCCGGCAGAGAGGATGGTGCACCCGGAAATTCCATCAACCAAACATCTGGCAACTAGCAGTTGCATGCAGTGCATCATGGTTTCTGACATGGCCAATGGTTTGTGGTTTTCATATTTTCGCATGACGGCTGTGTCATTTTGTGATCCGCGAACATCAAATCGAACTGCCTACAAAATGGGCCGTCTATCGATCCTTTGTCGAAAGACGGGGCAACAAATCAGAAATTTACTCTTGTGAACAAATAGATATTAAACTAAAGGCTTCAGAATCCTCCCGTTCCCGCTGTCCTTCTGGCCATGTTTCGATTGGGAAAGGGGAGCGTCTCTTCCAATCACCTGCGATTGTTGCAAACTGCAAACCAAATGGGGGCTCAACTGTGACCTTAAATTCAAGCTGGTCAAGATTGGATCACTGTAGTTGGCCCAAAAGTGCAAGGATTCATCAGCAGGTGAATCATTGGGGAGATGTCACTCACTCAACATGGATTCCAGTGGGATCATTCGCGAATGACTATAGTTTTGCTGGCAATAAGAGGCAGTTCCCTGATCAGTCGCCGCAGAAGAGTTGTGAACCTAACCATATCAGGGATCAACTTCTCATCACAATCACCGGCTCGGTTTCAAATGGTCTTCACCACTCTATGGATATTTCTCAACATAGGGGCCCCTCCAAATCATCCATCAATAATTAATCATTTTTATCAATAGACCTACCTTTTTGGGTACCTCATGGTACGGTATCCTAAGAAACCCCGATATGGATCCATACGGACAATGCAATGAATTCGCCCCAAGACTGCTACCGGGAGAAGCTGTCCGGCCTCGTGGAAAAAACCCAAGAGATCCACTCGTTCCAAGGCATCTTCCACCACTGGACCAAAGCCCGTGGTGATGATCACGATCCTCCTGAAGCCCAGCAATCAACGGGCGCTTTTCCTGGCGAAGTCATGATTTGGCTATACGATGCTTTATGATGTGGGATAGTATGCTATATCATGCTATATATGGCTCGTATAGGGATGGCTTTTTGTGGCTATTGGATGCTATTGGGCTCTCAGGCACTTTGTTGCTGGTAGTGCGGGAGATGTCAAAATTTCGTCTGCCGGAAATAACTATGACCATGTTTTCTCCAAAAATGAATCCTAGCTTATAGAAGATGCTCGTAATGTTCACAATACATGTGTCCATGTGCAGATACATACACGATACACCGAAATAAATATATCCTGTCTACCTACCTGTCTATCTATCCATCTAATTCCATTTACCTGTCTACCTATCAAATCATCATTTTTCTCTGTAATTCTACCTACCAACCCACCTACCTCCCTCCCTACCTATCCACCTATCCCTTGGCACAGCTCACGGCCACTCGGCCCCCCCGGTCCTGCCACCATGCAGTGCCTCGAAGAAGCGCCGCAGATCCTGGATCCGCGTGCGACCTCCGAAGATCTGCGCTGTGAAGTTGGGATCCTCGCGGAGGAACCGCCGTGGAGCTGACGGTGGTGAACTGCTGGTGATGTCGAAGTTCACCTGTTGTAAAACACAACCGGATGAAAATGACTGCAGAAAAACATCAATGATTGAGATATGGCCAAATAGACATTTTGGAGCTTGGGTTTCACCTGTTTATGTACCATGATGATGCAATGATTGATGCATATCAACATGAAAAAATGCCCGGCAATGCCGAAATGTGCAGGGGCTCATATGCAAGGGCCCAGCGGTTGGCCCGCTCCATGATTTGACCGCCGGATCCTCTCAAGAATCCTTGCCTGAACTCCTTGTATGTGACTGCTCATGTCCAAATCCCATGCATCCCGTGCGGATGGTTTCTTTCGCTTAAATCCGTAGAGATGGAGATAGAAACAGAGACAGAGAAAGTCTTCCTCTGTGATAAATGGAACTTTGGAAGTTGAAAACCAAAGTTCAACCAAGCCCAGCACCACGCACAAAACCCCATGACTGGTTGGAGCGGCGTCTCCATGGCTCTCCTCCAGGCACACCTGCTTCAACGCTTGAAGCTGTGAGGGAATATCAACACCTCCACGGCGGTAGAGGTGCTCAAAAAGATGCAAGGACGAGATGGTGCAGTCGAAGTCGAAGGCCAACAACTGCAACGACGCTGCTCCTGCAGGCAGCGAAAATCCGTCAGAATGGCACTGGAAAATCCGTCAAACATGTATAATACAATGATGATTGAGATGGCTGAGATGCAAGTATAATCATATATGTGTGTATATATGTATACATATATGATGTGTGTGTGTGCGATCAAGCTTAAGTTGTAAATGCAAACAGTGCATGCGTCGACACACTGGCAAAGAAACGTACATGTGCAATCGTACATGTACTACGGCGGTGCCGCGATATAAACTCACCTTACCTTTTGGTGCCGTGTGAATTGGTGTGACCCGCGACAGTCAGGTGACCTCCAGGCCAACATTTAGCATTGGCTCATGTGCTGAGGCACCTGTTGTTGTTTTAATGGCAAAATGTCAGGTTTGGGGTTGTAAAGTGGCAGGCAGTTGACGTGTGCTTACATAGATGCAATGACATGCAAGCTTGACACAGCCCGACATGCGCAGAAGTTCCGGAGAGGCAAACAGCTGCACAGGGGGTGCTTCGAGCAACTCAGGGCAGGAGCCAGGCATGCCACTGGGCAAAGAAGAGAATACAAAGAAAAGGAGAACAACGAACTAAGAGAAGGATGAAGGAGTAAGAAGGAGAACTGAAGACCACGAGAAGTCGAAGTAAGGAGTAAGAAAAGAAGTAAAAAGAAAAAGGACAAGGAGAAGTGAGGACCAGGAGAAGGAGAGAAAAGGAATAAGAAGTAAGAGAAGGATGAAGAGGCAAAGGAGTTTGCAGGTGCCAAAATCTTGCCAAAACAAAATTTGGAGACCACCAGCATAGTACCAGCTTCCAGCTTCCATACTGACCTTAAAGTGCATTGGACTCCAACCTATTCCAAAAATTCTCATCGCAGCTCCAAATTCCTCCAAACAACATGCACTGCATGTGAATATCAGTACATTCAACACAGCAGAGCCTCCTGACTCTGCAGAAGGACGCTGCCAACATGTTTCCCGCGTAATCTTGTTGTAGTAGTATGCCTTGCCTGTGGCTGGATCTTTGTGCTCTGTCCAGTCAGGAGGAAGCCCGCCAGGAGCAATGGGTGCTCCTGGGACCGTTGGTGCCTTTGGGGCCGCCGGTGCTGCTGGCATACTTGCTGCTGGTCCTGATGCTGGTTGGTTCCATGTTGTCTCTTTGGTGGCTTTATTGTAGTAGTATGCCTTGCCTGTAGCTGGATCTTTGTGCTCTGTCCAGTCAGGAGGAAGCCCGCCAGGAGCAATGGGTGCTCCTGGGACCGTTGGTGCCTTTGGGGCCGCCGGTGCTGCTGGCATACTTGCTGCTGGTCCTGATGCTGGTTGGTTCCATGTTGTCTCTTTGGTGGCTTTATTGTAGTAGTATGCCTTGCCTGTAGCTGGATCTTTGTGCTCTGTCCAGTCAGGAGGAAGCCCGCCAGGAGCAATGGGTGCTCCTGGGACCGTTGGTGCCTTTGGGGCCGCCGGTGCTGCTGGCATACTTGCTGCTGGTCCTGATGCTGGTTGGTTCCATGTTGTCTCTTTGGTGGCTTTATTGTAGTAGTATGCCTTGCCTGTAGCTGGATCTTTGTGCTCTGTCCAGTCAGGAGGAAGCCCGCCAGGAGCAATGGGTGCTCCTGGGACCGTTGGTGCCTTTGGGGCCGCCGGTGCTGCTGGCATACTTGCTGCTGGTCCTGATGCTGGTTGGTTCCATGTTGTCTCTTTGGTGGCTTTATTGTAGTAGTATGCCTTGCCTGTAGCTGGATCTTTGTGCTCTGTCCAGTCAGGAGGAAGCCCGCCAGGAGCAATGGGTGCTCCTGGGACCGTTGGTGCCTTTGGGGCCGCCGGTGCTGCTGGCATACTTGCTGCTGGTCCTGATGCTGGTTGGTTCCATGTTGTCTCTTTGGTGGCTTTATTGTAGTAGTATGCCTTGCCTGTAGCTGGATCTTTGTGCTCTGTCCAGTCAGGAGGAAGCCCGCCAGGAGCAATGGGTGCTCCTGGGACCGTTGGTGCCTTTGGGGCCGCCGGTGCTGCTGGCATACTTGCTGCTGGTCCTGATGCTGGTTGGTTCCATGTTGTCTCTTTGGTGGCTTTATTGTAGTAGTATGCCTTGCCTGTAGCTGGATCTTTGTGCTCTGCCCAGTCAGGGGGAAGCCCGCCAGGAACAATGGGTGCTCCTGGGACCGATGGTGCCTTTGGGGCTGCCGGTGCCGCTGGCATACTTGCTGCTGGTCCTGATGCTGGTTGGTTCCATGTTGTCTCTTTGGTGGCTTTATTGTAGTAGTATGCCTTGCCTGTAGCTGGATCTTTGTGCTCTGTCCAGTCAGGAGGAAGCCCGCCAGGAGCAATGGGTGCTCCTGTGACCGCCGGTGCCTTTGGGCCCGCAGATGCTGCAGGCATGCCTGTTACTGGTCTTGATGCTGGTTTTTCCCATGTTGTTTGTTGAGTGACTTTGTTGTAGTAGTATGCCTTGCCTGTAGCTGGATCTTTGTGCTCTGTCCAGTCAGGAGGAAGCCCGCCAGGAGCAATGGGTGCTCCTGGCACTGACAGAGTTGCTTTTGCTGCTGGTTTGTCCCAGGTCGTCTCTTTGGTGATCTTGTTGTAGTAGTAGGCCTTGCCCGTAGCTGCATCTCTGTGCTCTGTCCAGTCTGAAGGGAGCCCGCATGACATAGCCGTAGGCAATCCGACAAGTGCCAGGGATGTTGGCCGTCGACCTGTTCTGTCAGAACCATTGCAGCAAAATCGCAGACATTCTTCGGTTTGCAGCACACTTGCTTTAGGGGTTACATCATCTGAATCGTAGCCTGCATATATACAACACCATGATGAAACTAAAATGATGGAGAAACGCTCCCCCTCTTATGCCAGGAGTCAGATAAGCCAGTGGCTACCTTTGGGTCAATGACCCAGCTTGTCGGGTATCCTTGCATGTTGAATGTTGATACTGCAAATGTAGTGATTCTCCCTCTCTCTGTCTCTTGTTCTCAAGTAACATCACCATCATTACCTCCATAATGATATTATTGACATTATCATCGATTAGTTCTGCTCGTCAGAACAATCTCCAGATAATAAATATACATATCAAATATATATTTATACATACACTCACCATAATAATCTTGTCATGCTTGTGATAAATATCACCATGTGCACTCCTGTCTTCGTGTCCTAATCTTCGCTTGTCATCTCTGCATGTCACGGTGAAACTCTCCCCTGCCTGGCGATGCACTGCCCACAGGAAGCGCCGCCACCGCGGCACCGCAACAGTCGTGTCAGGTAGCTGTTCTTAGTTGCTATGCTGCTGCATATGGATCTCTGGCTCCAAGAGTTACTTGTCCTCATCGTGCCCTCCATGTTCTCAACCTTCTCGCATCTTGATATGAACATCTGCTAAACACTACTAACCAATACTGACCACTACTGACCACTACTAACCACTACTAACCACTACTGACCACTACTAACCACTACTAACCAATACTAATTGATCATTCCTAACGGATCATTCCTAGCCACTACTACCCTATCGTTGTCCCAGCGACCGTCCAACTCAATGGGTCACGATTTCGCCCACCGAGCTCGCAGCCCCTATGGCCCTATGGTAAACTTGCTGCGACGACCCCGCGGGTGTCCTGTTGTTCATATGCACGGTGTTCATCAAGGGAAACAAATGGCCATGTTGTTTTTGTACATTCCGGATGCGGACACCGCCATGTGCTGGTGTCTTGGAGCTGTTCAGTTTTCAGGACCATCAGCATCTCTTGAGCTATATTCTGCGAATCTCACAAAGACATTTTGAGCCGGCATGAAGCGGCAAACTGTGAGAGGGCATGCTCCTGATGGCTTGTGAAGGGACTGCTATTGACAAAGTGCCTACTCTCATTGTTGCCGCTTGACCACGCTTCAAATACGTCCCAGGAGCTTTGTTTGGATCGCTGAGGCATTTCATATTCATACCCTGGTAGCTGTAACAATGATCACATCTTAAGATATCAATAGCTGTTGGTTCTACTCATGTTGCAAGCATGATAATCATCGTATCCCAGTTCTCCATATCATCTGCTCCACAGGCATCAACCATCAGCATAACCATGTTGATGCCTGCCTTGGTGCTTGTGCTGATTGTGATATCATCCAAGTTGCCTATGGGTAGACTTTCTCAGCAAGGCCCGGCCACCCTATGACTTGGTGCACCCTAAGCCAAGCCTCCAAAAGGCAGAAGCCTTTCTGAAGGTCGTCATGGCAAGCAGGGTTTGCCTGGCACACGACCTGACCCTTCAACTCACACGTTTTTTTTCTCTCAATCAATCTATCAATCTATCAATCTATCAATCTATCTATCAATCTATCTATCTATCTATCTATCTATCTATCTATCTCAATAGTTGCGAGTTCCAATGCACCTCATGTGCACATGGTGGTGGTGGAATCGGATGCTCCCCTTCTTGGTTTGTTTGCAGGGACACGTGCTTGCTTTTTGGCCGACCGGGAGTCAATGACCACAGTCAGCAAGACTCAATGTGGAAAAAATGATGATGAATTATTCATAGACTCATAGTCTCATAGTGCCAAATGATGACTGATAGTGATTGAAAAGTGATGGCCAACGAGATTTGTGACACTCCAGGCCGGATCACAGGACTCTGCGATCAAACCGGCAACTGAACAATTGAACAAAATGTAGTGCACCAGCCCGGTTGGATAGCTACTTTGTGAGGTACTGCCAACACTAACCGGTAGCAGGGATGTGTCTAAGAGGTTGTCGATAAATTATGGATCCAAGAAATTAGGACAAGACTTCGCGAACGCTTATATACACAGGGAAACTTCGCACACTGTGGTCTTGGGTCCTGGTTGTTGGTCTGTTGCCAACGATTTGTTGGTGATACTCATAGTGTTGTATCCAGCAATCGCAAACCTATTCTCTGTGCACCCATGAATGGTGCTGGTTGGTGGTTTCAGCCCCTATGAAAAACATTTCTTACCCAACCAACCCTTTGTTCATACCAGGGAAAATAAAAGAAATGAATCAACCACCAACCGAAGAATAAAATGAATCACCTAGGATTTTGCATGATTCTTTAGGATCCGCGGGAATTACCCACTGATAACCAGCAACTTCCAACCAGTTCTGCTCCGAAGCCATGGGTTTGCCACCCAAGCCTTCCCATGCTGCCGCCTGAAACAGAGCTCTGGCCACCGCCAAGCGAGTTGCGCCCGCCTGATCAACTCAGCAGTTTGATATGAGATGGTTCACCTGGTGACCGAAGATCACCAGTTGAAGTCATTAAGAAATGGTGGCCATGCACATGGACTAACCAGGTGGTCAGCATGGATATATGTGGAGTAGTTTTGTGGATATAACTTTAACATTGATGAACAATGGCCATTTGATTTAACTAGGATGTTCACTAAGAAATTATTCAGAAATTGTTTGACCATGTGGATTGACAATGTGCAATCATGTTTGATGGCGTTACGTGGAACACAAGGGAATGGTTTAGAGCTTGTAAGAAGTTGTGTAAAGCTTAAGAATTTATAGCAGCAGTTCGTGGGAGGTTTGAAAGTACTTAATTCATGACGGTTGAAAACGTCAAATGACGATTGATAGTCAAGAGTACAATCAACAAACACCAACAATAAGGAAGGCCCTATTGACAGGTGGTTCAACACTGCTTCTGTGTCTTCCAAACAATTACTAATTAACCACCATTGCAGTTGGCAGACTCCATTGCAACAGCAGAGTGCAGTCTGAACCGTCCCATTGTGAGAAACCAACAGGGACAGGTGGTGATCGCAGGTGACTCAATCCGGCGACTGTGGGTCCTGTAGGAAGGGCATACGAGATATTCTTGATGATCTCTACCTACGACACTGACTGCATTATCATTTCCTCCCTAAGGTTTGTCCCCGAGGACCACTATTGTTTCCAATTCTGCTGCCCTGGCCAAAAACAAACATAATCAAACCTATTCATTAACCATTTATGACTCGACCATTGATTGCCCATGATCCACCATTGATTCCATGAAGTGTTTCTGAACCAACCAGATGGTCAAATGAAGCACCCATGGTGATTAAGCATCACGAACCACCAATGATGGTTGACAATCATTAACCATCATGCACCACCCTTAATGCATTGACCATCATTATCGCTAACCATCATTAACCACCTTTGATAGACCCAACATTGAGGCACTTCCGACCATTCCCATGATCCACGCGCACCTGACCGCTCAAACCACCACCCCGGACGGAGACGAAGACGTCATAGATCCCGGCGGTTCCTGGTGAGTGACCCCGCGGAGACTGCAAGCTGCGCATGGCAACACAAACCATATCCATGTGTTTGTTTCAAATCCACCACCATAAACATTGCATCTTTCCATTCAGATTGCAAACTCAAATGTTGCAATCACTTTTCCTGCGCTTTCAAGTTCACGATCATGCAGTGAATATATCCGTTGGCGCCACGTTGGATAACTAGAAGTTATTGGATGCTTATGACAAGCTCACCTGGGCTTCAAAAGCTTTCTGAGTTCTACGAAGTGGTGATAACAAGCCGACACACACCCGTGCCGCACGTGCCTGTCAATTTGAACGGCTGGCAAACATCTATGCCTGGGGCTTCAACCCTCGGGAAAGGAGTTCATCTCTATCATATTCGCAGTGTTCCAAAGAGAGGCATTGGCATCGCGGTGAAAGGGACTCCAATGTGTCACATGCACAGGCAGCTACTGCAAAGCTTCGAGCTTTTCGGCTGAATATCAAGTTTGCATGGGTCACGCGAGCTAGGAAGGCCTACTCATCGCCCAATCTTTGCCAATAAATAAATGGTGGTTTCTCAAATTGGGGGTACCCCCAAATCATCCAAGACAAGTCATTTGCAGTAATAAACTAGCCTTTTTTTGGGTCCGGTATTTTGAGAAACATCCAAATAGTAAACCATGCACGGGTCGCATGCAAGCAGTTGTCCCTCTACCAACCTACGTGCTCGGTGCAGTTTAGCATGATACGGCATTGTCTTAGATGCAACTGCCACAAAATACCAAAAGTTGATGGCTACTTGGCAATGGCTAATGATTCTGGTCAAGTCAATGGTTATGATCTACCAATGGTTAAGCTTACCAGTGATTCTGGTCAATGGCTAATTGTTAACCTGGTAATCAAGCCAGTCATCGATGCGTACCCCCATGGCAGGCCACCACCAGGCGCTGGGAAGCGCACGATGATAGATCTGCGGCCAGCGATGGTACATGTCCTGTTGCAGGCGGCTGAAAACGCCACAGTTCTGTGAGTACCTCGCGCCGCTGTTCACATGACCAAACTCGTGGAGCTGTTTGGGGTCTTCACCTACTCATTCCACTGGCTCCTGTTCGCTAAACCTAAGGGTACTCATTCCACTGGCATGCTTATGACCCAAAGCCACATATGGGGTGGCACCACTGGCACCACTGGCGTGGCTCCCACGATATGCTCGTTGCACATGTCCTGTTCCCCGTTGACTCGGAAGACGCCCGTGCCGCGCAGCAGCACCGCGTGCGCCGCTGCACGTTTGCGAGTGCCCCGGCCTGGCGACTTTTCTACGGTGGAGATATGGATTCGAGTGGTGAATAACAGGGGAAAATCATCAACAAAATAGTGGTGAATAATAGTTTTTATAGGTCATACAATGGGTAATAGTAGGGGGAAATCATGGAAAATCATCAGGAAAAAATTATGGCATATATGGATGATATATTAGTGATTCCCAACATATTGGTTGAATATAATGGTAAAGGAGTGAATTAATGGGAAACAATTAGAGGAGAAAGAGGGGAAGATCATCAACAATAATGGTTAAACATCTACTATATGGAGGGTTCTGACAATGAGAGACTCCAAAGTTATGGTTTAAAAGTGAATTAATAGGGGAAAATAGAGGAAAATCATCAACAATAATGACGAGTAATCGGGGAAAATAGGATCCTAGTGGTGAATAATAGGGGAAACTCATCCAGTATTAATAATTCATAAATAATAAACCAACAATTTTGAGGGGTTCCCTATTTTGAGAAACACCCATATGATTAAACTAGTGTTGCGGTACTGTTCATTAGAGCTTTTATCGTCTTTTAGAGTACTAGGATATGGTTATGATTGACCAGCTGTCTTACACTCGATAGTCACATGATTGACCGGAATCAATAACCTCCTTCAACCGTATTGTAAGGGCTTGTCACGCATCAATTTGGCTTACAGCCATAGAAATGAAAGATGCAAGCATATGGCTACGCAACTATGCAAATTCAAATATTTATATGTGATTGGTAGGATATGGCATTACTGCACATTACTTATATGCATCTTACCATTGCCACCTGCAAAGATACAGGTGTCATTGGTACAGATTTGTCATCCTCGAGATTTCCGATGCAAACTTACACGAGAAATGATCATGTGACAGGGTGGTTTCCCATGGTCTGCATCCATTGATACAATGAATTGCAACCTGTCTTTACCTGGTTGAAGTTTCAGGACGGAGGCTCAAACCCAGGGTTGTTGCTGTACGCGTGGATAGATTCATACATCAAAGGGCATCCTTCATCACATTGTATCAATACATGAATTGATTTTAGCTGATTTTATCTACAGTATTCACATCTCAAATCAAAGTATACAATTTGATATACGATCATTATCAAATATTGATGCATTTTAGGTGTTATAATCAATTCGATACATAGATACACATAGATTATCATCTTAGTATGTATTTACATGTCCTGTCTATCCTAGCTAAAATGAAGCTCTGATTGCAGCCCACAAGGTCACCGTGCGCACCGCTTGCCTTCGCATCGCGAGAGCCACTCCTGTGGTGGAGGCCAATCACCATCTTTTCAACCAATGTATTTCATGACCGGGTGAAATGACTAATGAAATCATCCATGGAAATATGGCATCCATAGAAATATGGTGATGAAGCTTTTAACCCGAAAAGGGACCTGGATGGATTCTCATACCGCAGGAATGACTGTCCAGGTGCGACACAAAGATTACGAGTGCCCCTACCTATGTCAAAAACAACTCACCTTGACCTATCCATGAAATTTTCACTAGCAGGCACCACAAATGCTACAGTGAGAACTCAATAAGGTTGCCAGGAATTCCCAGCGAACCAATACTACTTTGCTGATGAACATGATGAAGTGAAGAAATCATCACTTCTGGGCGTGTAGATGATGACTGGCGAATTGCTGGGTCTGCTACACTACTCCCCACCGTAGTCCATGGCCAATAACCCTCTTGCAAAAAACCAGCGGACACAGAGGTGTCCTGCAGCCTGGAGAGGTGAGATTCAGTGTGCAGGTTTCTGTGGTCTTGAGACACCGGGCTTCAAACGTTGCCCTGCGATGTGCTTGAACTTGCGATGTTGCATGTTTTATAGTAATGTTTTTCATAAACAAGAGGTGCAAGTTCAGAACCAAGAACTTTTGATCCTCTGCAACAGGTTTGGGTGAATCACCTTCTTTTCTCGTTGCAAATTCCTGTTCTGTCAAAATTGTTTCTGCTGAAATTAAAAGTATCTTTGATCTCCTATGGGTTCGGCCATCTAACAATCTAGCGCAAACGCACGTGGCTCTGTGAATTGATCACCTTCACAACGGGTGCTTTTCGCACTCTACAAGTCGCATGGAGTACCCGATTGTCAGGTCAGTTGTTATCAACAACTCTATCTTGTCCGTCGAGCATAACAGCAAGAGGCTTTGTTGAGGTGAATGTGAATGTGGTTTTGAGCAGCACTTACTGTTTTTTGCATCAAGAGTGTTCTCCAAGTTGAAGAAAGGGGAAGTAGGTGATCCTGCCTGTGACGGTCGCGTAGAATGCGATGCCATAGAGATTTGCATCCGCAGCTTAGGCGACCATTTGCAAACATACATCGTAGCTGTGCCTTCTGCATAAAGAGCCGTGCTATGGTTCAGGCATGTACAGTACAGGCTACTGTAGCAACTGCCTTCGCTCTGTATGTGTAAAAGTTCAGTACATGTTTATTCATTTCTCTATCTATTTTTTTCGTTCATTTAGTCACCTACTGTTTTGTCTATTTATTTATTCATTTATGCCATTGTTTCTTCATGTGTTTATTCGTTCATTTACTTACTTCCGCATTTATTTACAAGTACCATACAAAGCTTGGGGACCTGTCATTTCTCAATACGAGCCGTCAATAGAAAACATCATTTGCAGTTGCCGGCGGCCCCAAAGCACGCTCCCCGTCCTTGCCATTGTGCCAGAATTTGGGTGGAGCATCTGGCTTGAAATACCTCCGGTCAACTTCTGATGGGGTCACAAGCATCTGCGAAAACTGGCTCAATTCCCAAATCAAACGAATTTGTCATGTTTTTTGTTGAGACACCAAAAGTATTGATTTGGGCAGCAGTATTGATTTGTAAACAGCCTCCTACAGTGTACAGTTTTTGCGGAGCGGAGACATGCAGCCGTCCTATTTCATTTCATGGCCGTCTATGCGGAGGATGCATGGGTCGCAACCCAGCAGAACAACCGACATGCAAAATTGAACAGCATAGAAACTGTGGTCGGTTCACTATGGTTCACCTCCAAGATTCCTCCGGTGCTTTGCTCCAGCCATTCTCCCATGGCAAACTCTCAAGAATTGGAGGGTGAATAGTGTCCAACAACTATTTTGACCACACACCTTTTGAGGGTTGGGTTAAGCCATCACAGCTCTTCATTGTAAGCTCAACGACAGCAAGAAAACACAAGCTGCCAATTTACTTGAAAAATGACAGCAGGACGTAACGTAGCAGGAGTAAACATTCCACTGGCATGACAGGACCGTGACAGCAGTGACCATTGATGACAAGCACCAGCCGAAGGCACGTGTCGCTATCAAAATATTGAATGGAAGGGTTGGATGGTGGCGCGTTTAATGGATAATTGTTGGTCGATTGTGGTGAAGCAATGGCTAATGAGCCATAAACAATAAACCCGGATCAACCAGCATCAACCATTCTCAACCATTAAGTCAATGTTTCGTGAACAATAATGTAAAGTGATGATATTTCAACAACCCAGCAAGGTGTATGGTTGGGGGAAAGCAAGGTGCTTTGGGCCGCTCGCATGCAAATGCGCTGTTCCCATATAGAAGCTTTCTCTGTATGGAAAATGGCCCTGAAATCATCAGTATATCATCAGTTTCTACCTGCTGGATGGCTATGTTGATTCACTGAAGTTGGTCAAGCACCTGTTGGTTCAAGCTGTTGTTTCAAAACAACTTGCCAAGGATAGGTGTGAATATACAAGCGATTATGAACTGGATAGCCACATAAATGTCATGTACCCTACCTCATTCAGTATGTACCTGTACGTTGTTTGGAAAGAAATGTGTCCATACACATGGATGCGTTTCTCTACACATGCTTGTACGTGTATACACGCAACTTATACTATGCATAGTGATGTATAATGATGTATAATGCGTATCTGTATACAAGGATTTCTATTTCAACCCACATTCACACGGGATCATCTTCATGTCAAGATCGCATCTGTTGGTTTCGGTGCCACTGCACCCTTTTGGGGGGCCCAAGGGGCCCACACCGGGTGACCTGTCAATGGCTTCGTGAATCACCGAGTTGGCTGTCCTTGGTGATGTGCTCATGGCTCGACTCAGAAAGGCTGATACGGAATTGGGCCCAAAAAGCCGAAAGCCAATGATCAATTTATGCAAAAACCAACCAACATCGGCGGTTGATTTTTTGGGCGATACGGCGATATCTTTATTCTTGGCTTGCGACTCAAAGCCCAACCAAGCTGAGTAAGGCAAGCCAATACAAGGAATCGAGTCAAGAAGTTCTGGTATCTTGTCAAAAGACTGTTCGGGAATCGACTTCAGGGACATGTAAAATCTAGGCCCAGCTAAGTTGTTGTTCCATTCATGGGTCAGTTGGAGATGCTGTGAACAACCCTTCCGGCCAAGGGCGCGGCCATGTATCCTTCTCAGCAACCTGGAAGATGGGGGCCACTGGGCAAGGAAACATCAGATGCAAATCTCAACATTTGTCCTGGAAGAGTTTCGGTTGCACAAATGTATCTGGTAAATTCTTGGGAGAGGGGCAAATACCCTGTTTGTGAAATGTCCCTGGAAATTATTCCTGAACAGTCTAAACACACCTTGCGATTGTTTGCTGCCTATACTTGCACCGCAAAGGTCCAATTGCAAACACGTGCCAGGATACTTTGACTCCAAGGACGCGGGTCACAAAACCCACATCTACAATATTCATCTTGAATCCAGGAAAAACAAATCCTCCAGAAAAAATCCTCCAGAAAAAGTCACTTCATGCTACACAAATCCTCCAGAAGAATTCATCTCAAACAACTTGCGCATGGTCACACAGGGTCACCATGTTCTTCACAGGCTCCAGGCGACAAGTCCATGGTAAGCACTCGGGTTCCACTGCTGATGGACTAAGTCACGCACCTCCTACAAGCCTATACATGACCAACTAGAAACCAGATAAAAAGCCTAAATGGCTAAGTGAGACCATATATGCCTAAGACAAGTTTTGGCCACTGCATATGATACAGAAGTGGCACAAGTCTGTCTCAGTGAAACCTCATATGATATCATCCCCCGCGAGTGCACTGGCGCCTCGGTTCTCTCGGCCTGGTGGCGCAGGGGGTGATGATTCCAGTGCAGTCTCTGCCAGGATTTGCGCTGGGGAAATAATGGGGACGGAGACTATGAGAAGAAATATGATAAGTATGAGCAACCAATAAGGGGCATACGACAACACTGATAATAATCGTGTAGTTCTTTGCACAGATATTGCCAAGAATCACAGTAACAAGAACAAGCAGCAACAGAGGTAGAGAACAATTTTGTATTTTTGTGTGCATTGTTTTGCGTATGGTGCAATCAAAAAGATATGTTCGAAAAGTACCCACACCAGTGGTTGGCGAAAACTGCACAAAGTGTGCTCTTCAAAGTTTCAAGATGTGCAGACCGTATGAGTCGTTGGTTATTCCTGCTTGACAATTCATCAGTTTAGCAATCCTCTGGGATTGTATCCACTTGACATCACTTAACCAATCCATTTCTGGAGAAACTGCTGGAGAAACTGCTGGTGAAACTGCTGAGTTGTGGCCGCCTCGAAGTCGTTCATCCAATTGACCCACTGCGTGCGCGTGCCCCTCCACTCCTGGCGGCAAAGCCCCAGGAGATCAACCATGGATAGCCATGAGGCAACTACCCAGCTGGATGTTCACCAAGCTGGGAAATCAGCAAATCTAGTGGTTTCTCAAGCCATGGGGGCCATTTTTGGGGTCCCAGATCTTCAGAAACCACCTATGTAGTGATCTGCCATTGCCAAATTGATCTTCCAAGCACTAATAATCAGTACATAACCGTTGTTGAATTTCTGTTGCCTTGGTTGGGTTGACCACTACAAACAGCGAGCTATCCTGGTCATGACTTAGCTAACACTTGGGGTAGCGCTGCCACACTGCTCTCAGCACGCTGTCAGCTTCCTCATGCCCCAGGCCTTGTCGTCAGCAGCTCTCTCACTGTCAGCAGGAGTGAAAGCAGGAGCATTGGAAGTGATGAACCGCGCCATCTCTTCACAGACCTCACTCGATAGTTGCAGTCTGGAGGCTCCGTTACACGCTAATCTTGTTCGGGAGTACAGCAGTGTATCCAGGGAATCTAGGGGCCTTCCATTTTGGCACTCACGCCTTGTCAGGGAAAAAGTGTTTGGCTACAGGCTAACTGCCACACAAACACACCAACATCCATGTCATTTGTGGATTTCAAATTGCTCAATTCAGGATTCAGGATCAGATTTGAAATTACTCAATTGTCTATTACTTGTGCGTGCGTGTCCCGGAGCCACACAAGAATCGTCATTGGCAACACAAAAACCACACCAAATCGCCGGGGTATCCTATCAAGTTTATGTAGTGACGACGACGACGACGACGACGACG
>VSDK01029780.1:188890-206177 GCA_009767595.1 Symbiodinium kawagutii | reverse complement strand
TCGCCACCTGCAGTGCGACCTCTGCCGGATCTACACGAAGGCTGCGCAGCACGGTGGGAAGATGCACGGCTGCGCAGATGCTGCTCAGCACATAGGTGGCCAGCAGCAGGCCATTGATGGGATCCGGCTGCCTGTCATGGCAAGTGCCCAGAGTCCCATCCTTTTAGGGAGTGTGGTGATGCCCACAGAAATGGATCCTTTTCGTAAAGAAGTTTCAGCCACACTGATCTACTTCCAAAGGCAACTTGAACCACTGCCTAACCCCAAGGATCCTCAAGCCCCCAGCATCCCCAGCATCCCCAGCATCCCCTGGCCGGCCTCATGTCGTGTTCCAGCTTTGCTCGTTGCACTTGGCTGCTGGGCAACAGATCAAACATCAGAAGAACCACCTGCTGGTCCAGGCAGAGAAAGCCAGCCATCAACAGGTTGCTCATCGTGATGGCAAAGATCACCGCCATCCATGGAAGATGCGCTTGAACCTCCAATAAGTGTTCTCTTGGAGGCCACAAATGCCATAACCACCTGAGGTTCAAAATCGAACAAAGCTGCCATCCCAGTCATGATAAGAGAACACACACATGAAACGACGCCATGTGCGATGCCAACCAGCCACTGTTTTTCGGCTTTCATCACCAGCAGCGGTACCACCGGTGAGAGCACGGCAGCAAAGTTCAGCGGCGCCAACGGAGGATTCGACGAAAGACCGGGGCCCAGCCCCGAGGCAAAGGTGCTCAGAGAGGCGACAATCAGCAGACAGGCGCAGGTGGACGCGAAGACACGCCTAGACGCTGAGCATAGGCACTGGAGTCTATGGGGGGTGGCTGGAATCCAAGTTCAATTAAATCAAAAATGCGTCTCCAAGTTCTAAAACAGCATTCTTAGCTTCTAAGTGTCCTGGCCAGAACATCGGATCGCATCACATGTATGCATGTACATATATGTGTGTGTGATGCACGCGTGTACGCATTCATGCATGTATGCGAGTGTGTGTCTGTGTACGTGTGGGTGCATGTGCTCCGTTACAAGCAAATGCATGCTTGTATGTGTATGTACATACCAAAACGCATGCACGCATGTATACATATAAGTGAACATGTGAGTATCAGGAAGCAAGCAAGCAAGCAAGCAAGCAAGCAAGCAAGCAAGCAAGCAAGCAAGCAAGCCAAGCAAGCCAAGCAAGCCAAGCAAGCCAAGCAAGCCAAGCAAGCCAAGCAAGCCAAGCAAGCCAAGCAAGCCAAGCAAGCCAAGCAAGCCAAGCAAGCCAAGCAAGCAAGCACTACTGCCGTGTTATATCACATGTAGTACGATATACCATCATATGATGTATATGTGTGTAGAGCATGCAATTCAATGTAGAGTGCTATGATTGATCCAGCAACACAACATAACTTAACTTGATGCCACGTAATGTAATACCGTTTGTAATTTGTGTATTGCGTTGCATGGCATTGTATTGCCTTGTAGCATTGGACCATGTATACATATGTGAGCATCTGCCTATAAAAAACACGTAAAAGCGTTGCTCACACACCTGTAAGCCTGTAAACCAAAATATCTACGTAAAATCCATCTTTCGTGTTCAGACTGTTTACCCTTGGAGACAGTTCGATTTCATATCCTACCATGTCCTCTCTACCCGGGTCATGATAAAGTCTAATTCACATGCAATCATGTGTACATATTAGAAGGTCCATCAAACATGGTTCGGCCCCGAATATGACGAATGGTAAAACAGTGGTTAGCAAGCTGGTTAATGATACTCAGCAACACCAGAAGACTGGCTAGTTCTGGCCAATTGTCTACATAATAGTCAGTCATGATGATTCATTAAGCGTGGTTGGTCATGATTGATAAACTGGTCAATGGTCATTACTACTGCTATGGTGCTGAATTGATCAAGAATGTTCCATGAAATTGACGATACTTACGGATGGTTCACAACTATTGATCGTGGTTGATGTTTACGCTGAGCCATGGCTAGAAATAGGCAATTGACTTTAAGTACTGCAATCATGTTTGATAGTGGTTGATAAATGTTGATAAGCTGTTCGGTCGAAAATTGTTTGAGAGTTTCTTATATATTTTGGAAACTTCTGCCAACGCCTTGTGGGTCACTAACTACTATATAACCATGGTTGACACTTGTTACCAAAGGGCCTATCTACCCGAAACATGACTAACCACCACTACGTAGTAACCATAATTGATAATGATTAATTACTAGTGACCACTAGGAATCACCATTTGTAAGCCTTAGCAACCCTGATTGATAATGATTCATAATGATTCATGATTAGGAACCCCTCGGATTATAATGATTCATGATTAGGAACCCCTAGGATCATCATGAAAACGGTGGTTCAACATAATGAGTTGATCATGATTCATAATGATCCTAGGGGTTCCTAATCATGATCAACTCATTATGTAAGGAACCCCTAGGATTCATCACGTTTCCTGAAGAACGCTGTTGCGCCGCCTCCACTCCTCCTCGTCCAACACCAACCAGCGACGCTGCAGCTGGAGCTGTGTGGCGGCCAGTCGAAGGACCGACCACCAAAGGCCCACGGGGAAGGCCCAGCAGCCCATTTCCTCAACCCAGCAGTTGAGCACGTTGAGATTAGATGCACACATAGGCCACATATATATATATATATAACTATTTATATATAACTATTTATATATAACTATTTATATATATAATTGTATATATAGTTATGTATATATATATATAGTTATTTATTTATTTACTTGTATAAATAAACACAGAAATACAGAAAAGATGGATAATAAAAAAAAATAACAACATATAATTATGATCAATTATGTAAATATGCAGATATCTGCATATGTAAATAGACTCAACAGGTGCATGTTCTCAGATGTGTATTTACATGTCACCGACAGCAACGGTTTGTACAGGACCCCAGTCTGACTCGCGGCTACCGCCTACCACTTTGCCCTCAGCTGGTTTTCACATCCAAAGCCCGAGAATCAAGCTGCTGCTATCCGACCTGCCACCCAATTCAGAGAATTTAGCATTGAACCTTGACCCATCCACATTTCAGCATTGCAAGAGTGGGAATGTCCATAGGGTACCACCAAAATCTGGGTTGCCCTGTGAGAAATGTTTGGGACTCTGAGCCTGTGACTATTTGTTGAAAAACTGAGATGCTATTTCATTTGAACTTCAGATCGTTGATGATAGTTGATGCTTCTTCATATCAATATTTGCTATTTCCTATCGCTTTCGTTTGCCTCTCTGTTGGTTAGCACGTCAAGACCCTGAATCAAGATGCCTATGGTTTCATCGGTCGTTTGTCGCTTGCCCGACCTCGCCAGAGGTATCATCCCACTCGCGAGGTGGAAAGGCTAAGATACCCACGCTGTCACCACAATAAAGAACCAACAGCTGGGTGTTTTCAAATTGGCTCCCATTGCAACCCCAGAAATTTGGTAGAATACTGCCGAAACTTTGTTTGGGAGATCATGTTCCTCTTGGATAAGGTGTTTCAGTGGTTCCCTGTCACAAACTTCCGGAGTTCATGATGAATATCAAGCATGATCAAGGTACCACTAGACAATATCAACCACCACCAACACCAACCACTAATCAACACTATCAAGTAAAAATTTGATGAATAACTATGAAACAATAATTATCAACCACTGCATACCACTAGTAAGAATCAACATGAATCAATCACTACTTAGTAACCACTACTATCAACCACTACTATCAACCACTATCAACCACTACTCCTTACTACTCCTATGGATAAACAAACGAAGCGCTGCATTGCCCGAGCTCCATAAACTTCACTGCAGCAGGTGCCAGGGGATGCTTCGGCGATCGTGGACTCGGCACTTTGATGGCTGCCACCGTCCACCAAAACCTGGGAGTTGCCGTGGCAGGTCCCCGGAACCAAGCGCTACCAACTTGTCTGTGCACGAGCTCCGCATGGGTGTTGGATGTTCATGTTATCTGTCCTATCTGTCCACCTTACCAGCTGACACATCTATATCAAATCTATATCACGTCTACATATCATCATCTGTTTCAATATCCCCCACATGTCTTGCATTTCAGACTCCTATGCTCTTCAGTTCACAACTTCAGTGACCTGTTTTCTGGAATCATGAAAACGGTTGCGCACTTTGCTTGGCACTTGCTTCCCTCGTTGAGCATAATGCGTTGCAATCAAAGTGTCCAAATTGCGAAGGTTGTAGCCACGATCTTTTAAACACTGCTTGAAAAACTGTATGCATCTCATTTCATCTTTCTTCAGTTTGTACAGATTCAGGGCGCAACCGTTTTCTGAAAGTACCTTTCAACTTGGGTCTGAGAACAAAGTGGCTGAAATCAACACTTCAGAAAATTAGTCCGTTGTTGCACTCGGCACTCCCAAACCTGAATATAGGTTTAAGTTGGGCAGTTGGCCGCAATCTTTTTCGTAGAAGATACAGAGATGTTTGGAATTTTGGTGCTTAGGGTGGTTGAGGTGGGTTCCCAAAATTTTTGTTGGCGCATTTTCATTTCTGCCATTAGCACTTCAGAGTGTTAACCACTTGTTGTGCTAGATGGCTGTTCCTGAAGCATTTTACGTGCCCAAGCCCCGTAGAGCCTAAACAGGCGAAAGCTTGGCTGTTTCGAATGGGCGCTTGAAGATTGCTCGGCGAAAAAGGCTTCAAGGTTTGAGTGGCCTCATCTCAAGTTGTGCCAGGAAGCATCAAACACAGGAGCATCAGCGAATGGACGTTGTTCCTGGTCCGCTCCACTATCAGCTGCCAGTTCTGCCGCAGCTCTGCTGAGCCACCGCGAAGCGCGGATACGCCGCCGCTCTGCAGGCCATGGCAGCAGGCAGTGAGGCGATGACGGAGGAAACGCAGCAGCAAGTGATGTCCTGGGCCAACGAATGGTGAATCGATCATTTGTTGATCTGCTTGGAAACAATTTGTTGATATTGGTCGAACAATTTGTTGATCTGCTTCGCACCTGACTCATGTTCAACCAAAATCAACCAATGGGGTCGTCGGAGTTTGTTACAGAAGGAAACACCAGCCGGTCAAAAGTCGCAATCCCGTAGAGGTCATTCATGCGTATAATACTCCCAGCTATGAACCAGGTTATCCGTTTGGAATTTGAGCAATCAGGATTTGCAACCCAGCTACTGGTGACTTCACTACTGAAACTGTAGCGCTACTCCCATCGCCATGCACAACGGACATTCAAATCAAGGATAGCGGAGGAGATCTTTGCACCCGCACCCCAGCAAAAAGAACACAACGTCTCCCGCACGGAAAAGAGGTACTTCATGCGACAAGAGCCAATGATTGATACTTTGAAACAGGAGCCTCAAATCAAGAAAGGAGGCTCTCTAAACTAGGCATCCGAACTCGTCAAATTCCACGTTTTTATTGGGTGCATCAGTTTTGGAAGTAGCACACTTGCCATGACCCGCTTTGATAGCCAAAACCTACCGGGAACATTGGCCATCAAGCTTGCCACAATCGCGGCCAAGTGTCTTGTCTTGCTCCTATTCTGAAGTGTGGCAAGAGCCTCGCCACAAACATCACAGCGTGGCCTCTCAGTCGCTGAAAAATCCGCAGTGCTCGCAGTCCTGAACGCAGGCAGTTGGCTCGGAAAATCATCTCTCAGGAATCTAGATTTTGCATTATTTTGCCGCCATCTTTGTTTTTGGGCTGCAACGGAAACCAAAGGAGATCCGCCAAAAGAACACCATGAGGATTCAAAATCCACAGGTCCCATCTTTTAGCATTGGTTCGTTGGGTATTGACTCCCAGTTCATGGATCAACTGAAATTCGAAAAGCCGCTGGGCATCCGCTACGCCACGGGCCTCTGCTTCTGTGATTGCCTGTCACTATATATATATATATATATATACATACATGCATTTTTTACACATATATATATATATATATATATATATAAATATGTATATACATATATCATATATATATACCGTACATGAGCACTCGAAAGGACTAGGAAGCTCTCTGATGCATCTGCAGGTGTACGACTACCAAGAGCACCAAGAGCTCATAGTATAGTGACCCGGTGAGGCAACTAGTTGTTGTTTCACCATTATTGTTGGCCATTATCCCCTATCAATAATTTACCCAACATTTTCTATGGTAAACTAGGTCCACACCTTATTCTACGGTAAATGTTGGCATCAACCACCATAATCTCCTAGTTTACCACTATAATCTCCCATTTTACCATTACTGTTGCTTATTACTATCCCCTATCAATCACCATAATCCCCTAGTAATCTACTAGTTTACCATAGAAAAATACCCCTACAGGTCACCTTCAGCAGCCTCTGTCATCTCACTGCCGGTGATCCCTCCCGGTGCTCACACCCTTCAGCACCTGTGATGCCACCACTGCGCCAAGCACTTGGCATGGACCCAGCGCATGGATCCGTGACATGCACAGGGCTGGATCAACTCATCGCCATCCTCCGATCTCCAAGGGTCTCCAACGGTGGTCTCCAAGGGTCAGTTGATAGGAAAGGAAACTGATCCAATCAACAAGTATCAACAAGGAGACTTGATAAAGTTTTGGAACCAACCATTTCCTTGACTTTGCAGAAATGAATTCATGGCACTTGGGTCTTTCCATATACAAAGCTGCTATAGAATGCTGGGTGGCAGTCTTGGGAGTTGCCATTGTGAGACCAGCTGAAGCAGGGCCAGCTGGCAGGATCCGAAACTGATGGCATCAATGGTATCTCTGGTTCCCAAAAGGTGGTTCTAGGTTGGACCCAAGAGTTTGACAACCGGGAACTGGAGTCCCAAGGCTTCTCATCACTGGAAGTGGTAGCATGTTTCAGGCTGTATCAGGTTTCAGAGTGACATCTTGGTGATTTACCATCTTCACTTCGCTTCCCAGCCCTGTCTCTCCTCAGGGCCCTCCAAACAAATGCGGCATTGCGGCGCATGCCCGGAGGTCGAGTCATGCCCGGGCCCGGGTGTGGCAGAAACACCACCTGTCATGCTTGAGCCACCTGGGATGGGCGCAGGGATGAATCATATACTGTGGCTATCTAAGTCTGCGGCCATGCCTTTGTTGATTCTCCCTCCACATTGGATTCAAATCTAACTTTCGCTGTCGCCATTCATCTCACTCGATTGGAAAAGTTGGCTTATTCCAATGGCTTGGTTTGGAGATTATTCTGGTGACTTTTAAGGTACCACAATTCGTGAACAACATGTTGGGTTGATACGATGGCCATGACATCATCCACCCTTTTGATGGCCATGTCCGCGCTGAAAGAATTGCATAAATCAAAATAGGCTGAGTTTCTCACTGAAAAATACCTTTCTCTGGTGGGTGGACTTGTGGGCTACAACCATGTGATCATCTGCCACCTAACAACGATTTGCCATCCAACGTCACCACGTTTCATCAGCCCGGCCAAGCCTTGAGCAACATCTCATCTTGGCTGATGAGGTCCTGGCAGCAAAACGGTATATGCTGTAGGCATAGTTGATGGTTAGGGTGAAGAAACCTGGCGCAACCAACAAGCAAGAGGCATACATGAATGGGTATGAATGGGTTCATGACAAACATGGAAGATCCCAAAAATATCCTAAGATGGATGTACATCCCAAGATCAAGCTCAGCACTACATACGGGGAGGCAACTACTTCAGATATCCGCAACATTATCATGGAGAATCACTGAAGGCTTAATCCAGGGATAAACCGCAAACAAAAAACAGCTGAAGGGGGATTGCCACAGCTGATACACAACAATCCCGACATGTTTGCGTATGCAAAATCAAGCGCATTAATGTCAAGACACATCACTATTCTAAATCTATGTATATGTGTGTGTATGTCTACTTATGCAAATTCATATCTATCTACATGTGTATATGTAAACATGTACAATAGACATGCAGTACTTGAGTGTACCCCTATCTCAAAGGGGATTCCAACGCCTCTCTGGAAGGATATAAATTTGTTTGTAAGGAGAGAACTTGCTGCTAAATCATCATTCCAAGCTATAGCAAGTTCCAACGGTTTCGTGTCATTCGCTGCTTTGGTTTGGGTTTTGTGCTCTGGCAACTTCCGTGGGACTACAGCTAACATAGACACCACTCCTGGTAGCTCCAAATCGCTCACCCTTAAAAGGATCTAGGAGTAATACTTCTGCCTCCTTAGCTCCCTCCCACCAGCCAGACAGTCACTGTACAAAGCTCGGTCCTGCTCCGTATGCTTTGGGAAAAGACGCAGAAAGGCGTCTTCCAGGATGTCTACCTGGTCACCAGGCAAAGTAGGGGCAAGGACTGAACGATTCTACCATGCGAGAAACAAAGACATACGCTGTTCATGGTAGGGTAAAATGTGGCATAACCTAGCCCATACTAAGCGTTTTCTACCAACAGTATTAGGGGTACAGTATCACATGGGAAAACAAGGGCCATGGGGATGCGGCGGATGCGGAACCAAAAATCGTGGCTCGGCCAACAATCTTAAGCCTTCGTGTCTTGGTGATACACACCCACGGCAGTCACAGATTCACTTCGTCTGAACGGGGTCACATCATTTTGTGGTCGCCGAAGCAACGGTTCTGGTCATAGAAGGGTTGCCAAAGGAGACGCGGAGCTGTGTGCTGCTGGGGTCCAGGATCCCCAGCCTTATCCACGGGCGGCTCTTCCACTTCTGCCTCACGCTGCAGTGATCTGCCACCAAAATTTGGATCACCAGCTCAACATCCAAAATCAGAGACTTTGATAAACCATGCGACCCTGCAAAACCCACCACCTCAGGTCAGTTTCTGGATGTCTGTGTGCAGGTTCTCCTTAGATTCCCCTGCACGGCCCTGCCCGGCCCTGCCCTAGTCATCCACTGCAGGAAGCCTCCAAGAAGTTCTCCAGCATGAAGGGGCTGCCGTCACGTGAAAACTCAGAGCCTCGAACCTGAGACGTAAACGGCGACCCAGCGAGGCACGGCTTCCGCGTAGCCACCCAGTGGGACAGGAAATTCCGCGTTGGAAACCAAGAGTGGGCTGCATCCACTTGTAAGGACCATTTCTGTAGACCTATATAATCATATGAGTAGCCGACAAAAGCCTGTTTCACAAAAGTGGCCATGTGGTAAACTGGGTCCTCCCCTATCGGTTGTGAAGGTTTGGTGGTTGTGACAATATTATCGGTTGTGAAGGTTTGGGGGGTATCGGTGATGGGTTCTCCCCTATCGGTTATGAAGGTATCCTACAAGTTGGAAAACCAACACGTCCACCTGAATACTAGATATGAATTGACACACTTTTGTCGGATGCTTATAGATCTAATAGTAGGGTTCTTATGAGCTACAAGTATACTTATATTGTGTAGCAATTCGAAGAAACTTCGCACCAAGCAACAAGCCGACGACCAACGGTGGTGACAACCATCAATGATCGTCCATACAATGCGGCTGAGGCTGTTGCGATCTGGTATTGCACCTGCACACTCGCTGATGGGAAGATCACCAGAAGAACAGAAGGGAACTGCTGAGCTGAATGGTCTTGGCATGGGAAGCCACAGGTTTTTGCACTGGGCCAATCTTGGTCCAGCACCTAACTGGCTACAGCCAACCCAATCCGATATGATTTGGGGATGTCCAAGTCCTGGCCTGGACATGAAGAAAACCCTAAGTCTTTTCGCGATGCTTCACATGTCTTCACCGTTTATACCTGCTAGGTTGAGAATCTACCTCTGCCAACCGCTGCTTTTTGGTCAGCTTGGTATGGCCGCCCCACCTACTGGGGGTACCCATCAGCAAGGACAGATCTGGATTTTTCTGGTACTTGTCCGTTGACAAATACAACCGAAACCTGTGTGATCCATTGTGGTTCTCGACCAGTATCAAACGCTTTCATTACCTCGTTAACCATTTGCCGGTTCTTCGCAATCAAGTCCATCTCTAAACCATGCACCTAACGATTTCTCAACGAAAGAAGTGGGCATCAGCTCGTTTGTGCCGCAAAAACCGTAATTTTTGACAGAGTTGGTGAACCATGAACAGTAATTGATCAATATTGTTGATGACGGCAAATATGATAGTGTACAGCCATTGTTGATATTTGTTGATGACCATTTTTGTCACAACATCTGGTATTAATGGCATCCACACTGTCAGTTCGGCAGCGAGCCAATCTACGCCTCTGATGTGGTGAAGGCGCCCGCCATCTTCGCCAGGTAGAGCCTCGCTGCATCGCAAGCAGCTTGGTGCGTGTTATTAGTATTTACGAGGCAAGTATTGAACCAGCAAAACTCTATTCTCAATTGTTACTGGTCATTATTGGCTGGTATCTAATTGATAAACGAGTATTTATCACAAGTTCCTGATTGTTCCAGATCAAAAGATGAATTGCGATGGAACTGGGTGTGAAAACGGTTTGAGGTTCAAGAATGTCGATTGCACCGGGAGCAAACAACGACTTACTGTTGTTGATTGCCAGGCATGGCTCATGACGGTTGCCAAGATAGCAGGTTTCTTCAGTACGCACCGTTATCTTGGAACCCTGACTATCTATTTTGAACCCTGACTCCATCAAAATCGACAAATAATCCATGCGTTTCGGGGCTTCATGATTCCAACGTGCACCCCATCACATGACGATGACAATGACGATGACGATGACAATGACGATGACGACGACGACGACGACGACGACGACGACGACGACGACGACGACGCCGGCGGCGGCGGCGGCGGCGGCGGCGGTGATGATGATGATGATCGTGGTGATGACTCTACTGATTGCTGTTGCTACCATGGGGAGAAAATGGTCGTTAAAGTATGAACTGTCCTCTCCCTTGCTACTATTCCCACTGGGGCCCCCAAACGCTTCTTCCAGTGTCTTCGTCCTGGTTCTTCTTTCTCTTCTCAGCGGTTGTGATTGCAAGACATCGCCGCCTGCGTCATGTGGCAGGTCATCTCATGACTGGTTGGCAAGCTGAAATTTGAAATCGCGTGGGATTATGGCAAGTCGAAATGAAAGAAGTACGTATGAAAGTGTGCTATTCATTTGCTTACCAGTATTGCAACCAACCAGCGGACATCTCAACCAGTTGCCGACAAAGAGGTGTCAAAAACCACCACTTGAACAGCATTAAGATTGTCGCTGGCTGCGGATACCCAGGTGAACCCTCCATGAATCTTCAGGGCATCAGGAAACCAAAACAAAATTTGACTCTGAGTCGGTTTAGTTTAGTCACTTCTTTTCTTTAACATCCTTTTCGCAAGCAAAAAATCATACTTGGGCTACGTATGGCTACGTTAACCTCATAAAACAGCCTTGAACGTCACATCCGATGTCTGCCCAATAAATCACCTTGCGATATGGTACCTCCCGAACGAATGAGATTCCTGTAATGGCCATCTCAAGTGTGCGAAACCGTTGACTCTTCGCCATGCAATGTGAGATGGACCCAATTGAGCAGTGGTTATAATTTGCCTTAAAGTTCTAAAAAAACACTGGCTCTCCAATGAAGCCTGCTACATATACAATGAACATCTATCAACACTTGGCGTGTTCCCCATATCCCTGATATTCTCCAGGCTCAACCATTCTATCCCTGGACATGTTGGTCCTCTTGCATACGCCATTCAACAAGGCAACAAAAAGCACTGGGAAGAATCACAACTGCAACCGTGTCATGGGGCAATGGCTTGCCAGTTTGACAACCCTTGGTCCGCCTGACTGCCGAGAAATCTCCGGCGTCGCCTGCCCAGCAGTGCCCATGGCATGACACCGCAACTCCCAACAGAATCCGACGCATAGCCCAACATGTCATGCTGGGGGCTCAACCATCTCAACCCATAGAATAAGCATTCCCCAGGACACGTGCGGACAAAAGTTCTGCTGGTTGGTGAGAATTTCCGTCAGTAGTCGAATCAGCTGTCATGAGAACCATGCTTCACGCGCTCCAAATGGCTCATCGCAATCGACGGTATCCGCCCAATCGGCAGTGGCGCAGCTTGGGCAGGGTGTCACTTTGATTCGGAGCACCCGGTCGTGTTGAAAATGGTCCTTCGTGATGTCATGTGATGTTCAAAACATGGTCAAGGAGCCCTTTGTGCGTTGCTCTGCATAGCTAGCCTGAAAGAATTTGAGGGTGCAGTGGATGAGACAATGCACAACGCTGCCCCAAGTGTAATAGCCTATGAAAACCAATTCGCAGGGAAGTTTGACCAGTACTGGGCATGTTTGATCTCAACCATGACTAAGACACCATGACACATCCACTCCCTGCCTACCAAACCCCTCCGAACTTGGCACCTGAGAAAGGGTGCTGCCATATCTGCCATATCTGCACCAAACGCCTCATGAGAAGGGACAGGCTTCCGCCATTACAATGATTAAACCATTGGCCTTCTGGGAGGGTTTTCAGCTGCGACCAGCGCTGTGCGGATCCATTGGATGATGTACAAGTGGGGTTGCTGTGCCAAAGTTGCCAGACAAACTCCAACACAGGCAGGTCAAAAACGTTCACGCGAGTCATCTTCGGTGTTGGAATGAATCTTCGAAGGAGTGCTTGGTGTGAAATCTGCGGGATGCTAGCAAGTTGAGGTGGATACTTCTGATCTGTCAGAGTCTTGTTCTGCGGCCTGACTCAAAAATAGCACGATGGTTTTGACAATGGGCTGATCAATCATCGAACACTTCAAGCACACGTTTCTCCTAGGTTTTCACGTCATTGTTAAGGTAACACCGTCTTCTCTACACCTCAGCTTTGCCGCGAATCCCAGGAACCTATGTACAAACGCTCACCCCAGAGCATGGCAATGTTGAGCTATTGTCCCCATGGTCCTCTGCAAGAGTGAACGATGATCCCTACATGGATTCCCTTCAATTTGCTGGGCATCCATGTGAGGATTGTACATCGTATTATCAGGTGTTCAAGATGACGATGAAAGTTTATCCTCTTGCACATGTTGACACATCATCTTGCAGGTGATGAGTCACTGCTGTTGCATCATAGCCATGGTTTTCGGAAGGTCAACCATCAACAGCCTTGGGACCGGACCCATG
This sequence comes from Symbiodinium kawagutii, assembly GCA_009767595.1. Lineage (NCBI taxonomy): Eukaryota > Dinophyceae > Suessiales > Symbiodiniaceae > Symbiodinium > Symbiodinium kawagutii. Next base: position 193,119 of record VSDK01029780.1, on the reverse strand, counting down.
GCTGCTCCCATCCAGGATAGTCAACCATTGAACCACCCACTAAGCGACCTCAAACAATACACAACCATCAACTCATGATCCTGATGGTCATATAACCTACCCCACTCTCTCAATTTGGGTGTGGGTAGCAAGCGCGCACAGGGAAGCAAACAACCCAGCAGTTCATAATGGGCATGAATGAGATCAAACTCCCAATGGTTTGGCCCGAATAATGCCACTCTCAGAGGAGTGGGGAATAAGTGTGCACTGGGGAGGATCGCATATGGGAGCGAGCCATTGGCCACGTGTCCATTAGATACTATTCCAAAAATCAACAGTGGCCACAACATCAAATGGCGGCATTCCAAGTCAACAGCTCCAAAACCCCTCAATTTCTCTAGGGATACCAACCAGCCATGGTGGGGTATGCCTACCTGGCCACAGATCCCCATGGCACCGCACCCCGCCTGGCGCGCGCGAGCGCAGCAGCGCCGGAAGGCGTGACCGCTTCATCCCATGGGACAGTCCGAGGCCCAGCGGCGAAGATCAGCAGCTGAAACTGGTTGGTGGGTTGGTTGGTTGGTTGGATAAAGGTGCTGAAACCTGGTTGGAATAGCTGATAGGTTTTAGATGTTATCAACATAAACCTGGATCGTGTGTCAGCAGCTAGACAGAGTTTATGTTTGATGGGATGATAGTTTAGGACATGAAGTCTTGCTGTTATTCGATCTGATAAAAGGATGGAGTTTCTTGTGCAAATTTGAGAGTGGGGTATTGAGTTTGTTGATATCCCAGCAGCTGACTTCATTACATCATAGTATCGCTAAGCTGGTGCCAAATTGTTTGCAACAGTAGGCTGCTAGTGGACCCTCCACGGTAATTTTCAGCAGAAAAGCCATCAATCTTGGGGCAGACTGGCAAACCATGGCCATTGTGCACCTCAAGTATCAAATTCAGGGTTTTCGATGATCGGTTCAAAGTGATTGCTTCAAACTTTGCTGAGGGTGAAAAGCCAAAGAATGACCAAGCCGGAATTGAGATGTGCGTCCTGCATGATCAATCTTGAGTTCACGCTATCGTCCCACATTTGCCCAAATTAAACAGATCACAACTCAATGTATTCAGTGTCTGGTGCAGCAATTTTAGCATCCACCAAGTGCAAAATGCCAAGCCAATCACGTAGTGCCAATGTGCCAACTCTAGGATCAACAGATTTCCAAGATGGTTTCAGAAGGATCCACAATGCATATGTCAAAGGATAAACCAAACAAATCTATATGCCTGACATTCTACAGTACCTTGGCCAGTTTGAATTTTGGGGCTGCACCATGTCGATGTGAAGCTGGTCGTTTTTGTCAAGACAATCTTTCACTGGGCTCACGACATGGCAAGGCCACAGCTTGACCTCACATGGCCATAGGTTGGCGTCTGTGTTTCTTTTATGTGTGTCTGTACTGTACAGCGTATAAAGTTGAATAGGCCTACATACAGATACTATTTATATAATATATAGACTAATATATACATAAGTCCTATCCATTTCAGTCATGTTCAATAGATATTGCGCACATGTATATGATATACATATATATATATATTACAAATATGTATAAATTGCATGGTTGCACATACTCGCAGAATCTGGCAATGATGTGGTATCATCATATTTTCTTAGGGTGATATTTTTGAATGCGTCCAAACTCAAACTCTGGGGGGTGCTCTTGCTTCTTAGGAGTTCACCAGGGTTCAAACCAGTCTCCTTCTATTCCGAGTAAATAGCCACCACGGAGAGTTGATTTTCATCATGGGTCATAATCGCGACAATGAATCAGCGTCTCTTGCTTGGAAGTCACGAAACCGGCGGCATCTCCACTGTAAATATCTGTCATTGGTAATCCACGAATACGACCATCCTTCACCTTCCAAGGGATCCAGTGTGGATGTCATGGCCGTGTTGAGATCACACTGAGGTTCGCGCCTGCACTGATACTTTCCGTAGTCCCCAGTCAACATCAAAAAACTGAACCGACTTGCCTATGGAAGGACATTCACCTACTCATTTTGCAGAACGTTCAGCGTTGAGCCATGCCGGTTTCAAGGAGTGACAAAGAATAAAATTGACAACCTGCTGATTTTGTGGGTGTGAGATTTCGGCCCATGACTACCCAGTATCAAAGCTGGCTGCCCCACTCCAAATACTGCAGCTTCTGCAAGTGCGCCTTCACTGTTCAGTCAAAGCTGCGGGCGTCCTTGTCACTGATAACAAAGTGAAGAAATCAGTATACTGTACGACAAAGTGCTGCAAGAACATAGGCAGAGCACAAGAAAAAATGAAATGACACGTCCATTGTCCAGTGTTCACGCCTATGGCTACAACCTCCTTATGAGATCTTCCACAGTACTACCAATCTGCCCTCGACCCCCTGTGCCTCGCATGCGTGCCTGAAATCAGGAATCCAAGCATGTTCAAATGAATTGAAAGCAAGTTTGGGTGCTCTCCACGCAAGAGGTGCCAAGAAGCGCAGATGTCACCAGGTATGGCTACAGTGCATGCTACAAGTACGGCTTAAAGATGAAGCACTACTTACCCTTGCGCGTTGGGGGGCCCACACAAAAAGTGATCTTCTATTCCGCCAGTGAACTGTCCGATTTGGGGGTCAAAGGTTATGAGCCATAGCCATCTGGCGTGTGCAAGTTGGACTTTTGTCTGAGAATGCATGACCTGCATATCTTTAGAAATTTGAATCACGTCGCGCAATTCCTGGCGACATAGACTACGAGTTGCTATTGGGCACAAGGGTTCAAGAGGGTCACTGTTGTGAGCGTCCCTGTTGCAAGCTTTGGCTGCATGCAAGACATACATTTGGCTCAGGCTAGAGCTTCATCCGGCAAGCTCTGTGTGCAAAATTTGGGTAGAGGCAATGGCAAAGGTGGCAACTCCAGCTCCGGTACACGTGGTCGATCTGCCTCACCCATCAGAGCCTGGATCTCACCTGCTCTTTCCAGCAATTCTTTGCCAAGCTCCCTGACCTCCTGCTTCTTCTGCTCCACAACCTCAGGGGGAACACCTGCATGGTTGATTGCCTTTGCGGCACTGAGAAGTTCCCACGCCTGGGCAGACAGGACGTCGACCCGCTCCTTGGTCTCCTGGTAGGTGTCTTCGGCTTTGCTGTCCTTCAAAATCTCTTCAACTGCCATCATTCGGTCCTCGAAGTCTTTGCTCTCACCAATCAGGTGCTCAGCCCACTTGCGAAATCGGAAGAAGAAAGATGTGAGGCAAGCCCAGAAAGTGAATCGTTCATGTGCTGAGTCACACGAAAGGATCCTTCTGCCGAGATGAACGACAGTGAAAGTACCCAGCTTGATCGTGCCAGCAACGATGGGAGGGAGGGAGCCAGCCGCGAACGGCGGGCACAACATAAACACTGCCCCACTACCCAGTATAAGTGCCCCGCTCAATGCGCACATCTGCAGCATGTTGCCAGTGAAACTGTGCAAATCTGTAGTGAGTTTGCTTACTTCCTGCACAGGCTGGGCTAGCCTGTCTTGGTAGAAGGCTTGCAATTCACCCGCTGAATCGTGCAACTCCTTGATGGCGGGGGAGATCTGGTCTTCAATGATGCAGTGGATCTTCCCAAAAGATTGCTCAACCTGCATCAAACAGAGGAAAAAAGTTGGTTCAGAATTGTAAGGAACATGGACCTCCAAGGCTCCAAGGCCCCTGAATTAGAAAACAGGTGACAAAGGTTCAAAAAAATGTCTGGCCCCCAAGTTGGAAAGATCAAAGAAACAACGGACAACATGTACAGTATGCAATCAAGAAACGTCCGCCCATTGCTCTGCCAGGACTGAATTGTGAACTGCCTGCATATATGACTTCAACTGGGTGAATTGATCATAGAGTTTTGTGTGCAAACGTCGAGCTTCTTGAGCTTGGACACACATTGAACTCACCTCGGCATTGATCTTCTCCACCTTAGTAGCGATCGATTGCACATAATGAAGAGTTTGATGTAGTTTTTGCAACCAATATGCTTGTTCTTCTTCCCTCAACTGCTCTACAGTTTCGCGGACATTGGGCATATTGGTAGTATCTCCTCTTGGCTTGTATCTCACGACTTGGACAAGTTGCCTCGAATTTTTGGCGACATCTTCCACCACTTTTGGGAACATGTGCTCCTGGTACCTATTCAAGTCGTGCTCATTCTTCAAAACCAGGGGACCTCTCTCCAGCAGCACCTCTGCTGCCG
>VSDK01029780.1:175923-188877 GCA_009767595.1 Symbiodinium kawagutii | reverse complement strand
GGTTCAGCATGATGTGAGAGCAAAAGTGCTCGTACTGCTGAAGCTGCTGTGTCAGAGCATCACCTTCTGGCAACCTCCACTGGTAAAGCCTGCAGGTGATCAGCTCAGCGACAAAGTCAGGGGCGAAGGGCAGCCGGGGAACTGGGTCATTGTTGTTGACAAAGTTCACACATCGCTCCTTCATCCAACCCTTGGCTTTCTCACGCTGTTTTTTGGCTTTGACACGAGGGTTGAGGTTTGGTATCTCTGCAAAGGGTGCTGGACTTCCAAAAGTAATGCAATATGCATGATTTGCAATGTGCTCTTGCTTGTGAAGCTGGCTCTGCAGGGTCTCATGCTCACGGCACAGAAAGAGCATGACGATCTGAGCCAAAGCACCACCGAGAGAATGCCCGGCCAACAAAATCTCATCGCTCTCTATGTTCACCAGGGCATCCCTGAGTTGTTGCTGCTTGTCCCGGTCTGACACATACGCATGCCATCCTGCATGGACACCAACACCCAAATCTGCCAGCGGTGAGTCCCAGTTGATTGGAACAGACAAGTTGGTGAGCCAGTCCTGAAGCGTCACAGTGCCACGAAACGCCAAGATGTAAATCTTCCAAGGCGCTGTCACTGTCAGGGCGCCACCAGTGACCTCGACATCAAAGGAGCTGAACTGCAGCGGACCCCCCACCACTGCAGCCATGCGGAGCTTGACGGTGGCCTGGTACTCCACACCATCCCCGCAGTCCAACAGCCATGCATCTCCATTGCCTCTGCTGGCAGGATCCTGGTAAACCCAGTTGGATGCGTGCCAGGCAAGCCAATACCTCAGCTTCTGCTTGATCTCCTCCATAGTGTCAAAATTTTGTTCACTTAGTCGGCTAAGAAATTGCTGAGCCAAGTGCTTCGGGAGGGCGCACATGGTCAACTGGAACAGAGATGCATGACAAGTCCCCTCACAACGACAGGATCCATTCAAGAACCCGTGGTGATCAGCTTATCAACTTCTGTGTCTCTGGGTGCCGAACTTCCAAAACTTTTCCCCGTGGGACAAAGTTGGAGCTCACAGGAAGAGCATCAGCCTCATGCCAGGCTAGCAGGAGTCCTGCCTTTAATAAGCCATGTTCGAGGCAGATTGTGTCTTGGAAAATCCCTTTCCAGGCAGTATAATCTACTGGGGATATCTTCCCACCCCGCTGTGGAATCTTGAGACAACAGTGCGCTTCTAGCTGTTTTTGTGGCCAAAGCCGCGTATGCAGCTCCCCAACAGCCGTGGCTTTGATGGAAATTTCAGGCTCACTAGGAGCTCTCAACGCAAAGCATCAACCCCGGGTGACGAGTGGCTCACAGTCTATCCGATGTCAATGCAAAGGAATCTCGTTCAACCATCATCATTCAAAATTCCGTGAATCATCTTAGTCTTTCACCAGTTCATACATGTTGGCAATGCTTATTGATGGCTGGTTAATCAATCATCATTGTGCTTTCCTGAGGGTCGGCCTGCTTGTGTACCAGCCCAGTTTTCCTCACCTTTTCGGGATGCCTGCCCCCAACGCCCCGGAGCAGCACCTCCGCTAGGCTCGAAGCGCAACTGGGGCATCTTGCCCGGGAATCCTTGAACGTTGTATATGTTGTATGTTGGCCTGTTCATGACCCTGAGATATGCTGAGCTTGTTGAGAATCAACTGTCAAAAAGGATGATTCACTGACTCTGCCCGTTTTTTCTTGTCTTTGATGGCCGTCGAACCCCAGGCAGGCTGAGTCAAAGCAAGAAGTGAAGTGATCTAAGACGCGAGAAATGACCTGATACTTCACTGGACATAAAGTGGACACCGCCACGAGTCCATCCAAAATTCTGAGTTGTTGGTTCATCCTACGCACGAATACGCTGGCTTCAGGGGAATCCGTCCTATCACAACTCCCCATAAGATTTATGAGCTGGCAGGAAGTCCCACATGATACGCGGAGCGGGGCTCGATTTTTGCACCATGGCCACGAGCATCTGATCTTCTGTGAATCCCAAGCGGCCAACACGGAGCAACTGCGCTTGGGCCCCAGTGGAAGGTTGTCCGTGGACACAACTTCCTCGACATATATATTTTAGAAATTGTTAATATATGTATATGGCAGTGGGTCAAAACCCCGTACCCCTGCTTCCCCCCTGTTAGCCATTGTTTTCCCTATTATTGTTGGTGGAAATCCTCCATGGGTTGGTTGGTTAATATTGACCCATAGCCATATCGAAATCGACTCACAGTGGTCATTGATTGCTTGGGTGCTAGGTGGCTCGCTCGAAAGCAGTGTGTACATGTGTGTACCGTACATCACATGGACGTCCAATGCTCTACTTGATCTGTTCAATCTATTGGATCAAACTGGTAGGATGAGACGGATAAGATCATTAAGATCTTGTCTTTAATTATGCAATTCATCCTTGCATCTGCATAAACAATTCCTTTCGCAAACGAGTGACAAGCAAGCGGCCAACCACCTTGACGAATAAAATCGCACCGATTCCAAGAAAAATGTGACCCTTTATCTGCCAAAGTACGCAGAATGACCTGTGAATTCACTGCTCAAACTTCTGTGGCGCGTCCTTCCAGTGACCAGTTGCAGCCAATAAAGACCAGCTCTCAGCCACTTCAAATGGAGAGCAGACGACTTCTGGAACGCTGGAAGACCCCATTGCGGTGCCAATACTGCATCCAATCCAAAATCTCATTGCATTTCTGCACAGATAGTGTGAGGATTGCGAAGATCACCCACAGTTCAACAGACTTATCAGTCAATGGGTACTCCTTACAGTCCAAAGATCTGTTTGAAGAGAAAAGAAAACTTGCAGATGCGAGTGCAACAATTTGTGGACAAACCCATGTTGTCACCAAGTGGCGCCCTTTATACAAGCTGGCACTGCACCCGGAGCCTCCGCACTTTCACTTTGTAGGCCGTTGGCCAAACGAGCAGCATTAAAAAGCACATGCACTTCATCGAGTGCCACAGGGATGTCTTGGGCATACACACGGCCAATGGCATGTGCAGTTTACAAATGGTGCAAGAGCAATTCATCGTTTTGGATGTCCTCCAGGTATTCCAACAGAAATCAAAGGATCAAGCGTTGACAGCAGCATGCCTTGAGACTGGGGAGGGCAACAAATACCAACGAGACATACCCCGTGCAAACATTCCTAACATGCTCACCATGTCTACCCTCACGACCATACGCAAACCTCAGGTCACTCGAGCAGCCAGCCAAATTTCAATGGGAAGCACGTGCAATGTCGCACTTGGACAAGAATGGAAAGGGCACTACAGGATTATGACATGTATCTGTTCACATGTTTATATATATATATAGATGTATAGGCATATGTATATATATATATATGTGTAGACATCTATAAATATATATATATATATATAGATAGATATAAATATATGTATATATGTATAGATATCTATTTATATGCGCTCAAAACCTGCTTTCTCATTGATCTTCAATAAACCTCCATGGGGAAATCGTTGAAGCTCGATGCAACACAACCTCGTGGTGGAAAGGTGACTCATCAAACTGCACTGACTAAGCTGCCGACTTTGGCGCAGGCCTAGTGAGCAACAGAAGGGGTTGGTGGTTGACCCATGCGCTGGGTGAGATGTGTGCAATGCCGGCTATGGGAAGCGGACACATCGGAAATGGCAAATTTTGAAGTAAGGAGAGATCCATGGTTTATTGACATAAATCTCGATGACAAGTCAGAATTCATCGGCATGATCGCTTACGGAGGCAAAATTGTCTGCCATTCTCGTTTACACCTGATCCATGAAAGACTCTCAGATCCAACCATCGCATGACAGCCGGAACTGTGCCTGATATCCCAGACAGCTGCTGAGCAAAACCAGCCCGGCTTAGCTGTCACCCACCGTCCTACCCACCGGACCCCCCCAGGGAGCCTTGCTACGACGCGACGTGCCACTGCTATTCCTCCGAATCAGGAACACCAGGGGCTTCACCGTCAAGCATGGAGAGAAGCGCCTCTGGGAGGAGCCCATGGAGCCCATGCCCAGTGTTTCAACGTGTTCAAACGACATAAAATACTTGGTGGTTGCCATCACCAAAACTGTCTGTCAAATGGGTTGATGATCCCAGCTTGGATTTTGGAAATAAATAATGTGTCTCGAACACCAACCAGATCAAAATTGTGAAGAGACTGTTGAACGGGTTGATAAAGTTTGGGGTACCCGTTGTCATCTTGTATGCTCACATCAAACATCTTTCTTTGGGGAGGTCTCCACCAGTAGCAGTGAATGGGTCCATGTCCTGTTCCGGGTGGCGTGGATTGCGATTGTCTCCAGCTGCCTCCATCGATGGAACTTCCGCAGCGGGGGACTTCTCCTGGAGCAGGTGCAACGAGCAGCCCCGGAGTTGGTGGCAGCAGTTGCAACGATCATCAACGACGGCAGAAAACAGGGCTGAAGTTCGAGATGTCTCATTAAAGGTGTTAGAGATGTAATGAGTGGTTTGAAGCAAAAATATGGGATGCAAAATGTAAGTTACAGATGGGGCCACAAGAATGTTTTTCAGACACGAGAACTAATCATGCATAATTGTGACATACGGCCACATACTATATACTATAGAAGTTCTGATTCAACCACGGGCTTTCACACAGCTACGCAGCATCAATGCGTGGAAACATGCATCAGCCAGTGTCGCTTCCCGCGCCTCAACCACTGGCCTCAAGGATATGCCGATGACAGGGCCAAAATTCAGATCATGCATCCCTCTGCACGTTGAGAGGTGGTCGAAATCATGCCACCAAACATTAGGAAAGATGGATCATAATCATGGTCAACCATGGGATGTTCACAACTTCTGCTTTTGGGTGTGCTCCGCTGTGGTAACAACTTCTGGGCACATGTTCAATACATGTTGAAACCTGGGATATGTAATTGTGTGTTCAATCAAAGTACAACCTGAAGAAGCAAAATCGAAGACAATCCTTGTCACTATAATTGCTTGTTATCTTGTTACAAAATGTGGACCCCAACACACCGGGCTTCATTGCCAAATAGCATTTTTTTGGGGGCGATGATTCTTCAGCCTTTGATCTTGACATCTAATCAACCTAGCTGTTACAACTACACCCTGGGAGTTGAGATTTTTCCCTAAGCTCTGGGCAAAGATTCCAAGGCTGAACTGAATCCTGCAGCGCCAAAACGTTTCAGGAATTCGAGTGAGGTACTAGTACGAGTGTTGCATTTACCCTTGGAACAATCAGCCAAGATGGTTCGCACTGCTCATTCTGCGGAAACAACCCTGGATTGGAGGTCTGCTTGCTACTGAAATCGCACATCCGGTTCAAACTGAAATATGGGAACCCAATCAACCGATGATAAGGTCCATCAAAATCCAGACCTAGTAACATGGCTGTTGTCAAGAATGGTCAAGATGATAAATCCCAAGTGGACTGGGTTCTGAGCATAAGACTCTATGAATTTCACGGACCCAAACCGAGCCATAACTCCGAGCTATGGCCACATAGAAACTTCTCCTGTCTATGCTGGCCTGTGGTACCATGCGAACAAACAGCTACATGGCTGATAAGCCACCGGGGCATGGCCAGGAAGGTGCCGCCGTGATAGGGGGTATCACCTTTACAGATCAGGTTCTTGGAGAATTGCAAGTTCTGCAAGAGAAAACAATCATTTCCGTTCAACCACAAAAAGCACAGAGGGGGGCTACCAGTTATATCCAGTTATGCATCCATCAGGAACCAACCATTTCAGGATCCAGACCCATCAACCAACCAAGCGTTCCGTAGCCATCGGAACCCCGCCTTTTCTCCGGCGCCGCGCGGGTGAAGGCTCGGGCACCTGGCAGCGGCTGTACCATCCAGTGATTGGGATCACAGGGCTGTGGGTCAGTTCACCCTGTACCCCTGGTTCCCCTGTCATTAACCAGGCTGTTTTCCCTATGATTTGGTTGGTCATTATAAGCCATAAACTTGATGGTTGATATTGATCCATAGCCATGTCTGATGCGTCCATTCCATTCCGGCGGTGGTGGTCATGACCCATCCACTCACCTGGAGTTCGCACGCAGCCGGACAGATGGAGCCGGGGTATAACCCATCCCAAGAACATTTGTCAATCAACCAACTAGCCTAGACTAGAACTTGGAGAGAATCACAAATGTTTGAAACCACCGACCACATTCACTTCCATTCCATTTCTCAATTGTGAGTTCTGTCCTTGTCAGTCTCAATCCCTGCCTACACTCTGGAAAACTGTGGATAAAAAACAAAATGAAACCGCATAAAATTGGAGCCCTCCAAAAAAATGTCCCTTGAAATGTGGGACGAATCTTACCACCAACCTCCACCTTTTGCTCAAAATGCCAGGCCATGCACCTTGATCTCTTCAGTGACTGCAGTCGCTGGCATCTCCTCCAAGATTCTCCAAGGGTGGGATATACTGGTGGATTGTCAAGCACGAACTCCGATGGTATAGTGGTTCGATGCTATAAATGGTTCATACAGATTCATAAAGGATGATTTGGGGGTACCCCTATTTTGAGAAACACCCATATAATTAATGAATAATTCTTGGTGGATTGCCTAGTAACCTACCAAGAGCTTGGTGCTGGTTCCTGATGGTTACTGCTTCACTACGGTCGACAAATCCTCGTACCCGATGGCAATTTCCAAGCCGAAAATAAAAAACTACGGCCCGGTTGGGGAAGGTTGGGGATAGATAATATTTACCATGGACAGTCCAAGCCATGCTAAACGGCAAAACGACATTCTCCACGGATTCGAATGGAACCGCTCCCACATCGATGATCGTCTATGGCAGAATGGAAGAAGGCACAGCACAACTGACGGCGAAAGGTCCTCGGAGAAGTTCAGCTTCCCATGCGTCTCAAGCGGAGTGGAGTCCGCTCCGTTGATGCCTTGCTTCCTTTCTTCTGGCTCCTGCAAGGCTGACCCCGAAGGCAACCGGATGGATGGCCAATAAATGTCAGTACTAACAAGCCCTTAACTAACTTCGATTCTGGTGAATGACTTTATTGAGTCAAGCTCCAAACAAGCTCCAAAGTAAAAAGCTCGAAACGTCACAGCTACATGTTTCAGAACAGCTTGTGTGCAGTGCAGAAACTTCGTCAGAGCTTGTTTCACAAGTTTTCTTGGCCAACTTGCTTTGCCTTCTAGGGCACGCATACAAATTTGACTAATCCATTTCAATTGATCCTGATTGCCCGAATTGAAGACAAAGTAACCTTTAACTGTTTCATGGATTGAAACACTGCATAATGAGCGGAAAAAACTATGTACATACATGTATATATTGACCATACAGCATGACCTATTGAAAAGTCAAACTTTCTAAGTCCATAAGTTCTCCTTCTCGTAGAATGGTTCCTCTGTCTTGCCTGATAGAGTGTCCGAGATAGATGACGAGCATGCCCAATGAATGCTGCGTTGCAATTCATGCATAGCTTTATGCATTAATTATGGTTATAAATATATAGATATAGATTCACTGTATATCTATGCGTATGCGTGTGCATGTTTTGAATATATACATCTATATGTGTTGTCAGCGGTTCCTCTGCGGGCTCAATGTTTTGTATATGCATAGATGTGTATTCATTCATTTGACTATTTAGTTCTTTGATAATCAACATACTTATGTTATATATATATATAATATATATATATATACTATATATATATATTCTATGTACATACATATTGATATACATGTACATATATGAATGCCTTCGTATACAACATTAGACAACAACCAACTGGCTTGAACTGGCCACTGTTCCACTGGTATCCTCAACCTTGTCAATCTCAGAGGATGTCGATGCAATGCCGGCAGCCACAGGCTCCTGCAGGCACTTCTGATCATACTGCAATGCTATGGGGCAAGTCTCGTACAACTAGGACCAGCGAGGACAATGAGATCGTAGTGACCACGGGGCTCTATCAACCTTGTTGAAGACTGTCCCAATGTCGGTGGGACAAGTTGGTCACTTGTTGAATTCTAGTGGTCAACCCATTCGATTTATGGGGTAACAGAATATGAAAGATGACATGCACCTGCAGAAAAACGGTGCTGGGAGTCGCCCATTTTTTGAAGAAAACATGCCTGTCATGTGCACCACACCTCCAGAGGCTCCCCCTCAAGCATTTGAAGCAACGCCTGGCCCAAGAAGCAAAGTTCATCCAAAGGATGGGTGAAAAAAAATGAACAAAAACTTCTTCAGCGAGTTCACTAGAAACCATTGGCTGGATGATTAGAGACTTGGGCGTGAGCCTCCAGGTGTCCCAAAATTTCCACCCAGTGGTGGGGAGGGATGCGATGTGATGAGTTTCCAAATGAGCCCAGGAAAATTCATTGCTACTAGAAGTTCTATTCTGAAGCAGTTAAATTGATATGCTCAACCAGTATTGCTTGTGCACAACTTCAATCCCATTCAGAGCAACAAAGAAAGAAAGTATCAATTAAGTAATCAATTGCCACAATATTGCCAGTGCAAGCCAATCATGGAATAAAGCTTGCTTGCAGGAAAGAAAGTCCTGGAGAATGATTCGTGTGTTTTCGGTACCCAAGGGTGTGTTGTTTTGTGTCATTCCACCTGGGTACAGCAGCGAGACCGGCCTCCATTGATGGGATCTCCGACGCTTCGACCGGGGATGCCTCATCCAGCTGGACGTGCACTGCTCTCAGCTGGGACAACAGGGAAGGGAAACCATCGATTCCACCGCGTCCAACCACTTGTCCGGTTGCCACTTCCGAAATTTCAAGGGTAATAATAGAATCAATAGAATCCATCATCATCATCATCATCATCATCATCATCATCATCATCATCATCATCATCATCTCGTTGTCACCATTGTTCGCTGGTGCCCATCATTGTCAGTAATTCATCACCATCCACCCTTGCTTCTCACTCAGTCGGGAACCTCCGCGTCTACGGCCACAGGCGGCACTTCGGCAGGGGCCTGAAAAGGGCAGCTTCGATGGGCAGAAGTCCACAGGGAGTGCTGCGATTATGACCAAGTGCTGGAGGTGGAATTAGCCCATGAGAAGCATGAGAGTATCGACCAGTCAAGAATTTGAAGCGGTGTAATGAAGTAAATTGGGTGCCTCCCACCAACCCCGAAGGATCATAGTTCGACACTCAGTGAACCACCGCTCAGCGAACCACTAAACACTGAGGACGATGATCAGTTCCACACCCTTGGAACTATGATGCTCATCCGAAGATCACCACCAGCGGAGAATGAGTTGTGACGAGTGGTGACGAGTTGTGACCTCTATGCCTACCCGGTGTTCACCTCGCTTGGTGAGCCGAGTCTTCACTTAGCAACCCTGAACAGCCCAGCAATCCACCAGCCTCAGCTGAGGCACTGAGATTCATCCACCAGAATGACGTTGAACGGTTCTTCCGGGTGAATGGTGATTTTCCACATGAGATTCACTGATTCTTGGGGTGAATTCTGGTGAGTTTGTTTGCAAAACGGGTATGATTTCCCATCATACGATCTGGGTGTTTGGGTTTCACTATGGTTCACCATGCAACTACAGGGCAGCGAGGACTAGCTGCACTGATTAGGTCAGTTCTCACCCGGCTAACAAACGCTCAACAAAATAGTTCTGGATCGCATGGACTTGGGTCTCAAGTACGAGAATGATGGGCAAATCAATGCAAAAAAAATCGTAAAATTTCTACATGATGGAAAATCAATACCTCCCTCAATGAAGTAATCAATCCCAATCCCCTCATTGGTTCAGTCACCTCGTGATTTTGAGGGGAAATCAGTGGTGACTCGGTGAAGGTTTGCTCGCCTGTACAGGCTCAGCTTCACCAGCGCTAGACCTGGGCAGCTGTGACTTGGAGACTTCAATCCAGGTTATGTGGATCTTTTTTGGCGCTGTTTTAAGGCTGAGTTATGCCAATTTCAAGGCAAAGAATACGATAGTTTAATAGTTGAAGCATTTTGAAGCCCAATCATTGGAGTGCTAAAATTACTTTGAGAAGAAATCATGTTGAGCGAAGCATGCATATGGGATATAGGGTGTGCAGCTGCACGTGACTCTGTAGTTGCAATTGTGGCTTCGGCTAGGGCAAACCGCCAAGTGCCGGAACCCAACAGTGCACTGAACATGTGGGTTTCTCAAAATCGGGGACCCCAAAATGGTTGGTTTATCTATATAAATGGTTAATAAACTGGATGATTTGAGGGTATCCCTATGGCTGCAGAAACACCTATTCAAGCACGTTTTCATATGTTGAACTATTTGAAGTATTTCTACTACATATGGGGGGATCTTGAGAGGGAAGCCTCAGAATGGATAGTTGATTTCTAGAAATGATTAAAATTGGATGATTTGGGGCACCCCCCATTTTTGAAACCACCACACCATAAATCAACAATATCACCATAAACACCATGAGCATCAGCAACTAGCACGCCATCACGATCACCACCATCAAGCAGTGTCATGTTGCAATAGATGCCTTTATCTCAGGAGGGTTTGGGGGTAGTTCTGGCCAGTAGTCCTCTTGAATGACAATGCTTCATCCTAAAACTAAACACTGCAACCAGCAACCACAATCTACAACTATAACCAACAATCACAACGAACAACCGAAGACCAACAACCTTTTAGTACCATTCCCTGGGCCCCTGGCTGCGGCTCCAACTGCATCACCATGGCACTGAAGCCTGTTGCAGCGCCACGGGGCGACTTTTTTTCCGGCGCGTCGTTGGGGTGTGGTGCCCCATGGTATGGTGATCTTCCAGCTTCAAGGCATCACCGGTTGAAACAGGTGATGGACAGAATCAGATGCTGAGCAGCTGGGAATTGATGCGATTGATCAACCATAGTCTGCGGGGGAGGGGGTTCAACCACCCATGAAGAAAGAGTCCACAGTACCAGCCGAACAAAACGATGATGGTGACTAGAGGCAGGGTCGGCCTCTGTCTCCTATCTGTTCGGTGTGGATCATATTGCAATCTAAATACATAGCGCAGATCATTTCTAAACATAGATTGATAAATATCAAAAGTGAGCATCACTGGGGGTCGCAACCATGACTCCAATCAGGTGTGTCGATTTCTCAAATGTTGAAATTGGGTAGTCGCATTACGGTGGAGTTTTGATACACGTGCAGTTTTGAGGTGGGTCCACAACTTGATCTGACCGGTTGTATACCCAAAATCCTACCATCGGTTTCTTGAACCCGTTGTACAGTTCTACCCTGTAAAATTCTACACTTGGTTCTACCCTTGGTCACCGTTGCTGTTGAGATCAAGCAGCGACTTGAGTTTTCTGCAGGTTTCTACATGGTTTCTAGGTTGTTTCTACCTCATCACAACAAACTATGATGTTGTAGCAGCTCAACGTCTTAAGGAATCCTGCCGTGCCCGGCCTGCCCGTTTCCTTCTCCCGCGGCTTGGGGCGGCTTGCTCGCTGTCTTTGGCCGGTAGGGGAGGTGCTTGTTCCTGCGCGGGTGCTTCAAGTGCTTCAATGGTGGTTTCTCAAGCCATAGGGAACCCCAAACATATGGTTGGTTGATTACTCTAAATTGCTAATGAGCTGGATAATAAATGGGGGTGCCTATGACCTATGACTTTAGAAACCACCGAATCTTGTACAAAATGATGATGCTACCCTCCAAACTGTCTCAAAAGGGCCGTCCGAAACCCAGGGAATGGCAAAAACGCTGCACCCTGGGACGAAATGTCGTATTGGGTATCCATCTATCCACCTATCTATCTATCTATCTATCTATCTATCTATCCATCTATCCATCTATCTCTAAATACGTATTCATATATATATATATGTATATATATATATATGTATATATATATATATGAGAATCAAAATTGAGCCTTAAGCCACCTACACTCTCTAGACGAGAGAAACTATTGCATGTCATCCTATTCACAGCGTAGATTGCCTGCGACAGAAGCGACTCTGGCCTCCGCATCCAGCATGGCCAACAGCGCCTGGTGCACGGAAGGGTTCCATCCGGGTCAGCGGTCATAAAATCATGCAAATGATTGGATCAGTGGCCACAATTATCATTTCTCTAGTAAAATATTTCTCTAGTATACATATACACAGAATGTAACCACAGTACATTTCTCTAGTGACATATACACAGAATGAACCCAAAATGATATTCAATGATCAGTGGCCACGATTGTCATCGTCACATCATTGATCGCCAATGGGATGGAAACAAATATGATCAATTAATTAATCCCAGGATACATAGCCAGGAAGGGATGTGATCATCAACAGATATCAATATCAAGAGGCCAGAGACGTTGAACTCAGGATATTCACGGAAAGAAATGGAAGGACTTATGCTTTTCCTGCCCGAAATGACCATGTCTCTGCTGAGGATAGCTTCTTGGGAGCTGCCAGGAACTACCCGCAGCTACTCCACGCTGACATCCTGAACAGCTCCCCCACCTCCATCGACGGCTCAGGAGTCGCCTAGCCAGGTGGACAGCTGCGCAGGCTGGATCCAATGGAGCCATCCAATGGAGCCATCCAAAGAAACTGTGCAAAAGAAACCCACTTCTATAAAATTAAATAACTGTTTCAAGAATATCACCCAAGTGACCAAAAATAATTGGCTGTAAAAAAGAAACAGCGTTGGTGTGTGAATTGTGAATACAAGCAAGATTGTCTACAACCCAGGGACATCCAGTGCACTTGGCCCCAAGGTCGGCTCCAGCTGAAGCCACTACGAAGCAAAATCCTGCTGTCAAAAACAACCTGCTGTGCCTCTGGCTGGTATGATTCATTCCCTTCTTCAGTGCGAACCTCCTCCTCCTGCTTCCTTTCTCTTTCCAACCGTTCTTCCGCTGCTTGCTTGCGAGCTTCTTCTTCAGCAAGTCTCCTTGCCTCCTCCTGTCTTTCTCTTTCCAACCG
>VSDK01029780.1:161893-171946 GCA_009767595.1 Symbiodinium kawagutii | reverse complement strand
GGAAGGCAGCTCAACGCAGACCGCTCTTGCTCTGCTTGTTTGCGAGCTTCTTCTTCAGCACGTCTCCTCTCCTCCTCCTGTCGTTCTCTTTCCAAGCGCTCTTGCTCTGCTTGTTTGCGAGCTTCTTCTTCAGCACGTCTCCTCTCCTCCTCCTGTCGTTCTCTTTCCAAGCGCTCTTGCTCTGCTTGTTTGCGAGCTTCTTCTTCAGCACGTCTCCTCTCCTCCTCCTGTCGTTCTCTTTCCAAGCGCTCTTGCTCTGCTTGTTTGCGAGCTTCTTCTTCAGCAAGTCTCCTCTCCTCCTCCTGCCGTTCTCTTTCCAACTGCTCTTGCTTTGCTTTTTTGCTAGCTTCTTCTTCAGCCAGTCCTTTTTCAACCCCATTCTGCTGTGTTTGAAGCTTTTCTGTTTGCACATTTTCCTTTCCTTTTGCCCGTCTTCGGTTTTCTCTCGCTTGCCTCCTCTCTTCTTCCATTTTGGCTTGGCTACTTTGAGCAGCAACTGTCACTTCCTCCTCTTTCTCCCACTCATCAGCCTGACGGGCTCGTAATCGTGCAAGTCTCTCTTGCAAATCATTGTTGTCTTCTGCCTCCCCTTGTTTTCCTTCAACCTGAGTTGGGCAGGTTTCTAGTACGAGACTTCTCCCAATCTAGCAGGACCTTCAGGTCACAACTATCTCAGCCACAGAGTTCAAGCATGCTTGCAAGCACCCATGCAAGCATGCAAGTAGGTAGCGAAGCAAGCACGTAAGTCTGTACACAGGCAAGTGGAACACAAGAACATGATCACTCGATAGCTGCGACAACCAGAGTTTCTGCCATCATCCTCTGGTTGTTGAGCCACCCATGCCCAAGTGCAGTCGCGGGGATGGAATGTATAGCTATTTCAAATTACAAACCAGAAGGGATCTGTCCTACATGCATATACATTATATGTATGTATTTGCATTCATGTATATCTACACCGATATCATACTGTATATACAAACATGTGCATTGTAAGCATTTCACAATAGGCATGAAAGCTAGGGACATGTGATGTGTCCAAGTTTTGAGGGAGCCCTGTTGATGGTTCATGGGGTTCGTGCTCACTCAATTTCCATATTCCTTCAAGAGCGCCAGCATCCGTGGCAAGAAACTCGTTGTCTTTCCCCGGCCAGGCGATCAAACAGCTCCACTTCCGCCTCCGATGCACCGCTGGACTGGGCTGAGTCCTTGAGTTGTTGAGGCTTCTTTCAATGGCTAACTTGTCCCAACTTTCATAATCACAACTGTTGGTAATCATACTTTGTAAGTAACCATTGCCTAAGAGATTTCTTCTGCAAGAATTGTCGACATCCACAATGAATCACCATTGACCATAGTTGACCATACTTAATTCCAGTTAACCATACTTAACGCTACCCCTTCTGTTCCAGCACCTTCTTCTGTCGTGCTTGCTCCGCAGCTGCGGCCGCGGCAGCATCTTGCCGCTGCTGCCCGAAGCTGCTGAACAGATCCGGGGTCGCTTGAGCAGGAGACCTTCCAGGACACTCCGCTGTGAGTTTGAGGTTGGCACCAACTCGAATATATGGCGAGTTGTGTCAATAATTGACCAGTAATTCTAAGGTAATTGATAGTAATCAACCGTAATTTTATACTAAATTCTATACTAAATTTCAATCAACAGTAATAGAAGGAATACAATGGTTTATGAAGTTGCACCAGGGGTACAGGGTTTGCACACCCATATACTGGTTGAGGATGCACCATCCCAAAATAAAGAAGCAACATTGCAAACCTATTTGTCATGAAGAATGGGGGATACATAGCGATGCCCCTGGCCATACTGGTCAGACAAATTTAGGAAAGAAAGCATAGCGATATCCGTGGCCGGAATGCTAATAAGGAAAGCGATCGTAAGACTAATAAAGATTAGTCAATTGACAGTTCAAAATATCGTAAAATATATCGATGCTAAGCTGAAACGATTGCAAAGCAACAAAAATGCCGAATGACAAGGGCTAACCACTTTGTTGGAACAATTGAACCATGCAAGTACGGGATGGGGTTCTTCTGCGTCTGCTTTTGTGGAGCAAAGCATCATAAATTCTGTTCATGTGCTCGTTAAGATTCGTGTGAGCCATGTGTCTAAGTTTGCATTGGGCATTCCATCACAGGCATATATAGGTGCATAGCATTTGTATTGAGGAAGAATGAGGGATGCTGCACCAGTGGTGTGTCAGTGAAGAATACCCTTGGGAACGCACCCTACTGCTTTGGGGATGGGGATTCCCCAACGATGTACTAGCCACAACTGGTTGGCATGCAAGTTCAAACATAGTTGCATGTAAATATGCCTGCATGTTCAAGCTCATGAAAAATATACAGAATTGTATCCATGCTAATCTAGGTTTTGGTTTTGCAATCTAGGATTGGTACATGGCAGAGCACTTGCCAGCCAAACTCTCTTTCCGGCAATCTTTGATCCTGTATGTTTCGGATCCAAAGGCTCTGGCCGGTGTTGCTAAAAACACATCTCAACTACGAGGTCTAGCATCTGGAGGGGAAATGAATCATGGACCCAAGTAGTTTGCCAACCAAACATGAGATGCGTTGCAAAATATGGTCCGGTGATCTTCACAGGTACGAACAACAAACGAAAGAGACAGGGTGCTGTAAAAGGTAATGCCTCCATCCCGAAATGGTCTATGTTTAGGAAGAGGCAACCATTTCACAGATATGCATTGTATGAATGACGACCCCATATACAAATGCTCTTAATCCAAATCAATTGATCGGTACCTCATAAAATCTTGGTTGTGACAGCAACATGGTTGTTCCATTGTTGATTACCCCAACTTCGCTGAAACTGGTAGTTCTTACGGGGTCATGGCTCGGGATATACCTGTGTTACCCTACATAGATCATAGTTCCTTATGATTCTAGACTATAACTTATAACCTCCTAGTGACCAGTGGTATCCAGTGGTCATGGTCCTTACAGACCACTATAATACCATGGACGCTGTCGGTTGCGAGTCCCCTTTTACCAACTATTGGCCCTCGATGTTGGTGGTCAATCTAAGCATTTGTGTCAATTTGTTGCTTACAATTGCTGGTCAATACAAATGGCTATTCCATTAGTAGCCGACAGTTATTTGACCGTTTGCATCGATTTTTTGGCTACAAATCTTGCACCATTTGTTTGTTTTGCCATTTATCTCCATTAATCAAAAAGTGACCATTTGCTGGTTGGTGTAATCATGTTAACCATTTGTTGTTGCGAACCATTTGTTGTTGCGAACCATTTGTCGTTGCGAACCATTTGTCGTTGCGAACCATTTGTTGTTAGCCATTTGTCGTCTGTGGTTACGAATCACCAAGAGTGCGTGGAGCGCTGCCAGACCTGGATGACTGGAGGACACTGCTGGTTCGACCTGCGGCCCAGAAATACGCGTTGGACCTGGGGATTGGTAGCGATGATCACCATCCAATCATGCTTGGATGATCACTGGATGGTTGATAGGAAACATAGTTCAGCATAGTTCATGGGATCATTGATCATCACGTGAAAACATAGTTGTTGCGTCATGAAGCTGCATTGAAGCCTTCTCGAAAGCCCGTGATGGATGATATACGGATCATTCTTGATAGTCAGAGGTACTAGTAGTGGTGATAGCTTTGGGGTTATTGTACAAACATTGGAAAATGGAACCCGCAAAATGGGTTCTCGTAGATGGTTGTTGGATATGTATTCTTGGATTCCACACTCCATTCGCAAAATCATGTGCTGTTGGTGGGTTTCCCCCGCTGCCGTTGGCTTTGTGTCTTTTGTTTGATTATCCCCAGCTTTGAAAACAGCCGCAAAACAAGCTGGCTTCAACAGCAGCAGGGGACATGGGTCTGCCCACTCCTCACCAGTTGGGAAGAATCAGGAACATCCCATTGAAACGGCATGGAAAACAAATAACTGATCGATATGCAAGCCGGACAGACGGACCGACAGACGGAAGGACAGCCAGACAGACGGACAGACGGACAGACGGACAGACGGACAGACAGACAGACAGACAGACACACAGGCAGGCAGGCAGGCAGCCAGACAGACAGACAGGCAGGCAGGCAGGCAGACAGACAGACAGACAGACAGGCAGGCAGACAGACAGACAGACAGACAGACAGGCAGGCAGACAGACAGGCAGGCAGACAGACAGACAGACAGACAGGCAGGCAGGCGGGCAGACAGACAGGCAGGCAGGCAGACAGACAGACAGACAGGCAGGCAGGCAGGCAGACAGACAGACAGGCAGACAGACAGGCAGGCAGGCAGGCAGGCAGACAGACAGGCAGGCTGGCTGGCAGGCAGACAGACAGATAGATGAATAGACAGGCAGGCAAACAGACAGACAGACAGACAGACAGACAGACAGACAGACAGATAAATAGACAGATCTGCAGCTATCGCTCTGGCAGCCGTTCCCAGCCGACCTTCTTCTCGATCCAGCTGTTTCATGAGTTCCTCGTGGCATGGTGCACAGCATGAGCAAAGCTTGATGCATAGCATGTATGCTATGTCAAACCAGGTAGCAAGAGACTTTACCCGGTGGGACAGTAGGGTAAATTGACTCCACTCATCAATCTCCAACTGAGTAGATCGGACCCCTACGAAACTAGAATGATCTGACTAGATCTGACTAGATCTGACTATTCCCTTCCCACTATATACTGCTTCTCCCCTATGATTATCCTCGTACAAAACTGCTCGACTCCAAGCTCGACTGCTGTGTAGCTACTTCTGTGACCAAACATGTCACTGGTGGCCTCGGACCTTTGGCACTCACCTGGTGTCCTTTCACTGGGACAGGTGAGCAATGTGATGGATGCATCATCCCTTTCTGCTGGTTACGAGGAATTCAGGGTCACAGGATCCACTAAAATTCCGTCAATGAAACCCCAGCATAACCATGCGTAACCATCATAACCCCCCATCGGAAGTATATCCATGGACTGCATTTTGGGCTCATCAGCAGCACTGTGATGGCCTCAATGCTTTGCACTTTGGCAGCCTGGCACCAGCTCCAGCTTCCAACCACTCCAAACTGCCCACTGACCCCAAAAGCACCAGTTTCGGAGCCATGCGTTCATGATAGACTCAATGATAGATCTGACTATTGCTCGAAACCTGATCATCTGACTACTTGCTTCTAACATCTGCGCGGTTCCCAAGTGGTTTCCTGTTGATTTGCAACCCATTTGTTGGGTGTTCAGGTCTGGAAATTTCCCAAGCAAGCTGAAGTCACCGAGACTTGGCACCTGGGTCGTCTCTGAACGGACTTTGCCTGGCACAGCTCCAGCGGCTAGGCTTTCCAACAAGAAACAAATGGTATGTATGTACAGTATTTGTGTATATCATCTATGTAAGCATATCATTTATGTATCTTATTTATCTATATTCATATACGTATGAAATATATATATATATATATGTTGAAATCTGCCACAACTAGACTATCCGTACACACGAACTCTATGTATGTCACTATTTTTCAGTCACAAACTGTATGTCACTAGGTACACAACTGGTGCGTCTCCCTGAAGATCTGCCGCACCTTCCAAGACATCCAAGTCGTGCAGCATCTTCTCATCACCTTCGCCCTGCCGCGCCCGACCTGGCGCGCCAAGGCGTTGAGCGAAGGGAGCTTGGAACCCTGGTGACCCCCGGGTGAAGCGTTGGTGGCTGAGAGGTTAGTTTAATGTAATATGGGGATATATGGGGATTAATGGTATCTAATGGTTTAATGCTATCTAATATGCTTATTAATTTATGCCTTTCTAATATGCTTCTTGATGGTATTTGATGTTTAATATCCAATGATAGTAAAATGATAGTCAGTGATTCATAGCCATTACAGTAACTAGTGGTTATTGATAGAGGTTTAAATCATTGACGCTCTAGTGAAGGGTTGGTGAATTGCTGGGTTGACATCTGGTGACTGGTCACCGGCTCAAGCAATCGCCTTGGTAGCAGCGCAGTAACATGGCAAGCTGGAGATTATCAACCCAAAGAATTCAGAGTGGTAAGAATGGTTGAGCGACAACTGATGTTGACCCTGGGAAGTGGCAGGTCTAGCTCAGAGCTTTGTCATTTTGAAATTTTGGATGGTAGTGTAGTAGTGACTCATAAAGAAGGGTTCAAGCCCCCTTGTGTTCATGTTTGAAACAAGAAGAGTACGCTACTGGACTCGGACCCTGTGCCCCACACCAGAAACGCCTCTCCCTGATACAGGTTGCCAGCAGAATCAGCAGAACAGTGAAAACCTGCCTGTGTTGTCCCCAACAACGCAACTGTCGGGCAATTTGGGCATCCTCATGGGTTGGATAACAGTTCAAGCTACCAATTGGCAAAAGTCCCATCTAATCAGCCTGTCACAGCAATGACTCCCTGGGATTCTCAACTCATGAGCACAGAATCCAATCAACAGCTTGGCCAGTACAGATGCTGGTGACTGCGTGCGTCAATCCTTGAGCCAATTTACCAACAAGAATGTCCCGACCAACCCAACAATAACAATAACAACAACGACAACAACGACGAAGCCAACAACCACAACAACAACAACAACAACCAACAACGACAACAACGACGAAGCCAACAACCACAACAACAACAACAACAACAACAACAACAACAACAACAACAACAACAACAACAACAACATCAAAATTGACGAAAACACCACCATCAGCAGCAGCAGAAGCAGCAAAAGCAGACAGCAGCTGGGTCAACAAGCTACTGCCAAACACATGCGGGGCTGCAGTCAACAGGTGTGTACCTTGAACTTCTTCACGGGGGTGTTCTGCTGACCTCGATGGGCAGCGAACCAAGGAACCCATCCTGCTGGTGTGTTCATGACTTGAAACTGCCAACTCAGGTCACATTATGTTGGAAAAAATTGGAAAAGACATCAAGACAATAAGGGATCTAAACTGAACAAGAAACTACAAGACACTGCTGTACATGGCAAACCCCAAATGCCAGGCAGTTTTTTGACAAGGCATTGGACAGAAGAAATGGAGCCTTGTCGGTGTGGGTCACGGCTTCTGCCAAGAAATACACATACACTGACTTACATGGCCAGGCAATCCCTGAGTCTGTTGGTGCTAGCTTGGAGTGATCCACTTGTGTTACGGCCAACTTACTAGTACCCAGGAGCCAAGTGTTCATTGATCACCAACTAATAGTAGACAATCATCGAAATCACTACTATATAGTGATTGGTCTGACAATGCCCATCCTGTTCATTGCAATGTTGACGTCTACAATTAGCCATTCGGAAGATAAATGGTCGCGACACATGTGAAGAAAACCTATGTTGAAGCGGAGTTTGTTTCTTTTTGGGATGCGAATTCACCTGCCAAATGCGATGGAGTATGAACTCACATACTTGTAATACTTGTAAAAATCAAGATTTCTTATCCTCATCGCTGGTGGTGATTGCAGAACTATGAATTTCAGTTTCCGTTACTTCTTACTTCATAGGATTCAATGGGTGTGATGGGATCTCTGTTGATCTGGTTCAACTATTTTGTGACGGGTCATGATAGTTCCGGTGTGACGGGCTGATTGCTGATATCGAGGATAGTCAACTTATATAATATAACTATAGTTGAGGTGACCCCTGATAATCCATCGTCAACACCCAAAGATATTGCCGGTTTCTCCACAGAACATCTTGCCATCAACTTTGCCCTGAAGCGGAGCCTCGAATGTGCAACTGCTGCAGTGAAGCCTGGAAACTTGAGCGGGGTTCCTTGCTGTTTGTTACAGGCTGGGACTAGCTATCAATTAAGAACGAAAGTATTCCAAAACGGGCGGCACTTTTTTTGCCGTCCTTCATCGCAACAGCTGATGCGTGTTGTTATGTGTCGATGGTACCACACGTCCAACTGCGCTCGAAAAACCTTGCAAGTTCTTGCGGACCTCCAACAAATGGCAACAATGCCTGATGTCAACTCACTTGATGGACCGAATCATGATTCATACACTGAAATACAACAACCTGCCTAGTTAATGACTGCCAATGCTCAACTGGTGAATAGATGATCGATTCTTTCGATTATTGACCAGGTTGATGAACCAGCTATTAACCAATATTGCATGAGAATGGTTAACCAATAACCAGGTAACAACCAACATTAAGTAACATCAACCGTCAACCAATATGAACCAATATGATTAACCAGGTATGAACCAGATATCAATCAATAATAATATTATACATAAAAATGATTGACTAATACCTGATTATCAACTATCATCAATCGCTAATACTCATGAATCAATACCTGATCAGCTAAAATTGGTTCATACCCTGCTTCAATAATATGATTTTCCATGATTAATTGGTGTTATATCTGATTGGTTCAAAATATCTGGTGTATTTTCCATGCTTTTGATGAACGATTTCTGATGGATAACTCACCAGATCAGCTGCTTGCTTCCCACCT
Source organism: Symbiodinium kawagutii (assembly GCA_009767595.1). Classification (NCBI taxonomy): domain Eukaryota; class Dinophyceae; order Suessiales; family Symbiodiniaceae; genus Symbiodinium; species Symbiodinium kawagutii. Next base: position 163,463 of record VSDK01029780.1, on the reverse strand, counting down.
CGTCCGCGCCGCGCCGCTTTGGGCGCTGGCGCTGTGGGCGCCGAGGGCACGTGGCGCGGTCGACCGCCGGCATCCTGGAAGGTGGCCATGGATGGAAAGGAAGCATCAAGAAGCCATCAACGATCATGGGATTATTGGCTAATAGTAAGATGAGACAACAACAAGCATCAGTAAGATGGCTAATATCAGCCACATCTTACATTATTGGCTGATAACGACCAGTTAACTAATAATAAACATCAGTAAGTTGGCTAATAATGAGCATTACTTTGTGGCTTATATTCTTTATATTATTGGCTGATCAATGGCCATAAGAACTTGTCAGCCAATGATAAGCATCAATAAGCTGTGACGAGTGTCAATAACCATCAATGGCGATAAACAAGCGTGAAACCGTCACTCTTGATGAGGATTAGCAACATCGAACCACCAGTATCAATCAAACAAATGATCAAAAATAAACAGACATCAATGACAATGTTTACGTAAGCAAACTATAACCATCGATCAACAAAGGCAAAACGAAAACGAATCATAAAATTATCCTGCGTCCAAACAACTTAGCCAAACTAAGAATTGTCGGAAACGATATTTCTCTTCAAGCTGAAAGAAACAGCATTCCTGGCAAATTGGTGTGCCAAATGTCACGTACTGGGGATCCAACGCTGAATGATCCTCTTGTTGGTTTGGCATGACCCATCCATTTGGAGGCAAACCAATGGTCAATTTTCGGGCTCCAAGATCGCTTCGGATCCAGGGACTCCATGATGCGGAAGTTGCATCTGCAGGAGCATCTCAAACATGTGGCTATGGGTCAAGCGGTTAACCATCAATAATGGCTTATAATAACCAACGAAATCATAAAGAAAACAATGGCTAATGATTGGGGAACCAGGGGGTACGGGGTTTTGACCCACAGCCATGTTATGCTTCAACTGTGTCGCGTCTTGAAAAAGTCGTGCTTCGATCAAGTACTGATGAACCTCGAGACCAAACCTCTGGTGAACGTCGTTGTTTATTGACACAAAAATACATTGGGTATGTGCCAAATAGCTTAACCAATGGGCCCACAGTGATCGTTTTACCAGTGGAAACCAGGCTGGTTGACCGGGGGTACCACGTCATGGCGCCAGGCACCCGACCCATTCGATACCGATGCGAATCTCCTCGTCTCCATTGAGAGGCCGCAGTTTGGACCGAGCGACTTCCGCCAGCTCCGTTCCTGCCTGCGGTGCTGGTGGCTGTTGGGCCGAGGTGTCCGTAGTCATGGAATGGTCGTGGAATGGTCATGGAATGGTCATGGAATGGTATCCAAGTGACATTGATTCATACAACTGACCAAAGACATCCAAGGACAATATCCCATGGACTTGTTAGAACCCCAACAATACTCAAGCTTGTCCAGCTGCTTATAAGCCAAGCTTGGTTGGATATTTGGCACAACATACTGTGATGTTCCTCCCGGTAGCAACAGACCCTCCCTTGACTACAGGTTGAGATCCTTGCATGCTCAAGCCTTATGATGCATCTGACTCCATGCATTGCACAATTTTAATTTTGGCAACTTCCT
>VSDK01029780.1:96893-156893 GCA_009767595.1 Symbiodinium kawagutii | reverse complement strand
AATGCACTGTGTATTGCAAGTTGTGGCTGATGTGAGGCATATCACAGGACCGATCGACTATACAGGGCTGCACACTTGGAGCAACTCTACTACTTGCCAAAAAAACTGCTGGTTTGCGAGTCACACACCCATTGTGGAACATGTAGAGATATGTAGAAATCTCATCTCCAAAATCCTCCTAAATCTGATTCAAACCTTGCCGTTTCAAAGCTGAAAACTGGCACCTGATAAGCACCTGGTTGACTCAAACACCGTCCCAGCCTGTTGGCATATGGCATCCAATCGACTGAGACCGTCCATCTCGGCCCGCCGAACTCGGACGGGCTCAGCCGTCTTGCAAGGGACTGGGGGTCTCTCAGCACTGACTTGCTTCGGGGTCACTCACTTAATTCAAAGATGACGAACTGACAACCTATCAGCGAAGAATCTTCAATGAGGGATTGCAATGCAGAGGCTTTACAAAGCAGCACAATGAGGCATATTGGACATTTACATGTGGAGGGCTATCCGCAAGCCTTGCACTCCCCACTGTCCTGCCAAATGATTGGATTGGACCGCCTGAATGTATGAACAATCCCCATCTTCTCTTGCTACTGCCAAATGCAAGCATGTGGGGACGATGCTGGATCTGAGTGTGGACGGAACAAGTTTTTCGATGTCTGCCGGTGTGCTCAATCTGAATCTGAAGGCTGAAAACATCCAAAAGGCACGGCATGTCAACTTCAAGGAGATGTGGTGGGCAACGATCCACACACCTCTGAAACGACCCCAAAGACCCACGTGACCAAGTACTATAGGCCCTGGTCGGATCCTCAAGAGGTTACAGGGGGCTGCCCTGAGGGCAGCCATCTTGGGCTTGCAAATCACTTTGAGGGCTGCAACAGATCAAGTTTGTCAAGCTGGATTTGTTCCATTCCCCATCCCCGAAATCTTGGTTTTTGAAGCCACCAGTTTACGACATTCTTGGAGCCGCCTCGATCTTTCAATGACTATCTCAAACTCCTGGGCAGCCCAGCTTAGCATTGACCCCCATACACCAACTAGTTTTGATGTCCTTCGCTGCTACACTGGATCCGACGAGTGCTGTCCCTGTTGAGTCTTGGTTGTATCACTCCAACCAAGGTCAAAACGCGCAGGCACGGCAACCTTCTCTTTATTTTCGCCACATGTGCATTTGCCTTGTGAAAACAATGCGCCCGATCTCAGCGCTCGAGTATCATTTAACAGATGGCCACAAATGTCAATGCTTGGTGGAAAACATACACTCAGGTGATGCTCAAATCAACTCTTCCAAGAAAACCATGAGGTCTCAGTGGTCTAGTCTTTCAACACATAACAGTACCCGTCTTGAGCATCGACAGCCGTGACAGCAACGAACTAAGTGACCCATGAGCCCCTCAGAGATAAGAATGCAGATGTAACTTGCCTGACAGCGCAGCGGGCCCCGGCGCTGCCACGCTGTGGCAACTTCGCAATGCCATGAAAGCCACGAATTCGTCCCTCCTTGTGGATGAAAATGGCGCATCTTAGAGTCCGCAAGTGTGACCCCACAGTCTGAAAACTGAGGACACTGGTCTGATTGATCTTCAGAAACAACCATCACAACAGCGACATCCACCACCACACAGCGCCTTCGGAGAGCACCACCAAGGTCGAATCTGCCGTAGCCAAGGGACCACCCCCAGAACCTCGGTCGCCGCGTGCGTTTTGGGGATGCCACGCCATGTGACCGGATGCCCGGCCGGCCTTCCAGAATGCAGCGGCAAGGAGTCTTCGAGAAGTCAAAGGCCTGGCACAAGGAGTAGATAGTTAGACAAGGGGATTTTGGAAGACAAGGAACTTCAAGGAACTCTCCGAATGGCCAAAAAACCAACTATCTAAATAATATCGTGTCATGTCATGTCCTCGAAGCAAACTAACAGGAAAATGATGAAACAAAATGATATAGGGGGATGGGCATGGCATATCTTTTGCTAACCACACCCCTTCTTTAAATAGGCGTGTTGGATCTTTAAAATCTTTGGAATGCGAACGGATACGCAAGCATAAGTAGCAATGGCCATGGTTCGCCTCAAAAATACACGGATGACCCCCAATTAAGCACTGAAATGACAGGCACAAGAAAGACCTCGTCTTGAATCTCAATGAGGTTTCGTTGGTGCCTGTTTTTCTTTGATAGCGAACTTGCTGAACAAATCTCCTTCTACCAAGATCCTTATTGACCACTTTTCTCCTATCATAAAATCAGTCATCATGGAGTCAAAACAAACACATTTGGCTTTCTCACAATCTTGTGACTTTCTGACATAAAATTATCATCGTGGTCAACCAGCAAAGCGACTCAAAGTTTGCCAAGACTGGACCGTCATTGGCCCAAACTCATCGGTGATCTCGTGAGCGACAACAACACAACGAATCCCGAGAATGTTCACAACCACAGCTCGAGCTTTGTTCGCCGGATAGCATCATCGGTGCACATCTCTGCGAGCATGTATTGATACGCAAGCATACATATACTATGAGGTATGTGCAATTGAGTATGTCTGTGTGTGTGTGTGTCAATTGCGTCAATTTACACGTTTACAAATATGTGTTTGCATATATCTATACTGTATCTATACATTGATGCATATACATACATGATATGCATATGGGCACGTACGAAGGGAGGTAGGCAGGTGTAGTATGTATGCAATGCAATGTAGTCTAGTGTATTGTGGTGTAGTGTATTGTAGTGCATTTTGTATTGTACTGTTTTGCATGTACTTTTTGCACGTGCATTTGCATTTGTATGATATCGCAGGCATGCATGCATGGTTGCATGTACAAGTAGGTGTTTCTGTATGTGTGCTCGCTATTCACATAGATACATGCACGTGTACTCTTGTAGTTTTTGGTACAATATGTGTGCGCGTACGTGTTTGCTTGTTCTTGCCTGTGTCTGTGTGCTTTAGTCTTTATGTCGTGTGGATGTGTGAATGTCTTTAGATTCAGTGGATGAGGGTGTGTGCCCAGGATTGGGAATTGGCAGCTTACCCGAACCTGTGACAAATCAGATGATATCGACCCAACCACTGGTTCGCCAGATTCTTGGACCTATCGACAACAACATATAGAAAGGCTCAAAGATGGGTTTCCTGCATCTTGATGTCGGTTGCGAAATCCTATGTGAAAAACAAAGCTAAAACCAAGATGTGACGTTGTGACAGTCCTATCTACAGCCAAACAAAACACCCTGCAAAACAGGTTACTAATGAGATCTAATGAGTCACTATTAATGCATGCTGGTGGCTGATAATGTCATATATTCACTAGTGTTGGTTTCTGTTGATGATCTGAATAGTGTCGTATTCAGATGTCATTACTAACCACCATTAACCACTCCAATCATTGATGACCACCATTAACCATCATCAACACCTTTTCGCTTCTGGTGAACTTTCGGAGATGATTGAAGCGTAAAGGATTGCTGGAGTACCCATGGTGGCGACACCAGTGCGGGTCTCCCCGGCCATCAATCGCTCCGTCTCCGTCGATGCGTAAAGCACCTCGCTGAAAAAACTGCGGCACTCGGAGACACGAAAGAACAGCCACCAATGGTGGCTGCCACCATCAGCAACTCAAGAATTGCGCAATGTTTCAATTGCCAATTGTCACCATCAGCCACCATCAGCACCATCAGCCACCAGCAACATCACTCGGAGATCCCAATTGCCAATGGGAAACTTGGAGGTACAAGTAGCCACTGTGGGTATTTCCAAAAAATTTGACCCCATCACCTATCGCTGTTCCTCAGATCCCATCACGTGGAATTGTTGTTTTCCACCGAGTAACTCGAAGGATACACAACGCACGGGTTGACCTGTGAAAATTGTTTGCGCCTACCTAAGCTCCATTCAAAGTGCGGAAAGTTGCAAAAACAACCATCAACCTGATGATTACATTTTCATCATCTTTATCATCCTAAAAATTGGGAAATCATCGCAATCATAAACAGAATCATAACTACTATAATTATAGATGTCTTTGCTATCATCATCGTGATCAACTCGAGCATTTTCATCCCCTTTTTTTGCATCACGGGTATGGTCACTACCGCAACCAGGCCCATCAATTCTCGGCATGGCCCCCATGATCTTGAGTTTCAGTGTCAGCGGCATCCATATCAAATTGTCATCGTCATCGTCGGCGTCGTCAGCGTCATCATCATCGTCGTCACTGGGATCTTGTCGCCTTGTCGTCACTATCACAGTTCATCTTTTCTGGTGTAACAACATCGGCAGCACGAGGAGTGCATCTGTGTGTGTGTGTGAGTTTCGCATCAATATGGTCTGCGCCTGCGTCAAAGTGTCAAAAAGATCAAAAAAGTGCGTTCCTGCTTGTCATCATTGGCAGATCATCAGTGTATACGCCGATTTGAATTCATATCATGGCATCATCGTCATCATTGGCCTCAACATTATCGTATCGTCATCATCACAACAGGGAGCTACAGCTTTCCAAAAACACTGTGTCCTTTCACAAAACCAGTCTTAACAATCTAAAAAATATACAAAAAAGCATATGAAGACACACATCATATAAAAACATACAGAAACTACGTAAAAACCCATTAAGTGAACAAATTTCCGGTCATGGCCCCGTCAACCACCAGGCCGACCTGATTGCCAGTGGCCAAATGACGTGCCGGACCACCACCTGGCTATGCTTCAACCATGGTAGAGCCATGGTTAGTGATGGTTTTTCTATGCTTAGAATTGGCTGATGACCATGGTTCATAGTTGGCTATGAGTCATCCAACACAGTTATTTTTTAATGCTTTGTATTGGCTGCTGACAAAGATTACTCATAGCCAATATCAGCTAACAATGAGTCATCTTGGTTGAGAATGGTTAAAAATGGTTAAAGTGGTTAGCTGATATTGTTTGATAGGTTCTTTTTGCCGGTGATGCGAATACATGCGTGTGGATCGAAACTCTCTACTAATAGTAACCCCTGGTGAACCTCCGACAAGAAACCGAATTGACATAGGATTTTCGTGTCCCCAAGGAGTCTGTAATTTTGTTGCACTGATTCGAAAGCCCTCCAAGCAAAATGAAGACCAAGGGCCAATATTGTCTGTAGCTGGCAAATACGTGGCGAACATAACAAAATGACGTGAAATGTCACTAAACGATCACAGAACGATGAACACCTGAGGGTGTGAACAACTACGCAACTCGTGTGGTGGCTTGACCATGCTTGACCCACTCTGATAGTGATTTAAGGATTTGGCAAATGATTTGTTCTTCAGTGGATCAGTGGCTGCTTGGATTTGCAGTGTGGTGGTCGCTTAAATTAAAGTGGGCACTGTCCACTACGAACGAAGTTTGGAACCTCGGGTAATCGTGATTTCTCGCACATACGGCAGTGAATAAGCCTACAGGTCTCCCGAAATGATGAACCCCAAAAATAGCTATATGTTTTCCTCAAAACATCTGAAAACAAAATCACAATCAAATAACCACGATCATTTTACAAACGATTGGGGTTATCAACTTGAACCACAGTAATGTCAATTCCTCCATCAATGGTGTTTCAGAGTTCTTCTCTTCTGGCTCACCCATGCGCACTGAGATTTTCATTGTGACACAGGCAGAAGCACAGGTTGAACAGTCTCGAACACTGATGCTGTACCAGTTGACAAATACCTATCATCAAGAGCGGTCAAAGTGCCATCGTCTTGGAATCACCACCAAAATAAGATTGCTTGCAGCAATGAATCAGTGGACTTTGAACGGATGGATCAATTCAATGACAACATGATGGCACGAACCACCACCCTTGAACGAACTTTTGAGAACGAACCCATGAGGGGACCATGGCGTGACAAATGGATGTCTGCGCCTGCGGATGCCTACATGGTGCCTACGGGTTCATCGCGTCACAGTGCCATCGCAACGACGGCGACGTCAGCGCGGCAAGAGAAGTTCAGCTCTGGGCAATCCAATGCGGCCAACACAATCAACTCAACATGGGGATTTCTCAGAATAAGGAACTCCCAAATGGTTTGTTTATCAATAAAAATGACTAGTATTACATGATTTGGGGTACCCTTAGTCTGAGAAACAGCCATATGTATCCATATGTAACACTCCTGGAAACACCCAACATGGTCCCACCCCAGTTTCACAAGACACAGCTGTGGCGTCCAAGAAGCACCTGGTGATAGATTCAAAGAACCAAATCGCTCTAGTTGATGGATGTTCATCAGAACAGTTGTGACGTTGGGCCTCCAGGATAGCAAGGCATCGTAGGAGGTTTCCTTTCATCTTCACTATTCGGGCCAGCCAGGTGGGTCCTGATCCAAGAATTGCAACCGTCCCTAAACGCTGAGAGATGAAAGTGGGTTGTGACTAAACTGCAAATAGAATCTGTACAAATTGCATAGGTTTATTGCCTGGGAGACTTCCTGGGGGGCCAGTTTGTGTGGCAAAATAACCGTGATCATGATCCAGATTGCTCGATTCCAAGTGTGTGAATTGCGGTCCTGCCTACGATAATCATCAATGATTTCGGTGTGCCAACTCGAACGGTTCTGGATATAATTGGTTAAGGTTGATTAACCATAATTACTGAACACCAAGGAGCTTCATGAGCAATAGCCATCAGCTGCGCTTCTTGTGTCCCCGTATCCATGGGCGATCCTGGTTGCTGGGGACTGTAACCAACAGGTTGGGCTCACAAACTCGTTCAATGTGTCGTCTCCTGGGATCACCAACGAAAATGATTGATCGCCTGATCCGGGCAAACAAAAACTCATCTTGAAAATGGTGGTTTCTCAGAATAAGGGACCCAAAAAATGGTTGGTTTATTACTATAAATGACTAGTAATGGATGATTTAGGGGCACCCCTATTTTGAGAAACACCCAAATAGGGAATCATCAAGCTGGGTTCTTTAGTGGCTATTTTTTGTGCCTTTCAAAATCAGAAATTGTACCACGATGGCCTATGAACAGCCACGACTGAACCATTTGACGAAAATAAGCTTCTGTGGTATCCCCATCGGCAAGGGGGGATCTAGCTTAACAGATTTTTTGTACCAAGACCTTCTGTAACTTTCCGGGACCTTGCTCTAAGAACTTGCACCTCAATCGCCTGAAACCTTCAGAACCTTGATCTGCCAACTGCACTGGAACTTGTTGGAACCTTCCAGAACCTTGATGTGCCAACTTGCCGGACCCTTGAGGAACCTTTGATCTGACAACTTGCTGGACCCTTGAGGAACCTTCATCTGCCAACTTCCCGGAACCTTCCGGAACCTTCCCAAACCTTGATGTGCCAATTGCGCCGGAACTTGCCTGAATCTTCCGCGAACCCTGATCTGCAGTTACACACCGAAGCTTGTCTGGGCTGAAGACCCCAGTAGCTTTTGCTGTTGGGGAAAAAACAATATTTAAAACAACGTGTTCTGCTGAGAGTGCGCAAAATTGGTCAACACTTGATGAAAACCAAATCCTCAACCCCTAGAGTTGTGGGCCGCTGCCGAGATTTCCAGAGCGAATAGGTTAGAAAACGTTTCTTGACATGCGACGCTTCAGGTGTGAGTCGTATCTGATGCTGCAACAGCTGATGGAACAGCCATGTTTGGAACCAGGAATTTACTACCAAGCAATTTGTCGTTGATTCATAGTCCTTTGGAAGTTCCAGTGGTGTTTTTTCGCAGCGTACGACTCCCTCGTTGGCGCAATTGTCTGCCAAACTCCATGAAGAGGATGGAAAACCTGGACGGTGTGATCTGTGGAGTAGAGATGGACCAAAGGTGTTTGGATCTTTGACCCCGCGGGCATGTTCCTGGATGCCATCCCAGTTGCGCGGCTCATGGTGTGATTTGGGATCTGCATTGAGGCTCTCGAAGCTTGGAGGAACTGGACCATCCATCCACAATTGATCTCAGATTTTTCCGTTTGAAACTTGCACAAAAGTCCCGGTGAAACTCTCGGCAACATCAAGGCAAGAACTACAGTAGATGAGCATCAAGAAATGAGCCAGGCAATAGATCTCACCCAGGCATTTTTTAATTGCATGTTGAGCAAGCACCTTTGTGATCTGTATCCACCAGAACCTGCACCGGTCACTGTATGAGAGCTGGAACCTATTCGCATACACAATGGCATGCACAGGAAGAAAATGTCCTGGTATAAATGTTGTGAAGAGTATATCTCCTGACTCACCTTCATCTGTCCGCAATGTTTCAATGGGACACACAGGGAACATGTCTGCGTACACCCGCAATCGCAAGTCCACTTGCTAGCTAGTGATTGGGAGACTCGGTGGACCTGTTGCCAGTCCTGCGATGGAATCACACGGAACTAGTCACTGCCACTAGTGAGGTCAACGAAAAGCTTGGGCTGGCAACGTGTCCAGTAGAATCTGCATAGGGCGGTACCCATTCATTGGGTAGCCAACAAACCAGTTGCTTCTGAAAGGCGGACATTCGGATGTAGAAACAAATGGTGAGAAGCACCCAATCAATGGATGATACGCCCGAACAAGTTTGTGGCAAAAATCAACGTGAAGAGAGCTTCGAAACGACAACGACTTGCAGCAGCCTCTGGATTGCAAGTAGGAGGAAATCAAGCACAAGTTGTCATATCCCTTCATTAATCTGTCTTGAAATTTAAAGGCATCCTTCTCAATCAACAAAAGTGGACCAATTCGCAGTTCTTGTTCTTATGAATCCATAGCTTTGGTAATCGATGCTCCGAGTTGAGGACTTTTGCAGGTATCTCACCGACTATCAAATGCAGATCAGTATTCAGCGAGATTGATTGCATCAGGACAGCAGCAAACATAGCAACCAGCCAAAGCGTACAAGCAATTCCCAGAAATCCAATGTAAAGCTGGGTAACCAACATCGAACCAGCCAACTGTTGCAACTGTTGAAATGGAACTGCCAGTCGGAAAGCCATGTGGCCACTTGGAGGACCGGCGGCTAGGCTAAATCTGGTTCATCAGTAGTTGGCAATGTGACTGCACATGGAAGTGGTCGCTTCCACATGGTCATTTCATGTCCCCCAGAGGTAATAGATTGCAACTTTGAAGAGGAAAGCTTCGCATGTTTGGATATTCGGGACTACTATCTCATGGAACATAATGGACGCATGTCCAAATGGGATTCCAGAGATCTGTTCAAGAACATTCAATTTCAAATGTACCAATTGCCAAACACATTTACAAGAGAACACCCAGAAAAGCGACAGATTGTGCGACGCAAAATACCCAAACTCTTTAGTCTTTGTTAACGACTTTGTTTACAGTAGAATCTTCGAAGTACTCAAAGCACCCATTAAGAATTAAATTAAGATGAACTAAATTAAGATGAAATTAAAGATTGAAAATGCTTTTCAAGAATTGATTCATTTATCATGTCAAATTTCCATGAGGTCAAGCTGTGTCGTCATCTCCGCAAAGCACCCCATATTTGGCAGGGCTGGTCTGCGAACAGATCTCTTCTGCTACCCCGCAGGGCCCACATTGGGTGCTGAGCCGCTGTTGCCATATCAGTGTTTGTACACCAAGTTGGACAACTTTCAAATGGCAAAAGTGTTGAGTTTATCTGAGATGAGTTTGTCTGAGATGAGTTTGTCTGAGATGAGTTTGCCTTTTGAAATCCTGTGCTTTTGTCTATTTACATATCATACGCGCATACACCTATAGGCTCCCTGGAGGTCCCTCGTGGTCGGCCGAAACTCTGGCCTAACTAATCTTTGTGACTGGGCGTCCTGTGGCCGTTGAACTTCAAGATTTTTCCTGATTCTTGTGGACCGGTTTCAAGTATTTTGGCTGTTTAGTCGGGTGGGGTGTAAATGAATTGTACTATCATGAGAGAAATCATAAGACCCGATGACCGCTTGACACAAAGCAAAGCAAATGCCGCAATGGATGACTAGCTACTAGCAGCTGGATTGCTAGATGAACTGCCCATTTTGTACAGGTCAGAGAGGTTAAAAGCTGAGTGGTAAGAGCATTTCTTCAGCATTAGGGGCACCAAACTTATCATCTCTCAAGCATCTTCCAAGAAGATACAGTCCCCGTTGCGCTTTCCATCTGGAGATATGTGCGGGAAACCGAGTTGCCATTCCAAAGTTTACTACCTCAACAATTTTTCGGACGAGGAAATCGCCAATGATATAGAGCACACTGAGTACACCACACCGATCACACCGAGCTTGGCTGTCCAAGCGCAAGAGAGCTTGCCAAGCTCACAAAAACAGCTCCTGCAGATTCCAAACATAAAGGATTTCAAGGCAAACCAAGGGCGTCTTTCCAGATTTCCATGATTTCCATGCAGCTCTTTGCCATTTCCTGTGGCAGAAACATATTTTAGAAGTATCAAAGCATCACCTACTTTCTGATGTAATTGGCCAAGACTCTGATATTGTCTTCGTTTCTGTCCACTGACCCCTGAGTGCAATCCTACTCGAGAAACTTCATGGGACCCCCATACTCCAGTCTCTACGAGTTTCTCCACGAGTTTCTACACGAGTTTCTACACGAGTTTTCTCTATGAGTTTCTTATGATTCTTGGTGAAGCCATTCGCTGTACTCAGCGACACCCAGCTCAGTGCAACGCTTCGGCGCTGTCGGCTCCGCTTCTGTCTGCAAGGTGATGCCCCTTCTGTCATTCGTTGTTTGTAAATATCAGCGGTAGTTATCCAAGACCTGGTCAAACTATCCTTGCTTTAGGCATACATACACAAGTATATATATATATATATGTACGTATACTTGTGTATGTAATGTCAAGTGCAAAATTTGGGGCACCAGTCCCTGTGAGAAGCGATACCAATCAGATACAGTGGCACGGAGGGACTGTGATGGTTGGAGCCAGGCTTGTTCGAGCCATGATTGGCTCAGAGCAATTACTTTGGATGACACAAAAACCTTGAAATGGGCACGCAATTACCAATGGCAATGATTACCAAAGAATTCAGTAGTGTTCCGCTTACCGATTCCTACTCGTAGCTTCGCCACTTCGTAGCCTTACCAAGGCTGGGAAACTCCGGGACTTGTTTGGATTTTTTCATCCCTTGAATCATTGACTTGGACAATTGGCACGCCATTGTAAGTGGGTCTGCACCACTCTGGGAGAATTTACACTGATTGAAATGTTTCACATGGACAAGGCAGTTTGATAAGGCAGTGCAAACACCTAAGGTCTACCCAATTACCAATGAAGCACTGGGTGTTGGTGTGTTTCAGGGCTTATTAACTGGTCGTCAAGTTGAACATCTGACGCGGGGTCTTGCGACCCCAAAGGCATCTACCTCATTGCAAGGACTGGGGCACCGAACCCAGGGTGAGCCAAGCAGTGATGCTCTGACAACCATAAGCCACCGTTCTGGGGGGTTTCTCTAGTGAGTTTCCAGCACGGTTGACTTTCTCGAAGAATCCTTTCCTTGTAGGTCCCCCAAAATGTTTTCAAAACAAATAAAAAGATCTATCGAGGATGTCCATGTATAGTCTGCTGTCTTGGCATTGTATACAGTGGATTCATTGCATGGATTTCTCCAGGGGCTTTCTACCATCAAAGGATAGCTAGGAGAGCCCTGATGTTGGTCAACCTCTCCAACTCATCCGTCGCCCGTGTACCATGGCAGCTACTTGGAACTGCTCACGGCTGTGTTGAATTTGTGGCACAGCTTTGTTGGAACAGCTGCGCAATCCATCGGCAAAAAACGTCACGGCTTCTGAAACGGCTCTCCAACGTGCAACTTGCTTCGCTTTTGCTGAAGAATCGGGTACTGGCCAGCGACGGATGCTGAAGAATTGTGGGCAAGTGTGGGTGCGTGCGTGTGGATCTATATAAAGAAGGAAGATAGGTAGGTAGATAGATAGATAGATAGGTAGATAGGTAGATAGATAGATAGATAGGTAGATAGGTAGATAGATAGATAGATTGGTAGATAGGTAGATAGATAGATAGATAGGTAGATAGGTAGATTGGTAGATAGATAGATAGATAGATAGATAGATAGATAGATAGATAGATAGATAGATAGGTAGATAGGTAGATAGATAGATTGATTGATTGATTGATTGATTGATTGATTGATTGACCGACTGACTGACTTGACTGATTGACTGATTGACTGATTGATTGATTGATTGATTGATTGATTGATAAAATTGAAATTATAGCAATTACGAGTAGTAATAATGATATAGTAATAATACGCGCAAGTCCCACCCTTTGCCTGGAAACTTGAACATTGTACCACAGTATAACACTCAGCAACTTGGAGAAATTACGAAAACATTGGCTATACGCAGCGATTTGTGCTTTTGGACTTTATGGTTTACAGTTTATGGTTTTTGGGTTTAGGGTTTACGTTTTTAGAGTTTTAGGGTTTAGGGTTTTAGGGTTTGAGGTTTAGGCTGTACAGTTTTTCGGTTGAGAAGCAAAAACAGCGGGCCTGCGCAGGCGATTGTGCACTTGTAAGTTTCCGGGCAAAGGGTGGGAATTGGTCGTAATAATAGTAGAGTAATAATGACATACAGTAGTAACAGTAATAATAATATAGATGTATTCGGGGTCCGGAAAGTGCGACCATTTCTGTTCGCTTTGTGCCAGATCCACATCATGATGAGGAAACTGCTGTTCTTTTCGTATGAGATGTTGCATGTCAACGGGTGCCGCACCACCGTGATCGCAGAAGTCGCCACTGTCGGTGGCACTGCGTGTCTGTTCAAGCCTCAGAAACCACGGTGAGCTCCCACGGTGAAACCAAGGACAGCCGTCGATGGTCAGTTGGGGGTACTGCTCGAGGATGATTTGAATGGTCAACCCATCAACAATGACGATGGTTCATGGCAGGTATTGACAATGGTTCATAGTGGCAAATGATGATTTTTGACAACGTTTGAGGATGGTTGAGAATGGTTCAGAGTTGGCAATTATTGGTCAATCCATCTATGCTGGTTTGGCATGCCACAGTTGAGGCCAGGATTTCATCTCCCTTTTGAACCGTGACCACAATTTAGTTTATTTCATGTCATAGATCTGAAACAACTATCCTGCGGAATGGAGCGGGCAGCACAAATCCAAACCATAAGCAAGAACAACTGAACTGGTCTTATGTTGTTTCGTGAGGGATACTTTCTGATTTGTTTTTGCAAATGCTGCACACAAACATCACCAATGGCGGTGAAGCAAACTATTCACTATTCATGCGGCTGGTATGAGAGAAAACCATGCATTCCTGCGACGAGTTGACTTGAGCCATGGCCGTGGGCACAGCACCAGCCACTGAGATGCCAATCAAATCATTCTATAAATCGAGGAATGCCAAGGGTCCAGGTCAAGCTACCCAATGGCACTTCCTCAAAGAAATCTGCCCGGTGCATCCCGAAGTTTATACCAAATCTTATTCCAAAAAACTAGTTGAACATCTCGTTTTCATCCATGACCATTGCCACGGCATGCCATGCCCATCGCCCTTCCTCACAACCATAGAAGTCCCTCACCCTTCACGGCCCCCACCTGCGTTCTTGCAGGCGGTCTGAGCAACTATGCCCATTGGTTTCCACCTGGGGTGGCAGAGCCACTTGCGAATGGACTATGGCGAAGCCCTCAAGCAATGCCTATCAGGCCTATCATGCTGGCAGAAAATTTAGAGGTTCAATCACCATGAGCAAGTCAGTCCAACAGGGACTGAAAATAAACCACCCCAGGTTTCAGCGCCTATGTTCCATGGCAGGTGCACAGACATGTTCAGCCACTGCAATGCCATGAGAAAGGCGCCACAGCCTCAAACTCGTTGGGCCCAACTCTGAGAGTAGGTGACCTGGGTGGACAACGGGGGCGAGTCGTTGGTGTCCAGGTTGGATGTCCGGGTGACTCATCAAAAGGCTGCAAGTTGGGATTGGTTGGATTCCATGAGGTCAAAACCTTTCAACTCCTAAGCACTCCTAAGGACTCCTACACCTGTTGATCAACCATCAGTAATGTCTGGTGGCAAAAACTGTGATACTCTGTGGACCCGCAAACCTCCACAGAATAGAGCATATCAAACTTCCCCACTATCAACAGACCCAATTTGGGTTAAACATATCTAAACATAGGATTTATCACATTGCCAAGCCTTGGGGCATACTTCACTCTGAGCCGCCAACATTTTGCGTACACATGCGCGTGTATATTGCACACTTATGAATGTATGTATATATATATATATATCCATATGTATCACGTATCATCTAGTATCTAAATCTATAAAACATAACAAGCACAATACTAGCTGCACCACAAACGAAACGCATCTACCCCCTCCAAATTCCTAGTTTCACACTCTCATTTTGGGGCACTTGAAGGACACCCCACAGAAGAACATGTTTCATGGAATTGCCTGAAACCATCCCCCCACACCCAAAAGAAAGCAACTTCCAGTGGGAGAACGATACATGAAACTCTGTGTACGGCGACTGGCCATCTTGCACCATTCGCAAATCCCACAAAGAGATGGCGCCTTTCGAAAGTAGCAGCTTAAAAATGCTTAAAAGGGGAGCAGCAAAAGGGTGAATGCTTGCAGTCATATGAGGTCCACAACTGTACCCTTTGCGATGTCCCTTTGTTGGGCAGTACCCAATGGAGATCCACGCAGCCGCCAACCCTCGGTCTCCTGACAGTGTCCCGCTGCCTGCGCAGCGGTGATACCAAGCAGTGGTGAACATCTAACAGTTACAGTAGAGCCAACATAGGATGAATACACCCGCAACTCTTATAATCGCTGACCCTAGAGTCTAGGAGCCCGTACAGCTCAACTAAACAAACTGGGTCAAGTCATTATCAACACAGTTGCTCACCCACAGCCAGGTTCCGGCATTCCCAAGCAAAGACTTCTTAATGATCCAAGCCTCAGCTTCCACGTCCCAGCTACCAGGTATCAGCCAAGCTGAGACAGTGGACACAGCCAACAAAAACCATCTGTGATATGATCAGATTTGCCAGAGAAAGCCACTGGAAATACACAAGTTTTCCTGGCAACTACACATCCGGGACCTGGTTTCAGAGAGGTTTGCAACCTCAAACCAAAAAAGGTAGACTCGATATAGAGTTGACATCTTAACAATTCAAATTCATCAAGAAGAAATGATTCAGGCCTTTCTTCTAAGAGCAACTTTTAAAGGTAAACGTACAAATGGCTATGGGTCAAAACCCTGTACCCCTGGTTCCCATCATTTACCACTGTTTTTCCTACTATTGTTGTTTAATATGGATGCTTAATATTGACCCATAGCCAAATATACCCCTACTCCAAGCGCACCTTCCCCAAGCGGGTCGCCCTGATCGCCGACCATTGGAGCGGCCATGTTTGCCGCCTCGGCAGACGCTGGAGAGCGGGTCACTGTGGCTGATTGATGATGACTATGATTAGTTATATGTAAGGTATTAGTGATTAGTGATGATTCATTCATGTTGATGAGTGATGATTCATGTTGATTAGTTATGTGAATCAGCACTAATCATGACAAGTCCATCACGGTCATCTCCTTCTTATCATCAGTCTTGAGATATAGGAGTTACATGGAGTTATAAATACTTCAAACTAAGATGCTTGCTCTTGATCCTGGCTCGTGCGAGGATTCTCAGGTGATGCACACACACCACTGTGATCGGCCCGGGGTCTTGCTGAGTGGTCAAAGGCAGCCACCCTGAAACCTTCATCTTTCCGAAGAGTTCCACGGGAATAAATCAGCTGGATCCTGGATAATCAACAAATGATCCAGTAGAAATAGTATGTTGAGTATCCAGTATCTCGTGTTATCCAGCATTGGTTTGTTATGGATTCCTGGATACTCAAACGATGTTTGAGTTGGCCCATAACAAACAATAAGAACGTGGCAGGATCCCTACCCATGCCTGATGTCAGCAGTGTGTGAAAACAGGTTTCACCTACTGGTTTCCCAGTTGGTTGGTCCACTTTGAATCAATGAATGCCTTGTCCCCGTGCTGTGGTGGGGCAAAGTCCGATTTCCCAATCTCCTTTCCATGGAAATGGGAAAATGATGGGTTCAGAGTATTCAGTGGCTTGAGTTGGTGCGCCGGAAAACCTTCAGGCAAACCAAACAAAAGGCAGGCTTTGCTGATGATCTACAACGGTGTGTGGCTGTCACTATCTTTTGCAATACGAATACCTGGGCATGCACGCATCACATCCAAATGTGTGCATACATATGTGTGTATATATATATATTTTTTTTTGTATTTAGCAACATATATATATATATATTTGTATTTAGCAACATATATATATATATATATGAATATATGTACATATACATGTAGAGTCAGCAATCAAAAAAAATTCAAAAGTCATCAATAAATAAATTAAAAAAACATCAAAAAATAATTTAATTCATCAAAAAATAATTTAGGCTTCATATCATGGCCTGCGCACACCAAATGCAAAATCCCAGCAGGATGAAATATATATCCGTCATCATCAAAAAATAATTATGTCCAAATTATTTTTTAATGAAATAAGTTATTTCTTGATGGCGTGGTGATCACATCGTGGTTGTAGTCAGAATAATAATGCTTGTAATAGTGGGAAGAAAAAACCATAGTAGAAATAAAGAAAGAAAGGCCAGAAGGAACACGTATTGGCTCGAGGCTCGAAAACTGTTCAATGACAAGACATTAGGCCAAACGAAACCGAATCGAATCCAAATGAAAGGTATGGGTGGGACTGGTCTACACCGACTTTGCCCAAGAACGGGCGCTTACATATGAGCCACGCCACAAGGAACGCGTATTGGCTCGAAAGCTGTCCAATGACAAGACATTAGCCCACACGACATTGAACCCAATCCCTGCACCAGAACGGCCCTCGCCGCCTAATGTTTGGGAGAGACGTGTGGGTGGGATTGGTCTACACCGCTTTGCCCAACAACAATCGCTTACGTATGAGCCACGCCGCAAGGAATGCGTATTGGCTCAAAACTGTCCAATGACAAGACATTAGCCCAAACGACATTGAACCCAATCCCTGCACCAGAACGGCCCTCGCCGCCTAATGTTTGGGAGAGACGTGTGGGTGGGATTGGTCTACACCGCTTTGCCCAACAGCAATCGCTTACGTATGAGCCATGCCACAAGGAACACGTATTGGTTCGAAAGCTGTTCAACGACAAGACATTAGCCCAAACGACATTCAACCCAATCTCTGCGCCAGAGCGGCCCTGACCTCATGCTTTCCAGTCACAGGTGGGTGATCTTGTTTGAACATTCAGGGCCAGCAATAGAAATATGTAAATTCTCTAGGCCATCCTATTTCCGTTGTTTGCAATGCCCCGGCACCACCAGCGCGCAGCAAACATTTTTCAGGGCGGATACACGCTGGACAGGTATCGCACTCGGTCTCGGCGAGAACCATCCGCCTCCCGCAGCAAAGCAAGATAGAAGATGCTGTGAATACAAGATACTGTGAATCTGACATGATCCATCCTGGCATGCCATGTCACAATCCATCATGACATCATGATCCATTACTGGAGAAGATATCCAACCAGATCGATTGCTGGGAATGCGGTTGCCATCAAGTTGCCATGTTGCTCCCCGTGGCACGCTCTGGCACCTCATGTCAACAAAACCGGAGAGACAGACATGTCTGAAGAAAAGTCAATTGCACTAAGGGCCAGGCGAGTCGCAAAGGTCCAGCAGGAAGAACCTCAACGGCGACGACGCAGCAATCTAAACACCACAATGCGAAAACAGCAGTCGGAAGCACGGCAGCTTTAGGGCTACAACTGGCAATGGGGCAGCTTCAGCACACTCACGCTTGCTGGCCTTAGAAAAGAAAATGGACACACACTTGCTTGCACAGAAGTAACCTAGCATTGGACAAAAAAGGAAATACGCCAGCACAGAAAAAGCAACGCATCATCAAAGCCAAAGTTTTTAGGCACGACGTCAAATGAAGGAGGCGCTGCCTGCAAGAATAAGCCGCCGCATGTTCTCTCTCACATCACATGAGAAACTAGCATTCACGGAACTAGCCGTCAAGCGGCGCAACTGAGAGTCAGGCACGTTTATGACTTCGACGTTCTCCCTGATTGTCCTTGGCGGAAGTCAATTGAGACAGGCGACGCCCATCGTCACATACCCAGGAGAAAAAAGGAAAATGACAAGCTCAACCACATCAGGGAAGCGGCGGCACTCAGAAATCTCCGAACGCGCCTGGTCTTCCATGGCCTCTTTGTCACCCTGGAGCTTTCCACTAAGATCAACGACTTCTTTCGGCCATGGAAAACAGCATGTCCATGAGGCCGTTCATCAGAAGCCTGCCTCGTCTCCCATAGGTGTCGGTCTTGCATTGTCCTGTCAAAGTACAGCGCACAAAGCAAACACCGAACCCAAAAAAATGCAATCCGGAGAGCGGAGCCTCTTCCAGCCACTGTGAAGCTGCGGTGTGGAGGCGGAACAGGACGCCGGTCGGAACATGATGCTGAAGCACAACTTTAAGCTCCGCAACACCCATGGAACCAATCATGTGCACATCAATGCATTCCGAACGAAAATGTTCAGCCCAAGCGTCAGCCTGGTGAGCAGCAAGGAAACGTGAAGTTTGGGCCCAATTGAAAAAAACAGCAGGTTTCGCGGCAGAAGATGATGCAGTGGCACGAGGGCGAGAAGGCAACAAGATATGCGAAGGCTCTTGCAAAGGATTTGCTGTGCGCTGCCGCTTTGGAAATTCCGCCGCTTGCAACGAGATGAGCTTCAAGTGCAGAAAGGCAACATGGAGATGTTCACAAGAACCATGCACTGAAAACTCGTGACAAAAGTGGCATAAGCCCTGGGTGTGCGAAGCCGTATGCTCACCCTCTAAAGGCTGGCGACGCCAAAACTTAGAAGCCTCTGCCCCGAAAGCAACCAGAACAGAAGAATTCAACAGCCGCAGGAGCTTGTCCAAGTGACATGGCGCCAGGCTCAAATCCAAGTCCACAAGCGCACGGCGCAAAGACTCCGAGTCGGCAGCACTGCAAAGACGGGCCAACAACGATGCAGTTTCCGCAGGCACTGGAGGAACATCGGCGTCCTCTGTGAAATTCCACTTGTCCACACTCCCGTCATAGCGCGCCAAGGTGCGCTGCATTCCGAAAAAAACACTGCCCCCATGCTCATACACATCATATGCACCTGTGCGGTGGTATTGGTCTGCAGAGGAACGACCTAGTTTTGTGAGCCAAGGGGAATCAAACAAGACACCTCGGTCTGGAAATGGTTCTTTTGGCACATCTGGAAGACTCTCGCTAGACGCCTCCAAGTCTTTCCAGCGGGAGGAAGTGAATTTGGCAAGTTGCCCTGCAAAAGCAGGAAGTGAAGCTTTCAAACCCGTATAAGATTTCAATTTGTTCTTGCGCCAAGACTCTTGCGCTTGAGTTCCTGAACACGATTGGTAAGTTCTTGGATCTCACACGCTGGTTGGAGTGCGCAAACGGTGGGACCTTTGAATGGGGCACGGGGGCTGAAGAGAAATCCCACCCTCGTGTCCGGCCTGAGGCTGGCACGCTTGCAAAGCCGTTGGTCTTCCCCTCCACGAACGTCAACATGTGCTTGTACCAGCAATTTTCCTTGTTTCAAAAGTGGTGGGTGAAAGTTGAACAAAACCATAAGTGTGGTTTTTCGGCGCGCATATTGATGACTCCGACCAGCAGGGCCATAGTTGACAAGGACACGGATTTGCTAGATTCATCCTTGGTTTTACCTTTCTTGGAGCATGTGTGGCTAGAGACTGCGAAGTTCTGGGGCGCAGCGCCTGCAACCAGGATCGCCGGGTCAAGGATTGGCTTGGCTTCTGGGCCCCACAATAACAACACGCCATCACATTTGCGCAAGCGCTCCTGAATCCTACCATTATTCCCCACGCCAATGAAATGGTCTACATCATAGAACAAACTACGATGTTTACACACGAGCTCGGTGAACAAATTTCGAATCATCGAGCAAGCAGGGGATTTTCCAGCGTTGGGGTCGCCGGTCGGGCACGCCCACCAACGCGCTTTGCACCTGAAGCTTTTTGATCGATCGGCATACAAAGCGATGGATAAATCTTTGTGCTGGCAGGATGCAAGGCATGCCTGGAATAAATCATACACAAAGATGGAAGGAAGGCCACAACCCCTGTGCAGAAATTCACATACCACGGCCATTGGCAACGTGGTGGTGTATCCCAAAGCAATTGGTACCCTGGCTGCTTCTTCCACTCCCAGCTTTTCTTTGCGGATGGCACGGAGGCTGTCCAAAGAATGCTTCATCACTTCTTCAATTGAATGTTCTTGGATATATTGTGTGAATAAAGGCATGCTAGTCCAAAAGTTTCGGTCGAACGAAGCTGTTCCGGCACTGTTTGCCAGGATGGCAAAATAATGGTCAACTTCAAGCTGGGGGTCCTCCAAGAAACAGGGCGGAGACACAGGACGCGGCACTTCAACTTCACAAGGGCTAGGTTCACTTGTCGCTGCTATCTCAGCGGCATTATGGGCAGCGGGAGTCTCACATGTCCAAGAAGATGGTAACGCAGGAACGAGAGGTGCTGCTGAGCCGGAAAAAACCCCTACGGTTCTTGTTGGCGAAGGCGTGGACACATCTATCGTTTCTATCGTCTGTGCTTCATAAGCCGATGTGTGAGGACGAATGCGCCGCCGCCCAGAGGAACAAGCCCAGTCCAAAGCTGCGTTCACATCAGTGGGGAAGCGCTCTGCTGCTTGCTTGGCTATCAAGCGGGGAACACCAAAGTCCAACAACATGCACAGCATAGTCTGGGCTGCTGGTTCAAGTGCAGAAGGTGTAGCAGGATGCCACATTGCAGCCTCAACTATTTCTACAAGGATGACATCGTTTTCTGAGCAAGAATCAAAGCACACAGGGGCATCTGCAATCTCAACGCCGCAGCGAGCATGAATGAGACGGAGTGAAGGCACACCAGCCGCAGCAGGAAACAATGCACGCGCAGCTCTGTGGATAGCACAACCAGTGAAAGGAAGAGCAAGACGAACCTGCAAGCACTCAGATTGCACCTGGAAGCGTAAAGTCGACGTGGCTCCAGAACCATTCATTCAGCAGAAGTTTTCCTTCCTTCCTTCCTTCCTTCCTTCCTTCCTTCCTTCCTTCCTTCCTTTCTTCCTTCCTTCCTTCCTTCCTTCCTTCCTTCCCTTCCTCCGTATACTGTTATTTCTTGGAATGCTTTAAATTATTTCTTGATGATTTAAATTATTTATTGATGAATTAAATTACTTTTTGATGATTTTTAAATTATTTTTTGATAGCCCTCCCTACATGTACATATGTTACATATACATATATACATCTATACATCTATGAAATATACATGCATCATTAAACTCATACCATCTCATACATATTGTGCATGCATATATCATGTACGTGCTTACATGCATAGAAACATCTATCGACACTTTGATACCAAAGATATGAATCAAACGAATCCTTTGCCACCCCAATGAGGACGTGTTGTTCAAGCACTTCAGTTGCGGCGTGACAGCTGCAGCACTTGCTGAGTTCTCGACTCCATTCCGTGTCCTGGAGACCGTGATGTTTCATGGCACTCAAGATCAGCACTACTGCTTGGCTTCAGCGAGTGCGGCTTCTGCTATGGGTCTATACCTCTTCAAAAACGAAACACCGCGAAGCAACCTAAATCCCCAAGTTCGAAAATGCACGCCTCTCTGACATCTTTGACATTGCCAAATGTCGAGGGACTTTCACCTGCAAAAGCGATTTCCAACTGAAAGCAAGGACCAGAACTGATGACAAGACTGCTGCATCTAACGTTGGGATTATGTCTCTAGAGAAACAAACTCGAAGAAAGATGGTCTGAAGCAATGGTTTGCATAAGTCAGTCAGACCACAGGACCGAAAGTTGTGTGTTTTGAGTGGTCAGTGAAGCGTGCATTTCAAAAACTCCTGGTTGTCCTCAAGTATGATTGAGCCTCTGTTGCTGGACCCTGAATGGGGAATCTCCCCCTGCCAAACACCAGGACCAAATCGCCATCGGAAGATGTTCTCAGCGACAAATCTCAATCTCGTACCGCCAACTCAGGATCCCTGTTCCCTGGAAGAGGAATTGTCCAACCTTTCGTTACGAAGAAAAACTGTTGGTCTTGCCAATCTTAGAGAGGGTTGTGCCTAGCAGGACCAAGCGTACAAGCTCAGTTTTGCTGGGCAAGCTCAGCAACTCTTAAAATTGTGATGGACCCATGACTTGTGTTGCAACAAGTCATTGGCCGTCTCATGCCTGTCACTTGTTTTTGTTACTATGTTTTGCCACAATTTTGTTGTATTGACTGTTCGTGTCACTGCGTATATCTTCCGCTTCACTTGTAGCAACCTCGTGCAATATACAGTAAGCTTGATCTTCCAAAGTTGTTCAAAAAAACACAAATAATATACCGTTGGTTTTGTAGAGATCGTTCCCAAACCACCAGTGCACCCTTCTTGCTGGGTGCACCAAGCTATCCACGACTCTTTCTTGTCAAATCTATATGGGTACTGCTTACCTGCACTCTTAGACTCTTATAATACTTAGAAATAACAACTAACATCCATATAGTAACATCTAGTTTTGTCTCCTTATCTGATCCCTATTGCTATAATTTTCTCTGCATCTACTGGCTGTCCTCTGACTGGGACCACACCATCAACTCTCACCTCGCGCCCGCAGTGCCTGCAAAACCACCAGACCCGTCCAACTTGTTCATCCGAACGCGCTGGATGTGCTTCAATCCCTGAGCTGGAAAGCATCCGCTGAAGCTAAACCTCAACGGGAAAACATGAAGAACCTGGGATTCCTAAGGCCTAAGGCCCATCAATGGTCAATGTCAATGGTGGTTCTTCATATCTGACCAAAGGCCTAGTTTGTTCTAGAATTCCTTCTGTGCTGGGACGCAGCAGCCATGAACTTTGAGACTGCCGGGGGTGACGACGGGGTTTTCTACTGTTAGCTCCATAGTCGGTGCTCAGAAGTTGCAGTCGTAAACGATAATTTGCATGGCGAAATCACCAATGAAAGGGGGTTGACTCATGGACAAGTACATAATCCTGTTGTCCACCTCAAAGTCTAGATGATTGTTGGCTGTATGCCCTGTCATCTTGATGATTGTAGACACAGATGTGCACATGCAATATGAATGCATAGATACGTTTGTGTATGTACAAGAATGTATGCATCAGCAATACAGATGGTCCCCCAGTACATCGCGGACAAAGTGTATCCAGCCACAAGTGGCTTCCAAGACTGAAAGGACTTGGATTCGTTGGTGTTCAGGAACCATAATTGGCCATTCTAAATCGTTCCCAACCATTCTCAACCATGACATGAACCATGATGAATCATGATGAACCATCATCCACCATTAGCAACATCTGTTAACTACGGTCATTAGCAACTACTGGTCATTAGTAACTACTGGTAACAAACATCCACCATTAGTAACATCTGTTAACTACTAGCAACTACTGGTCATGAACCCCTTGGTCAATCATTGTTCACCGCGAATCGTGAAGCCCTCGACCGCCACTGAGTCCACGCACATCCAGGCGGCGCCGGGCGCGGCTTCTCAGGTCTTCTAATTCCTCATGGGCCTGTTGCCCAAGCATGGTGAGGCATGGTTAGGGATGTTGGCTGAAGCATGGTCAATGATGGTTTTCATAGTGGTTTATGATGGTTGATGATGCTTAGTGATGTTTTTCAGAGTGGATTTTGATGGTTGATCACATGATCTGGTGGTTGATGAGGGGATGTTTGATCATGGAGAATCACCAACAACGATGCTTCATTCTGCAGGACCAACGGTGAGGAGGATCCTAACTGCAGAAATCGCTGGAAATTCCAGGCCAGCCCTTGGTGCCTTGGTCCCCTGTGACCCAACAGTTGCGGCCCCGTGGGGACCCCGTGAAGCCATGGCTCCCCCTGGCACGCTGCCGGCCATGGACGTTGCGGGGCGCCTCTTGGGTCTTTTCACTCAGCAGTTCCAGCGCACGACCCAGGCGGAAGGGGCCCAGCTTGCAGCGCCTCGGTCCAGCGATCCCGTGCCGAGCGCGATGACGACTTTTCAGCGCTGGGAGGGTCTTTTTTAAGCACAGTTGATTTGCTCAAAATGTGGTAATTTTCAAGCACAGTTGATTTAAGCAGGTTACCCAGCAATGTGTTTTGAGCACAGTTGATTTCCGGAGGGCATTGAGTTTTCTATACTTGTTCAGCTACATGACTTTATCAAGTGGCTTATTTGAAGCGAACTTCTCACCCTGTTGATGAGCGGTACTGGCTCTCACAAATGGATCTCCTCTTCTGCTGGATCCCCAGCTTTCGCATTTGGCATCTCTAGCGCTGTTGATTATATCATTTTTTGTGCCGCTTTTGTCCATTTGTTGCTGATTACATCCTCACTTTCATGTGTTCCCTACGCTGCCTGCGCTCGCTCATCCAACTACAGGCGATATTTCTACGTTTGGTTAACGCCAGTAGTACAGTAGATGAGTAGAAATAGGCGCTATTTTATGTCAATATCTTTGTATAACTAACCGACTACTGGTGAAATTTCTACTGTCAGCGACGAGTTCACCAATCAACCTCCCAAATCCCAAATAAACCCATCCCACCCTGGCGCAAACTGTAGCCGGGCCCCCGGGCTTCATGTACCTCGCGAGGGTCCAGCTTGTAACACCATCCGGTGGTCATCCCATGGTTGCTGGTGAACTGTTCTGGACTATCATTTTCTTTGATCATCGTTTGTTTGAAATAGTTTTACATATACATGTGTATATATCATCATAATTGTATACATGTATAAATCATTTGATCTATGTATCTATACGACTATATACGTATTGACATATAAATATATATTGCATATACGTATACACGGTACGTACCTAAAAGTACATACTTATGTAAACATATCGTCTTTTACATCTTTGAATATGTACATTTATCTCAGACTGTTGCGCGATTCCCTACGTTCAGTCTGGTTAACATAGACGGTAATAATAAATCTTTAATACTTGTTGTCAATCCCCAGTGACTATCATCAATTTGATTTTATCATTATTACTCCTACTACTGCTGCTGCTGCTGCGGCTACTACTACTACTACTACTACTACTACTACTGCTACTACTACTACTTTCACTATTATCATGCCATGTATGTGCATTAGACATGTATTCAACGGCGTGGCAGTGCAGCAATTCGAGTGCACTATAAAGATCACTGCTGTACGCAATCATCAGTGCCAATACCAACGCGTTTTGTTGTCATTGGCATCGGGGGGGTGCCTTGCAATGTCTTGAAAATAAACATGCAAAATGCCTGTTTGCGAGATTATCTGTCTGATGACCTTCCCTTCCTGTCGCTTGAAGTTTCACCAGCACACAGCCCTCATTCCATTGCGAAGAATTAGAAGCCTTCTTGAGAGCCACATATAACTGGGAGACCCTAGCTGCAGTGTTTGGAACTCAAGAATTCCAGGTATTCGTTTGGGAATCCTAGTTGTGGCACTCTGCTCATGATGCATTCATTGCTTTGGGTTCAGCGGCGATGAGAATCCCAACCTGCACAAGCTGTGTTCATATCTCGCAGGGCACATGTCAAGGGCTTTGATGTCTTGGACTGTGAGCGAATGTCCAAGGACTTCAAAGTTCCAAGTGCTCAACACCTGCGTTGTGCCACGTCGCGAAGGTGCTAAAGATGATTTGTGGGCCCAACAACTTACGGGTTCCTTGACTTAGTCCATGCTTTACAAAATGGGTTTCCAGGATATCCCCAAGTCTCCACTGAATCCTGCAAAGGATGGCCACACACCCTTGGATGGTAGGAGCATCCAGAGTCACCCCACACAAGTGGCCGAAGTTGTAACTTCAAGGTGGTGCCCCCCTCAGCTTACACGTTGGCTGAAAGCTGGCTAGTGACCTAAGACCAGAAAGTACGGACCATTTTCAGCCGTCCAACTCTAATGACTACATGCTACTGCAAAGCTTCGGCAAAGCAAATCTGTGATCAGCAGATCTTTAGCATCTCTTTCTCTTCAGGTCACCAGGAAGCTTTGAAGGTACCCCCGAGAGCTAGCTCCCAAGGTCGCCTGCAACACCATAAAGGGTCCATCCACCAACTTCGGAGGGTCGCGAGCATCCTGGGCCTGTCACCGCAAGTGTGGAGCTCAGACAGCCCCACAACGGGAAGCACAACGGGAAGCACAACTGGAAGCACAACTGGAAGCAGTGTGAATCATTGGAAGCAGTCTTTTGAAGAAAAATTGGAGATTGATACTTTGGGCTCATGGCCAAAGCAGAAAGATGTGGAGCCTACGTTTGCTCAGAACACTCTCCCTAAGTGAAAACGTAGCATCGCTTATCAATCGAAGATCAGAGCAGTGGTCCTTCATGTAGTATGTAGAACCAAACATCTCCGCATCCCACGATAGATAATTTCATCATATTCCTATAGAAGATCAGCGCTGACCTCTCGTAAACAATCATGTGAAAAGCTATGACACAACGACCTGAATAGCACAGCACTTGCCCCCCCATTTTTCATGCGCCGCCACTGTGACCGGGCTCATCTTTGTCCCGGGGTCACTTTGCGGCAGCGATTTCCGGTCCAAGGAGGTTCTCAGGTTACCACTTCCTTGGAAAACTGCCACTGGGGATTCCACTTGTGAATGGAGGATACATAGTAAGACTCCAAATCTGTGGTTTCTCCCAGGCTGCATAGATCTTCACACTGAAGGGGGAGCCATGAAACCCCAGATCTACCATCACTTTCTCAGATTTGCAGGAGGTCATTGGTCCTCTTTCGGTACCCATCTGAGGTCATGCGATTGCATTCAACCAATGGCAGGGGCATGCGGCGGAACTAGACCTCAATTTTTTGGTAGGTGAACTATGTCTCACACAGCCTACACCACATACAAGTGTTTCTTAGAATTGGGAACCCCGAAAATGATTGGTTTATTGCTAATAATAATTCATATCAAATAATTTGGGGTACCCCAAGCTCTTAAGAAACCACCAAATATTGTGAATGAACAGCCCCAAATAGCTCACTCCTGCAATTCCTTCAACCTCATGAGGATTTCATCATGAGGTTTCCCACTTCGTGGACCTGCAAAATGATAAATGCCCCTCTAAAACCCGGGTGGGGAAGAGAAGAAGAGGATGTCATTGGAAAATTGCAATAGTACTATTACTCACCATTACTAAACAACCGGCAACCATCATTAATCAACCATTAACCACTATAAATCACTATGGCTCACTATTCACCACTGTTCTTCAACGGCCACATCCACGGTTCACCGCCCTGCTGCACTGCTTCAGAAGCTGCAGCAGCCGTTCGCGGAAGCGGATGAAGAGCCGCTGTGCAGCAGAGATCCGCTCTGGTCGGCGGGTTGAGCGTTCGGTCAGGGGGCATTCATGGGAATTATGTGGATGAATGGGTAGATGGAAAGCCCATGGATGATGGATGATGATGGTATATCATTTGGCCAACCTAAGAGATGTCAGGGAAGTGTTGTTGGTTGTTCGTTGTTGGTTGTTGTTGTTTGTTGGTGAAGCCAAAGAACAAGAAACAAGCAACAATCAACAACAGCAACTAGTTTTAGGATCAACACTTTTTGCTTTGATACTGGTGGATGATGCCTCGTCATGATGAAAAGCGATAATCGTGATTGACCAATGTTCATGGCGAGTGATGAGATTGGTATGTGAGTTTTAACGTCAAGGACCATGAGTGGCATGAAACTGAGGACAATGATTTCCGGGACAAACCTAGCTACACCCTACCAGGGGAAAACTCTCCCCGTCTGAAGAGTTCTAATCGACTGTAACTCGCAGGAGCCAGATTCTCATGGAATGCAAACAGGGCGCTCTGCGGCGTCAGTTGTGTTCTCGAAAATGTCGCCAGATCTAAAATCCTTGAAAGGAAAATCGTCAGGTTGGAAGTAGTTCTGCACTAAGAAATGTTATAAACAGATGGGGGTAATCAAATGGTTTACTACCAATGGTTTATGTTTGCTTTCTGTTTGGGGGTAATTCTCCTCTATTATAAACAGATAATTTTTTGTGTTTACTTCCTGGGGGTAATTCTCCTCTCTTTTTTAACAGATAGAGGAGTCCGCTTTACCTCCAAACTAACTCGTCAGCTCCAACCACAGCAGGTTTCGCACCTGGGAGGATCAGAATCTCTTCACTGACCTGCGAGTAGCTGGAAGACTATGCAACAGTGGTGGTCAGTGGGTCAGCTATATCTATATATTTATATATAATGGTTCGCTAGTGAATGATTAATGATGAAGTATGGCTAGCTATGATTAGCTAGTGGTAAACAGGGATTGCAGAACTAATGAGTACTTATACTCAATGACTCTTATTGACTATTGATTATTAACTATTAGGTGCTGATAATGACCTGTGAATGACAAAGTTTGACCTACAATCATCGGCCACGGAAATACAACAGAAGAAATGATCAAGAATCAACTGTGTGTCAATATCAACCAACAACAATGCGTGGTGCGGTTACCAACCTTATGAAAGTAACAACCACCGAGATATCACAAAATTACTCCCAGATGGCAATCGAAATTTAGCGCCCACAGCACAGGGATGTTCATGGAAGAGGACTCCCAAGGAGCAAAAAAGGATGATGGAACCAACCACCCACCCACCCACCCAACCAACCAACCAACCAACCACCCAACCAGCCAGCCAACCAATGAATCAATGAATTCATCAATCACTCAAATTGATGTTTGAATCATTTCAATCAACAAATACATCAATGAATCCGTGAATCAAACAAGTCAATTTACAAGCAAACAACGAAACAAGGCCAAGCAAAGATCCCCCCCCTCTGCCTGCCGCGAAAGGTCTGCAATCTCGGTGTACCAGCGTCTTTCTGATGTGGACCAACGATCTTCCTGGCGACAAATCAACGAAGGGCAGGGCCATGTCACACTTGCACGCCCTGAAAGCGGGGAAATCACAACATAGCTCTGGATCAAGGCCCAACTAGTCGAACTGTTGCGATGTTCGTCCATTCATGTCTTGGCCGGTTGGTCATGACCCAGCTTGCCATGTAGTTGGTGATTTATCCCTTAATATCGCCCATTGACCAGCTTGTTGACTATTGGTTTTGACTATTGGTTATGACCCAACTCGCCACATTGGGATTCTGCGTACTGCAGCACTCTCGCCACCGAAGATGCAAACGACAGTGCCCAGGATTGCTGCAGCTGTGGTGGTGTTTAGAGGCTGGCCAGCGATTTGCAGCAGCAGGACATGAAGACAACACTTGTTGGCGGTTATTTTCCAACGGTAATACCTTTAGTTTAACCAGCTCAATAGCTCGTGATCTACCAACAAACAGCTGTTTGCAACCCCCGCTGCTGTTTGCAACCCCCGCTGCTGTTCAAAAGGAATCCAGTTCCTCACTTCCTGTCTGGTAGGGAAACTTGCCGTTGATTTCCAGCTAAATCATCACGACAGGATTGACTCTAGCAAGATGTCCAAGGACTGAAGAACATCAATCAGCTTGGGGAGCACAACTCTGGTGCTCAGAAATGCTATGCTTCGCTGGTGTCCCCGCCTCCCCTCTCATCACTTGAAGGTCGGTGACACTCAGCGATCTTCCTCCAATGTCCCTCGATTCAAGAGGCACCCCCAGGAAGGCGCCCATCTCTACATGTTTCCCTATGGATATCACTTCGGATGACATCTACATACTATATACATACCACATGCTTGCGAACAGGCAGCCCAAGTCACAGTATGGCTAACGTGGTGAGCAAGATCCTAAGAAGGGGCCTAGCACCTCATGTCCAATCCCTCACAACTGTTTTGTGCCAAAAGACTACCGGAGAGTGCTCATGTCGTGCACTCGAGGTCTGGTAACCAGCACGCCCCCTGATCGCCTCTTTTAGGCTACAAGGATTAAAAGGTTCTTTTGGTGCCATGCAATCTACAATCACACCAGTTCTTGGGGTTCCCGAGAGATAGCTTCGCTGTCAACCTTGACATAGTCATCGAGTGGCCCAATTCCCTGGGCTCTGCGCTTCTTCGCGGAAGCCATGTTCTCATCAGCCATGATGCGCCAGCGTTGGCCCATCCTGTAGAAAAGCTGGAGCTGCTGGTACTCGTTGGATTTGGTCAGCCCATTGGAGAGCTGCGCCTCCCCATGGATCCATCGGATCTGGACGCCATTGCGTAGCTGAGCAGCTTTCAAAGCTATAAGTTCTAAATCAGTCCTACGCTCAGCCCCCTTAATATTAAAGGTCTCATGGGACATCTTGTCGTAAACATTACGGCTATCCGTAACCAAACAACCAACGATTTGATTCACACAGTGATCTGTGGCCCTGACATCTACTTTGAACCCGAGCATCTCGGAGAGTTGGAAGCGAGCGAAATGCAGCTGGTCTTCTCCATTGACCGCTGCAAGGGCTTCAGCTGCCCCTGGGGATCTGCACTTCCTTTCGATTTTCTGGGAAGCCCAGGAAATCAAACTAACTCCCTCGCATGAGCCCTTCAACAAAGATTTGGAGGAGATGCCCAAAACGATACCCTGAGTGCTAGAGCCATCCAACCTGTTTTGGGATCCAGCATCAACCCAAACGTATAAAGCCATGTCATCATCCGCGAATCCGTGGATCTTGAGTTTCTGGTGTTTCAACCCCTTGACCCGGTCCAGAAGTTTGTTGGCGCGAGTGATGGTATCAATGGTGCTTTGGTTCACCTCGGACAAAAGCATGCCTACTTCAGCACTAGCATACGGAGCAGTTTGTTGCGCATGCCAGGATATCCCTCCAAGCAAAGCTCGGAGTTGGGTTTTCTCCGTCTCATCAGTGGGAGAGCTTTTATCTTTTCTCCGGTGAGCCCTAAGGTTGATGTACTTCAGATCATCGACATACTTTTGCTGGGAGAGGCTAAAGGAAAAATCCTCATGTTGCCTCCCAATCTCCCCACTTGTATTCCCGTTTGATCGCATCTAAGACAGCCAACCAACCCTCATGTTGTTCATTCCCTGAAAACAAAAAGTCATCAACATGAGCCGAGATAATCCCTTCGGTTCGACCATTGGGGGCAAACACCCAGCAGCAAGGATCTGACCATGTTTTCCTGAGACCGAGGGACTGGAAAAACGAGCAAATGGACCTATACCATTCCAAAGGTGCATCTACCAGGCCATAGCAGGCCCGTTTGACCTTGACTATGGATTCAGCTGGCAAGCCCATTGCCTGGCATATCTCAGGACAAGGAATGCAAAACAAATCATCCGGATATGGCCTGGATTGTAAAAAGGCTCCAGTCACATCGCCCTTTCGCATCTTGAACTTTCGAGTTGCGGAGATTTGCAGTTGCAATTGTCGAGTCTGTCGCGTTGTGGTTGGTGAGTACGTGGCTCGTTGTTCATAGCTAGGATCCTGGTATCCAAGCAACACAGCCCTGGCTTTGGGCTTTTTGGTGCCATCGTCCTTGGTCTTCCAAGTGAGGATCCACCTCATCTTGATGGCCTGCTGCTTCGAGGGACGAAGATGGTCAGGAATCGCTTCAAAGGCCTTTGCAGCCAGGAAGTTGGAAACCTCTACGGCCTTCGCACTCTGGAAGCTAGCTCGCTCTTCTTCTGTCAATCGCTTCTCATTGACCTCAATGGCTGCCCTTCGCTTGAAGTTGAGCGCCAGGTAGGCTGCAGATCTTGAAGAGCACGTTCAGAGCTGGCTTTGGCGTGAGGCATCTCCACTTCCACTGACACTGCTGCATGTTCATGATGCCAGTATTGGTTGTCCTTGGCTGGTGCAGTCCGTGTCACTTCATCTCTGGTCCACCAAGCTGGAGCTGCAAAGAAGCTTTCCATCTGACTCACCTCCCGTGCTGGACTGCGGGAACGCACCTGTCGGGTGCGAGATGGCGCACTGGGTGTGTGGCGAGGCTGTTCTGGTACTTCTCCTTCTGGATTCTGTCGCTTCCCACGGCATCGGGTGGTCGGTTGCCACTCATGAGCTGCATCTTGAGCTCTATGCCACTCTTCTTCATCGGGAACTTCGCCAGAAACATCCAAGAACTCATTGCCTCCCAGTTGTTGCGCTACCCTGTGAAAATCCCAGTCGTCGTACTGTTGCTGGTCGAGCTCGGCCATGATGATCTCTCGAGCAGAAGCTGCCCGAAGTTGTTCGGGTGAGCATTTCAGTAGCCGTCGACCTCTGACACACCAAATGGAGCTGGATTCCTTCGATGTTCCATCTTGGGATTGGCGCTGCTCCACCGCGAGGATGCGCGCCGGCCCAATGAAGGAACCTCCCTTCACAGCTGCTTGACCACTGACCTGTTTGCGCCAGATGTACACAAGGTCACCTGGGTGGTACTGATCCAGCCTACGAGGTTTGGAGTGTTTGGCTCTCAACAGTCGCTGGTGATTGGTCCAGTCGAGGAAGCTGTTCTCGGCACATTTCATGCGAGCATGTTGACGGGACATCTCACCAGTGGCATTTTCCACCAGCACATCAGGACTGTCTAAAACTTGGGGAAAGAAACGGCCTGCATGGTCGGGTGACCTTCCAAGGGCATGTTGGATGGGAGAGTAACCGCGAATGACTTCTCTACCATTAAAGGTTCGGGTCGCTTCAGCCAAAGCCTCCTGAGGAGTTAAGCTAGGTTCATCTTCAACCAACTTCGTCATGATATACTTAACCCCCTGGATCGCCTGCTCACAAATCCCAAGTTTCCAATGGGCCTCCCCCGGGATAATATCCAAGTAGATCTGGCGCCTATCACAGAACTCCTGAACCACCCCACTACGAAATGATCCATCAGGGTCAACCCGGAGAGTGTTGGGTAAACCAAAGTACTGAGTCCAACTTTCCTTAAAGGTCTCCACAAATTGGGGGGCGGACACATGTTTTTGTTTTCCTTCCAACACCACACGACCCACCCGGAACCGTGAGCCCTCATCAACAACCATCAGGAACTGAACATGGGTGTTGGTGACAGGGTGATTCCAGTGGCCTATGTCTCCCGAAACGGTCGCCCATTTGGGGGGATGTGGTTCCAGAGTGGCAACAGGTCGAGGTTTCGGTCTCCGGCGTTCCTCACAAACAGAGCACTTGAATTGTTGTGCCGCCTTCAGAATGGCGGGGTCAACCCCTCTACGACGAAGAGACTGAACCAAGTGTTGAACCGGACCATGACCCGTGGCAGCATGTAACAAGTAGAGACGTCGCTGGATCTCTTCAGGTGACATCTGGGACCCTGGCTGGTTGGCTTCACTCCCAAAACCATGTTCCCCCTTACCATCATCTTGGTGGTCCCCCTTACTCAACCGTTCTTGGTGGTGTGACACACAAAGACCGCAGCTGAGTTTGGCATCATGTGAGGACGCATGGTGAGACTGGCAGGTGGCTCCGGACCCAAAACTATCACAGAGGGAAAAATGACCATGGAGTTCATCGACAACCGTTTGTTTGGTGACGCCATCAAGCAAAGCCCTACAAACTCGACGAGCAAATTCAGGGGTGTAAGACTCCGTCCGTTTCGTGAGCTTACCTTCACATTTGGTGTGGATCACCTTGGGGCTACATCGACATGGTAAATCCATCCGTTCCGCAAGGAGTTTGTGAGTAGTCATGATTCTCCAGCCCTTTTGAATGTATTGACCCTGATCATCAGTAAGCTGAACCCGGCATCCCCTGATATTGGCAAAGTAGGGTTGAAATCGTTTCACGAGATCCTGCATCAGTGGTAACCTCCAGGCTTGACATGACTGTGACCATTCCCAAGTGGCATGGATTCCCTGTTGAACACAAAACCCATAGATCAAGGCACATCCTACATATTGTTTGAGAGCCGCCCTACGCTTCTGTTCCAACTCCTGCTGTTGTTCCGGGGTTCTCTGGTTGATGTTTTGCATGACCGAATAGGGACCACAAATCGGTGACAACCACACATGCTTGGGTTTCAAAGTTCGAATCTCATGTATGATCCCATGGATACCCTCATTGGTGCTAAGATCAAAGGTGTTGAACAAGGAACAACGACGAGCAGCACTCTCGTGGCCAGCCAGCTTTTGCATGGTTGCGGACAGGACACTGTCGGGACTGCAAGCCACCTCAAGTAGCTCAACCCGACCCTGTGACAGGAGGGAATTAAATGCAGATGGCAAAAGCATCTCAGCCTTCTCGGCGAGATGTCTGGCCTTCGGCTCTGGCAGAGGTTCCCACTGTCCAGTGGGAAGAGACACCTGTTGTCCCTGATAGTTAAAACTGGACAGCGATTCATCGCCAGAGTTGGGCAGAGCATCATCTACTTCTCTACCGGTGTGAACGAGCCCATCTCGGAGTCCTTGTCTGATGGAGACTTCTTGTGGGGTCGCTCCTCCTTCATGTCGTCCACATCCTCCTTCAGGCGCATCAGGACGCCACCCATCTCCTTCAGCATGTTCATCATGGCAGCTGTGTCGCTGCCGGAGCTGCTGGAGGCGGCGCCAGCCGGCTTCACTTCCTTCTTGATCTTCGGAGGGGTCTTCGGTGGATCCTTCGAGGTGCGAGTCTTCTGCTCGCGCAACCATTCTGCCAGGCGAGTGAGGCGGAAGTCTGCATCGCCCTCGGCCTCCGTGGTCTCCACCCAGGTGCAGTATTCGGGGTGGCTGCGAAGAAGCTCCTCGTAGGATAGGCTCATGTGAGCCCCGAAGCCCACTGGATCCTCCGGTGACGGAGGTGTGATCTGGTAGATCTTCTTGATTGCCTCCTTCTTGAGTTGATCCATCGTCTCGTTCCCGGTGATGGGCATGCGCAGGTGGTTGCGCACATACTCCTGGAGGGAATCCTTCTTCTTGTTCTTGTTCAGCTCCACCATCATGTGGCGCATTGGGGTGCGACTCTTGCCCTTGGCTCGCACCATGCCACCCATCTCGTGGAGCTCCTGGATGCGACACTCGATCTCCATGACTGTCCACTCCTTGGGCGCCGTCTCGCCCAACATCGCAAGCTCCCTGACCAGCTCTGACTTGGTTGGTCGCGGCATGTTGGTCGCAAAGGTCCGAGCTAGCGTGCTTGGGCTTGGTGATGGCTGCCAGGATGGATTCATGGCTGTTGCTGTTGACCGGTCCGACATGGAAGGCTCTCTCTCGGGTGGAATGGAAACCGTGGACCCCTTATCACACTGTTCCCCCAAAACAACCGGAGAGTTCTTGTGGGATTGAATGGCACTGGATTCGGCACTACCTGTTCCTGAACTATGAACGGTGACCTCCCTTTCCCTCTCAGGCGCAGAGAAAGAGAGGAGATGTCCCTACAGGTAGCCCTTTAGGCTTGGAACTGGACATGTGGTGGCATGTGCATTCGCATACAGGTCCTCTGTGAGGGGCAACAACTGGTGTCCCGTGTTGGATCGTTCGAGAGGAATCACTTTTCGATCATTCAACTTGCGAAAACAAACCAAATCAGCATCAAAGTCCAAAACAGCACCTAAGCTTCTCAAAGAATCAATGGAAAACAAAATTGGTCCATCCCCACGATCCAACGCATGTACCCTCACCTGTCCTGGTTGGCCATCAGCAGCGATGCTCAGAGCGGCTGTGGAAACGCACTGGTCACGGGATGAGTTGCCGAAGCCGAAGACGGGGCGGTCCTCAAGGTCCAGTCCTTGAAGGCCATGATGTCCTTTCTTCTCCAGGTTCAGCTGCATCACTCGTTCCAGTGCCACCACCGACCCAAGGGTCTTGGGTCCCCTGGAAGACAGCATCCTTGGTAGAGGTGCCATTGGAGGTCCAAGTGCCCCACAAAGTTGTCGCCCTTCTCGGAGTCCTCCACGAAGCAGATGAAAGGGGCACTTTGCTCAGCAGTCGCAGCAGCTTGCTGTGACGGCTTTGGGCAGTTGGCTGTGCGATGTTCTCCACCGCACTTGAGGCACTTCATGGTTCCCTTGGCGCCCTGTTGTGGATTGGGACCTCGGTCTCGAGATCGAAAGGAGGTCTTGTAGTATTGCCTGGACATTCGAACTTGGTGTTGCTTGGATCTGGCCTCCTTGAGGGTCTTCTTGGCATACTCCATCTGGGCCAGAGCATGCTGAATGTCCTCTTCAGCTGAAGCCCACAGGGCCTGGCCCTCATCGGAAAGTTCATGATCTGGGAGAGCACTGCTTTCGTAGTACTCCTCATCCATGTCGGCTTCATCTTCTGCCCACAGTCCATGCCCGCGAGCTGCTCCATCGCGCTTGCGGATGTCTTCGTCCGACCACTGGTTGCGTAGCTCCTGGGCAACCTGGTCGAATCCAAAGTTCCCCTGGAGTGAGGCCACAATCATGTTGCGCTCGGCCGTGTCCAGGTTGGCATCGAAGAGCAAGTACCAGCCCAAGACGAAGTCAGGCAAGAGGACAGGTGCCTCTTGCTTCCAAGTGGCCTCTTCGGAGGTGGCATGATCCCAAGAGCGATCATACCAATCGTCATAGTTCCACCAGCCTCGGCGGTTCCAATTGGTCCACCACTGCTGGTAGGGATCCAGGCCGGCATCGCCATCTGGTTCAGGAGCTGGAGGGTCTGCATGAGCTTCCTGGAAGTCATCCTGCTCCTCCTCATCATCATCATCAGCTCCAGCACTGGTCGAAGATCGTCCACCAGCATGACGGCGGCTGCCCCAGTCATCCATAGGCTGGCGCCAGGAGCGCTGGCTCGTGTCCGACCTGGCGCTGGATCTCTGCTTCAACACTCGGTGAAGTCCTTGGCAGGCTCGAGAGTAGATCTCGGACTTGCGCGTGATGTACTCATTCATCCCCTCACCGCGACGGCGTCGCGACTGTTTGAAGAACTTGCTCAGGTGCTCCGTCATCTCCGGCATCTGAGGCATCCCCAGGTGCTGTCGCAGGTGTTCCAGCAACCTGCTGACGCCGCCATTGTAGCTAACCCAGTTGGCCTGCTTGCCCACTACGAATCGGCGAGCAGTACCTGCCAGTTCAGAGATGAGCTTGGGGGCACACAAGTACCTCTTCTGGATGGGGGTTGCTTGCTCCCACATCTCCGCACATTCCTCATACTCCTGGAATGTGCTGGCATCCCCATCCCAAATTGGGATCCCTTCTTTGGAGCGCTCGATCTTGCGCTGCTTGTCCGTCATTGGTTCCACAAGCGGCACCCCTCGCAGCTTGTGGCTATGGTCCCTGGAAAGATAGCCCTCTATGGGGCTCCGCTACCGTGCTTGCGAACAGGCAGCCCAAGTCACAGTATGGCTAACGTGGTGAGCAAGATCCTAAGAAGGGGCCTAGCACCTCATGTCCAATCCCTCACAACTGTTTTGTGCCAAAAGACTACCGGAGAGTGCTCATGTCGTGCACTCGAGGTCTGGTAACCAGCACCACATATATGTATGTAAATATTTATATATATATATATATATACATGGTATATCAATCTATCAAAGTTTACAAAGGCTGCGTGTTGCACGGAATGACCCCAACAGTCCTTGAGGTAACCAGGCCCAATTCCCTGGGCTCTGCGCTTCTTCGCGGAAGCCATGTTCTCATCAGCCATGATGCGCCAGCGTTGGCCCATCCTGTAGAAAAGCTGGAGCTGCTGGTACTCGTTGGATTTGGTCAGCCCATTGGAGAGCTGCGCCTCCCCATGGATCCATCGGATCTGGACGCCATTGCGTAGCTGAGCAGCTTTCAAAGCTATAAGTTCTAAATCAGTCCTACGCTCAGCCCCCTTAATATTAAAGGTCTCATGGGACATCTTGTCGTAAACATTACGGCTATCCGTAACCAAACAACCAACGATTTGATTCACACAGTGATCTGTGGCCCTGACATCTACTTTGAACCCGAGCATCTCGGAGAGTTGGAAGCGAGCGAAATGCAGCTGGTCTTCTCCATTGACCGCTGCAAGGGCTTCAGCTGCCCCTGGGGATCTGCACTTCCTTTCGATTTTCTGGGAAGCCCAGGAAATCAAACTAACTCCCTCGCATGAGCCCTTCAACAAAGATTTGGAGGAGATGCCCAAAACGATACCCTGAGTGCTAGAGCCATCCAACCTGTTTTGGGATCCAGCATCAACCCAAACGTATAAAGCCATGTCATCATCCGCGAATCCGTGGATCTTGAGTTTCTGGTGTTTCAACCCCTTGACCCGGTCCAGAAGTTTGTTGGCGCGAGTGATGGTATCAATGGTGCTTTGGTTCACCTCGGACAAAAGCATGCCTACTTCAGCACTAGCATACGGAGCAGTTTGTTGCGCATGCCAGGATATCCCTCCAAGCAAAGCTCGGAGTTGGGTTTTCTCCGTCTCATCAGTGGGAGAGCTTTTATCTTTTCTCCGGTGAGCCCTAAGGTTGATGTACTTCAGATCATCGACATACTTTTGCTGGGAGAGGCTAAAGGAAAAATCCTCATGTTGCCTCCCAATCTCCCCACTTGTATTCCCGTTTGATCGCATCTAAGACAGCCAACCAACCCTCATGTTGTTCATTCCCTGAAAACAAAAAGTCATCAACATGAGCCGAGATAATCCCTTCGGTTCGACCATTGGGGGCAAACACCCAGCAGCAAGGATCTGACCATGTTTTCCTGAGACCGAGGGACTGGAAAAACGAGCAAATGGACCTATACCATTCCAAAGGTGCATCTACCAGGCCATAGCAGGCCCGTTTGACCTTGACTATGGATTCAGCTGGCAAGCCCATTGCCTGGCATATCTCAGGACAAGGAATGCAAAACAAATCATCCGGATATGGCCTGGATTGTAAAAAGGCTCCAGTCACATCGCCCTTTCGCATCTTGAACTTTCGAGTTGCGGAGATTTGCAGTTGCAATTGTCGAGTCTGTCGCGTTGTGGTTGGTGAGTACGTGGCTCGTTGTTCATAGCTAGGATCCTGGTATCCAAGCAACACAGCCCTGGCTTTGGGCTTTTTGGTGCCATCGTCCTTGGTCTTCCAAGTGAGGATCCACCTCATCTTGATGGCCTGCTGCTTCGAGGGACGAAGATGGTCAGGAATCGCTTCAAAGGCCTTTGCAGCCAGGAAGTTGGAAACCTCTACGGCCTTCGCACTCTGGAAGCTAGCTCGCTCTTCTTCTGTCAATCGCTTCTCATTGACCTCAATGGCTGCCCTTCGCTTGAAGTTGAGCGCCAGGTAGGCTGCAGATCTTGAAGAGCACGTTCAGAGCTGGCTTTGGCGTGAGGCATCTCCACTTCCACTGACACTGCTGCATGTTCATGATGCCAGTATTGGTTGTCCTTGGCTGGTGCAGTCCGTGTCACTTCATCTCTGGTCCACCAAGCTGGAGCTGCAAAGAAGCTTTCCATCTGACTCACCTCCCGTGCTGGACTGCGGGAACGCACCTGTCGGGTGCGAGATGGCGCACTGGGTGTGTGGCGAGGCTGTTCTGGTACTTCTCCTTCTGGATTCTGTCGCTTCCCACGGCATCGGGTGGTCGGTTGCCACTCATGAGCTGCATCTTGAGCTCTATGCCACTCTTCTTCATCGGGAACTTCGCCAGAAACATCCAAGAACTCATTGCCTCCCAGTTGTTGCGCTACCCTGTGAAAATCCCAGTCGTCGTACTGTTGCTGGTCGAGCTCGGCCATGATGATCTCTCGAGCAGAAGCTGCCCGAAGTTGTTCGGGTGAGCATTTCAGTAGCCGTCGACCTCTGACACACCAAATGGAGCTGGATTCCTTCGATGTTCCATCTTGGGATTGGCGCTGCTCCACCGCGAGGATGCGCGCCGGCCCAATGAAGGAACCTCCCTTCACAGCTGCTTGACCACTGACCTGTTTGCGCCAGATGTACACAAGGTCACCTGGGTGGTACTGATCCAGCCTACGAGGTTTGGAGTGTTTGGCTCTCAACAGTCGCTGGTGATTGGTCCAGTCGAGGAAGCTGTTCTCGGCACATTTCATGCGAGCATGTTGACGGGACATCTCACCAGTGGCATTTTCCACCAGCACATCAGAACTGTCTAAAACTTGGGGAAAGAAACGGCCTGCATGGTCGGGTGACCTTCCAAGGGCATGTTGGATGGGAGAGTAACCGCGAATGACTTCTCTACCATTAAAGGTTCGGGTCGCTTCAGCCAAAGCCTCCTGAGGAGTTAAGCTAGGTTCATCTTCAACCAACTTCGTCATGATATACTTAACCCCCTGGATCGCCTGCTCACAAATCCCAAGTTTCCAATGGGCCTCCCCCGGGATAATATCCAAGTAGATCTGGCGCCTATCACAGAACTCCTGAACCACCCCACTACGAAATGATCCATCAGGGTCAACCCGGAGAGTGTTGGGTAAACCAAAGTACTGAGTCCAACT
Organism: Symbiodinium kawagutii; assembly: GCA_009767595.1. NCBI lineage: Eukaryota > Dinophyceae > Suessiales > Symbiodiniaceae > Symbiodinium > Symbiodinium kawagutii. Next base: position 116,549 of record VSDK01029780.1, on the reverse strand, counting down.
TTCCTTAAAGGTCTCCACAAATTGGGGGGCGGACACATGTTTTTGTTTTCCTTCCAACACCACACGACCCACCCGGAACCGTGAGCCCTCATCAACAACCATCAGGAACTGAACATGGGTGTTGGTGACAGGGTGATTCCAGTGGCCTATGTCTCCCGAAACGGTCGCCCATTTGGGGGGATGTGGTTCCAGAGTGGCAACAGGTCGAGGTTTCGGTCTCCGGCGTTCCTCACAAACAGAGCACTTGAATTGTTGTGCCGCCTTCAGAATGGCGGGGTCAACCCCTCTACGACGAAGAGACTGAACCAAGTGTTGAACCGGACCATGACCCGTGGCAGCATGTAACAAGTAGAGACGTCGCTGGATCTCTTCAGGTGACATCTGGGACCCTGGCTGGTTGGCTTCACTCCCAAAACCATGTTCCCCCTTACCATCATCTTGGTGGTCCCCCTTACTCAACCGTTCTTGGTGGTGTGACACACAAAGACCGCAGCTGAGTTTGGCATCATGTGAGGACGCATGGTGAGACTGGCAGGTGGCTCCGGACCCAAAACTATCACAGAGGGAAAAATGACCATGGAGTTCATCGACAACCGTTTGTTTGGTGACGCCATCAAGCAAAGCCCTACAAACTCGACGAGCAAATTCAGGGGTGTAAGACTCCGTCCGTTTCGTGAGCTTACCTTCACATTTGGTGTGGATCACCTTGGGGCTACATCGACATGGTAAATCCATCCGTTCCGCAAGGAGTTTGTGAGTAGTCATGATTCTCCAGCCCTTTTGAATGTATTGACCCTGATCATCAGTAAGCTGAACCCGGCATCCCCTGATATTGGCAAAGTAGGGTTGAAATCGTTTCACGAGATCCTGCATCAGTGGTAACCTCCAGGCTTGACATGACTGTGACCATTCCCAAGTGGCATGGATTCCCTGTTGAACACAAAACCCATAGATCAAGGCACATCCTACATATTGTTTGAGAGCCGCCCTACGCTTCTGTTCCAACTCCTGCTGTTGTTCCGGGGTTCTCTGGTTGATGTTTTGCATGACCGAATAGGGACCACAAATCGGTGACAACCACACATGCTTGGGTTTCAAAGTTCGAATCTCATGTATGATCCCATGGATACCCTCATTGGTGCTAAGATCAAAGGTGTTGAACAAGGAACAACGACGAGCAGCACTCTCGTGGCCAGCCAGCTTTTGCATGGTTGCGGACAGGACACTGTCGGGACTGCAAGCCACCTCAAGTAGCTCAACCCGACCCTGTGACAGGAGGGAATTAAATGCAGATGGCAAAAGCATCTCAGCCTTCTCGGCGAGATGTCTGGCCTTCGGCTCTGGCAGAGGTTCCCACTGTCCAGTGGGAAGAGACACCTGTTGTCCCTGATAGTTAAAACTGGACAGCGATTCATCGCCAGAGTTGGGCAGAGCATCATCTACTTCTCTACCGGTGTGAACGAGCCCATCTCGGAGTCCTTGTCTGATGGAGACTTCTTGTGGGGTCGCTCCTCCTTCATGTCGTCCACATCCTCCTTCAGGCGCATCAGGACGCCACCCATCTCCTTCAGCATGTTCATCATGGCAGCTGTGTCGCTGCCGGAGCTGCTGGAGGCGGCGCCAGCCGGCTTCACTTCCTTCTTGATCTTCGGAGGGGTCTTCGGTGGATCCTTCGAGGTGCGAGTCTTCTGCTCGCGCAACCATTCTGCCAGGCGAGTGAGGCGGAAGTCTGCATCGCCCTCGGCCTCCGTGGTCTCCACCCAGGTGCAGTATTCGGGGTGGCTGCGAAGAAGCTCCTCGTAGGATAGGCTCATGTGAGCCCCGAAGCCCACTGGATCCTCCGGTGACGGAGGTGTGATCTGGTAGATCTTCTTGATTGCCTCCTTCTTGAGTTGATCCATCGTCTCGTTCCCGGTGATGGGCATGCGCAGGTGGTTGCGCACATACTCCTGGAGGGAATCCTTCTTCTTGTTCTTGTTCAGCTCCACCATCATGTGGCGCATTGGGGTGCGACTCTTGCCCTTGGCTCGCACCATGCCACCCATCTCGTGGAGCTCCTGGATGCGACACTCGATCTCCATGACTGTCCACTCCTTGGGCGCCGTCTCGCCCAACATCGCAAGCTCCCTGACCAGCTCTGACTTGGTTGGTCGCGGCATGTTGGTCGCAAAGGTCCGAGCTAGCGTGCTTGGGCTTGGTGATGGCTGCCAGGATGGATTCATGGCTGTTGCTGTTGACCGGTCCGACATGGAAGGCTCTCTCTCGGGTGGAATGGAAACCGTGGACCCCTTATCACACTGTTCCCCCAAAACAACCGGAGAGTTCTTGTGGGATTGAATGGCACTGGATTCGGCACTACCTGTTCCTGAACTATGAACGGTGACCTCCCTTTCCCTCTCAGGCGCAGAGAAAGAGAGGAGATGTCCCTACAGGTAGCCCTTTAGGCTTGGAACTGGACATGTGGTGGCATGTGCATTCGCATACAGGTCCTCTGTGAGGGGCAACAACTGGTGTCCCGTGTTGGATCGTTCGAGAGGAATCACTTTTCGATCATTCAACTTGCGAAAACAAACCAAATCAGCATCAAAGTCCAAAACAGCACCTAAGCTTCTCAAAGAATCAATGGAAAACAAAATTGGTCCATCCCCACGATCCAACGCATGTACCCTCACCTGTCCTGGTTGGCCATCAGCAGCGATGCTCAGAGCGGCTGTGGAAACGCACTGGTCACGGGATGAGTTGCCGAAGCCGAAGACGGGGCGGTCCTCAAGGTCCAGTCCTTGAAGGCCATGATGTCCTTTCTTCTCCAGGTTCAGCTGCATCACTCGTTCCAGTGCCACCACCGACCCAAGGGTCTTGGGTCCCCTGGAAGACAGCATCCTTGGTAGAGGTGCCATTGGAGGTCCAAGTGCCCCACAAAGTTGTCGCCCTTCTCGGAGTCCTCCACGAAGCAGATGAAAGGGGCACTTTGCTCAGCAGTCGCAGCAGCTTGCTGTGACGGCTTTGGGCAGTTGGCTGTGCGATGTTCTCCACCGCACTTGAGGCACTTCATGGTTCCCTTGGCGCCCTGTTGTGGATTGGGACCTCGGTCTCGAGATCGAAAGGAGGTCTTGTAGTATTGCCTGGACATTCGAACTTGGTGTTGCTTGGATCTGGCCTCCTTGAGGGTCTTCTTGGCATACTCCATCTGGGCCAGAGCATGCTGAATGTCCTCTTCAGCTGAAGCCCACAGGGCCTGGCCCTCATCGGAAAGTTCATGATCTGGGAGAGCACTGCTTTCGTAGTACTCCTCATCCATGTCGGCTTCATCTTCTGCCCACAGTCCATGCCCGCGAGCTGCTCCATCGCGCTTGCGGATGTCTTCGTCCGACCACTGGTTGCGTAGCTCCTGGGCAACCTGGTCGAATCCAAAGTTCCCCTGGAGTGAGGCCACAATCATGTTGCGCTCGGCCGTGTCCAGGTTGGCATCGAAGAGCAAGTACCAGCCCAAGACGAAGTCAGGCAAGAGGACAGGTGCCTCTTGCTTCCAAGTGGCCTCTTCGGAGGTGGCATGATCCCAAGAGCGATCATACCAATCGTCATAGTTCCACCAGCCTCGGCGGTTCCAATTGGTCCACCACTGCTGGTAGGGATCCAGGCCGGCATCGCCATCTGGTTCAGGAGCTGGAGGGTCTGCATGAGCTTCCTGGAAGTCATCCTGCTCCTCCTCATCATCATCATCAGCTCCAGCACTGGTCGAAGATCGTCCACCAGCATGACGGCGGCTGCCCCAGTCATCCATAGGCTGGCGCCAGGAGCGCTGGCTCGTGGCCGACCTGGCGCTGGATCTCTGCTTCAACACTCGGTGAAGTCCTTGGCAGGCTCGAGAGTAGATCTCGGACTTGCGCGTGATGTACTCATTCATCCCCTCACCGCGACGGCGTCGCGACTGTTTGAAGAACTTGCTCAGGTGCTCCGTCATCTCCGGCATCTGAGGCATCCCCAGGTGCTGTCGCAGGTGTTCCAGCAACCTGCTGACGCCGCCATTGTAGCTAACCCAGTTGGCCTGCTTGCCCACTACGAATCGGCGAGCAGTACCTGCCAGTTCAGAGATGAGCTTGGGGGCACACAAGTACCTCTTCTGGATGGGGGTTGCTTGCTCCCACATCTCCGCACATTCCTCATACTCCTGGAATGTGCTGGCATCCCCATCCCAAATTGGGATCCCTTCTTTGGAGCGCTCGATCTTGCGCTGCTTGTCCGTCATTGGTTCCACAAGCGGCACCCCTCGCAGCTTGTGGCTATGGTCCCTGGAAAGATAGCCCTCTATGGGGCTCCGCTACCGTGCTTGCGAACAGGCAGCCCAAGTCACAGTATGGCTAACGTGGTGAGCAAGATCCTAAGAAGGGGCCTAGCACCTCATGTCCAATCCCTCACAACTGTTTTGTGCCAAAAGACTACCGGAGAGTGCTCATGTCGTGCACTCGAGGTCTGGTAACCAGCACCACATATATGTATGTAAATATTTATATATATATATATATATACATGGTATATCAATCTATCAAAGTTTACAAAGGCTGCGTGTTGCACGGAATGACCCCAACAGTCCTTGAGGTAACCAGCGAATCTGCCGTTGCTGCAATGGAGATGGTTCCAGAAATGTCTTGAGCATCAGTTGGAGTCCAATGAAGCTGCAAGTGATCAGTTTGTGAGGCTACTGGTCGCTTATTGCGGAGCATTTCTCCGATTGACGATCCACTGCTGGACATTGCAGTATCAATGTCTTACATCAAAAGAAACTAATAATATCTATATAATAGATATGTAAAAAAAAAAAACTATATAAATATAACACGAAAATAAAAACATATCTCATGTATGTGCAAAATATGTAGTATATAAATGTATACAATTATACAATTTATGTATGCTTTTTTCATGTTTTTGTGATTTTCCAAGCGGCAAACGTGTGTCTTCAGCGCCGAGCATCAGCGGCCGCCCTCCGCTGCGTGGCTCCAGTGCCGAGGCCTGCGCCGCCCAGCGCACCAGCTGCACGGAGAGGCGCTTCTCGGGCCTGGGGGATGGGATGGCGCTGCACGGATGGATGGACCTGGACCTGGTTGGATGGCGTGCATGGCGTGCATGGCGTGCATGGCGTGCATGGCGTGCATGGCGTGTGGCATGGGAAGGGGGGGATGGGGGGATCGGATGGTGGGAGATGGGATGGGATGGGATGGTGGGAGTGGCAGGGACACGAAAGATGATGGAGGGAATGATGGAGTGAGTTACATCCGAATGAACAGTCGATGATGAAGGACCATAGGCCGTTGGTTGATGATGGTAATTCGTGGTGAAGGACAGGGAAGGATGGGGCATGAAAATGTGTGTGCATGACGAGCGATGATGATGAATGATGGTGTACCAGAGATGGTAGGTTGATCAACAGCATGAAAACCAACAACTGGATGGTCTTTGATAATTTCAAGCTGGAACATACTCGGGATAACCACCAACAATAGCAACAAGTAATCCAAACGGATAGTTGGGAATGGCAAAAGCACGATGATTGCGGCGCTGGTTCATACAGGAGGATAACAACCAACAAGAATGGATGTTGTTGTTGCTGCTGCTGCTACTAACGGCAGAGAAATTCTAATACTACTGTCAATCTGAATGCGCGTTTGCCAAGACAGAGACTGAGGCTTTGGGAAGAGATCAAATCAAACATAACATAGAAAATACAACCAAGAATCAGTCAGAGTGAAATAACCTATCAAAATCATGCGCGAGGCGATGATTCAAGGGAAATAGGACTGATATAAGACTGCATGTAGGATCAATCGATAAAACTCAGCAGTTGGATTGCTATGACCAAAGGGCACGGTGAACGGTTCTGCACAGGGACCCAAGCGCTGCAATGTTTGGAAAGCAAATGTTTGCAGACAAAAAAACCTGACAATGCGGGTGATGAATATCCGATCGGTCGGATCGCTGATCTACGCTCTTCTGAGTTCTCTATGTGTGTTCCCCAAGTGCATCCAGCAACACGAGAGGGTTGTCACGTTAGCGGATCCGGTTTTCCCCAGCCCAGGCGCATGCGCCACACCACCAGATCTTCCACCCTCAGATGAGGACACTGGATGAAGCCAGGCCCGGAACCACAGTTGAACCAACTCATCAAATTGGAAGCATGGACAAGTCAAGTGATGACAACTGCCATTTCCCATGTTTTCTTGTTTGCAGAATCATTCTTAATCAGATTTAAGATTCAAGAATGCGTCAAGAGAAAATACGATGCCCTCCAGAGCACCTGATTTCAGTGCCAGTAGGGCTCATAATTTGGCTTCAAAGAGACTGTCAAGCTGGACATGCTTAGTGATAAAGCATCCAACTTGCAGGTCAATGTTCCGAAAACCTAAGGGTATATACCCCCAAATCAGCCAGCCATCAAATCATGGCAGGCTTTTCCAGGTGGGGCTTATGAAACCAGCAGAGAATGGTGTAGCCAATCTTCAGCCCAGCGGCATTTCTTCTCCACGGAAGTATTGGCCAAATTTGCCTCAAGGCTTTGCAGGTCCATGGAGATGTTTGGGTGGTAAGCTACTCAGCTGCTCCGCAAGAATCCCAACCCCAACCACAACTCGTCAAGCTGATTTTAAGACAATCACACTGCAGCCTCTGATTCTCGCAAATCTCAGCGAACCCAAATGTCGTGCAGCAGTCCAGAAGTTGACAAAGCAAAATGTCATGCAGCAGTGTCTCTCCTACAGAGCTAATTCCTGGACGGCCATTTGGCAAAGCCCTATCACAACATCCTTTCCTATTCAGATTCCAAGCTTTTCTCAATGTAAACACAGTAAAAAAACCAAGTACATATACAGGTATGCATATCATATATGCATATCGGTGATGGATTTTGGGGCACACATCCATGGCCGATGGTTGCCCTATCTTCAGAAAGGATCATTTTGGGTGCAGGGCACCATGACCACAACGCAGCCATTCCGAGGCACTTGTAGCATGTCGCCGCAGCCCTGCAGCAGCAATGGACAAAGCGCCCTGGAGATCAGCAGGCAACAACCCTGCTAGGGACCCCGGTAGGGACCCGTCGTGAGGCAAGGCTATGTCAACCGGAAATTCTGAGGTCAGCAAGGTGGCGCCATGAGGTTTAGGATGTCTCATTTCCTGCTCAACAGGTTTTTTCTTGAAGCGATATCACCCCCCTTGTCATGTCATCTTCCTGTTTCTCCGTTTTGCCTACTCACTTCCAAGGTGGGCCACAGAGTGATAGGTCGTTTGTCAACTTACCACATTGGGGCGGGCTAGTCTGCCTGATGGTGAATGGCTAGTGACTAGCAAAAAAACGCACTATCGGCTGGTAGTGGCCGTGTGAAATTCACTAAAAAATAAAGAAATATCAAATACATCTGAGAGATCTTTGCAGCTCATATATCCACTGTTATAAAAGCTTAAACAAGTACTTGCATCTGCATATAGGCACAGGGTCAACCACACTCATTTTGCCATGGGTCGACATGCTGCTTAGTACTCTTAGCTCAGTCAAGATCCTAAAAGTGAACGCAACAGACGGCGGGGGAGTATCCATCTGCCTGATTTGCAGATGGTTGCTTTTGACTCATTCCTCTATGTGTGTGTGGATGTATTTACATGTATGTATAATCCATTCATGTACATAAATGTGTAAACATATAAGCATAAATGTATTCATTTGCATTTATACTCTATGTCGTAATTTCATATGTGTATATAAATATATATAGATACATACGTATTTCTATCTGCATACATATATAAATATATAGAAGAGAGAGAGAGAGAGAGAGAAAGAGATAGATCTATCTACATATATGTCGGCATGTGAGTATGTATGCCAAATGTAATTGTGCGCAAAATGGGCACTGCAAACATGCAGAAACCTGCCACACGCGGATCTGCTACGCTTGTCCCAGGTCGTTGCCTCTGCTTGGCTCAGATACATCCAGCTGCGCAAAGGCTTGGACAGCAGCCAAAGCCTGGGAACGAACCCACAGCGCAGCGAACTGCCAGCGTGTTTCTTGAGATGCAAACACGCATATGTGTTTCTTTATACAGGTTTCTTTGACATATACATTCAACTGCATGCACACATACACATATAATGAAAAAATGGAGTAAACTGGTTGAACTGTCTGATGCTCGTTCGCCGGCCATGCTTGAAAACAGGTCAATTGTTTCGCGCAAAACAGGGGATGCACTCCCAGCATTCGAGCATGAAAACCCAGGTGGCTGGACATTGAGTGGTTGCTGAATCGACCCAGGAAAACCGGATGAAATTTGTGAATTCTCGGCTTTTTTCGCATGTTTCGAAGCCTGGTAATAGCCAATGGGTGAAGGGTTGGACGTGAGCCTGCAAGCTTTGAGCTGCTGCTTCGACTTGCAGTCAGGAAACACTTGAGGAATGTGATCACAGCCGAACCTGTGGCCACGCCCATCAAAGTGTTAATGTCATCATTGTGTAGTGAAGCCAACTTTCAAATGATTCATCGTGGAGATGCAGCCTGGTCGTACCTTTTTGAGGATCAAAGATGAGTATGAAAATGGAAAGGCTATATGAAAGTCGGTAGCAGAGCTGCAAGTTGTATGGCTGATGTAGGCACAGGCAATTGAAAAAATCAAATCCTTTGTTACAGGTCAATTTTGAGGAAGCTATAAATCTGATACTGAAACAGTTTCAAGACTTGTTGGGTTGTATTCTATGTATGGTACTAGCAAGATTTGGAAAAGAGAATCCAATATTTCAAATCTATTGAACCACCTGACCTTCATGGCCCCATCAATCATGAGTCCCAGTACAGTCAACGCACCATAAAGGTATCCACTGTAGTTTGATTCTCCTGTTGAAGTGCGGGAACCCTGCCTGGTATCAACTTTGCCGGGCGAGACCGCATGCGTGTAGAGGTGTCCTTAAGCCGACAGCTCCCCATTCTGTTGACTAGGAAGAGCCTACTTGAACAAAGGAAATTGGAGATATTCAGGGATGTCTTTGGCTCACGATGTAGTTCACGATGACATGAACAGAAACGCAAACGACAACGACGACAACAACTTCAAGGAAAACAAAAACAACATCATTTCTAGCAGCCATTACCATCATCATAATCACCACCAGCATCATCATCATCATCATCATCATCATCATCATCATCATCATCATCATCGTCACGGCTCTTATCATCGCACTTATGATTACTCTTCTCATCAAAGACCTCGTCAACAACACACGGCACCGTGGTACTCTCACTTCCCCTGCTGTTCCATGCTGATCCATGCTGTTCCATGCTGTGCCATCGGATCTTTGACCAACCAGAACTGGTTGGCGACGCGGTGAGCTTGCAGCAGAGAGGCCCTTCAGAGCCAAGCTCTGAGAACGAACTGAGGTCCACAGCAACAAGGCTCGCCTCAGCCGAGCACCCGATTCAACAGAAAGGCAGAAATTGCGTACGCAGATTCTGAGTTTTTCACCCATGATGGGATGAAAATGATGAACATGATGAATAGAAAGGAATGTGAAGAAATATGAAAAATTGATGTGAGGAAAAGGAAGAAATAAAGGTGGAAAGAAATCTGCACCGGCGCTGTCTTCCTAATGCGTCAACCTCCTTGTGACACGACACCGGAGATTTCCGCGGAGTGCATTCCATGTAGCCAGGTCAAAGAACCGAAAAAAGGGTTGATAGTGATACATCAATGCGTAAAAATGTGATATGAATGAAATAGATTGCTCAACAGGCAGAATTGCCAGATAGCTGATTGGTGTTTGGTTCACAAGTCGAACATACCATGAATGTACAATGAACATACCATGAATATACTATGAATATACCATGAACTCCGAGTTCATAGTGGTTGCATGGGTTTAGTTTGGCATCGCGAGGCCCTCCCTTCGCCAAGGGGCTTGGAGTCAGCGTAATCGTGGCCCGTGGATTCGGAGCCAACTGGCGGTGTCCCCCAGTGGAACCCAACGGTGTTCCAAAATCTGCAACTGGTTGTGGGTAGAAACCCAGACATTGGTTGAAAAATGGTAAAATGTTGAGAATGACAGCTGTTCGATAATCATCTATCAAAACAAGTCAACTGGATAGTCATCCTCAGACATTCGTTGAAAACAATACTGGTTGAAACCACCAATCAAACAAAATGACGGGTTCTGACGGCAGTGCCGCACTTGTTGCTTTGATTACGGTAGCCTACTCTTGGGAACGTCATGCGCTTCGCCTGAGCAAAATGCGGTGCACAACCTACAGTACTAAGTCGTGCATTACCAAGGTACAGGACACCCCCAAATTATTGGTACCTCTATGAACCTAATCAGTGGTGTCTTTGCTCTAGGCCAGGTCTTACCACGGTGAAAGACCAGCCGGTGGTACATGAGAGCTTTGCTCAATGGGCTGCTGGCTATGGATATGTACACATGCAAGTATATACACGGATTGATCCACAAGTCAAGCAACCCCACGACCAAAAGTTTGCCTGATCATTTTTCGTGCTTGCGATGGGAGCAGGAATTTCTTAACTTTTCCAGCTGCAGTTGATCATACAGACAGCCACCTGAAAAGGTAGCCTCAATCTAAAACAAGCATTTCCACGGTGAGCTTGCAGCATTGATAGCGATGACAACGACCAACGGTAAGAATACAACCATCAAAGAGGATGTGACGACCCTGAGTACACTTTATCACCTGGGTAAACTGGTCCCCAGCACAACTTGCCCCTGGGTAAACTGGTCCCCAGCACAGCTTGCCAGTTACCGCCTTCCAGGGCGTCCAACAACTCTTTGTCCAAGTTGGATTCGGACTCGTGTCCACTGGCCACGTTGATGACGCTACAAGGCTGTTCCACCTCATCCTGCAGCCGAAAGGTCACCACCGGACCTCATAGGATGGTTATGGATGGCTATGGCGCCTTAGTTGATGAAACCAAAGGATATGCAGAATGCTTTTGACGCATGCTCATACTTCTCTGCTTCTCTTTAACTTCACCTTAATGGTTCTATTCTGCCTTGCGAGGCCTCTTCTCTTGAAGTTTGGAAAAAATCATCAAAACAAAACACTTGGAATACATAACAAATCTCTGTCTGGGTCAAAGCCTTCGCCTAATTTTCACATCAAAAAACGACCGATCCCAGAACAGCCGAGCTGCTCTTCGCCCCCAAAGTAACCATTTCTTGTCATGACCAGTTTCTACCAGCCGTTCCCACACTTCCCAAGCTGTCACGGTTTCCGGGTCCCGCTCACGGCGCCGGGCCAGGAACTCGGTCAGGAAGAAAGGGCCCAAAAAGTTGATCTGCCAGGTTTTACCAGTGCCTCAGCTGAGTCCACGATCTCCTTCGAATGCTAGGTGATGCTCTCCAAGAACTCGACATTTCTGTCAACTTTCTCCCCCATGTCTAACTCTCAAGTATCTTCCCTATCTCTCCCATCACTGTTTCAAATGCCTCTCTGCAAACTTTCTCCACAGCCATTTGGGACTCCAAACCATCAGGTGCACCAAAACCTCCACTGAGCCTGGATATGTTGGGGTGTTGTCAATACTGCTCGCACGACTTCCCCTCACGTCACGTGCCGATGCTCTTCAAAGTCTTGTTTAGATTCCTGATAAACTGGCAGTTTTTCCCCACCTGTCAGGTGAGGGTTGTTAGATTTTATGTTAGTTGACTTCTCCTTCTCCTTCTCCTTCTCCTTCTCCTCGCCGGACCTCAACCACGACCATTCACGCCGAGTGTTTGCTGCCAGACCTCAACCATGAGCCCCCAACGCCGAGTGTTTGCTGCCGGACCTCAACCACGACCATTCACGCCGAGTGTTTGCTGCTGGACCTCAACCACGAGCCTCCATGCCGAGTGTTTGCTGCCGGACCTCAACCGCGGCCATCCACGCCGAGTGTTTGCTGCCGGACCTCAAAGATGTCAGAAAGAATGTCAGAAGATATGCCAGAGAGAATGTCAAAAGATATGCCAGAAAGAATGTCAGAAGATATGCCAGAGAGAATGTCAAAAGATATGCCAGAAAGAATGTCAGAAGATATGCCAGAGAGAATGTCAAAAGATATGCCAGAAAGAATGTCAGAAGATATGCCAGAGAGAATGTCAAAAGATATGCCAGAAAGAATGTCAGAAGATATGCCAGAGAGAATGTCAAAAGATATGCCAGAAAGAATGTCAGAAGATATGCCAGAGAGAATGTCAAAAGATATGCCAGAAAGAATGTCAGAAGATATGCCAGAGAGAATGTCAAAAGATATGCCAGAAAGAATGTCAGAAGATATGCCAGAGAGAATGTCAAAAGATATGCCAGAAAGAATGTCAGAAGATATGCCAGAGAGAATGTCAAAAGATATGCCAGAAAGAATGTCAGAAGATATGCCAGAGAGAATGTCAAAAGATATGCCAGAAAGAATGTCAGAAGATATGCCAGAGAGAATGTCAAAAGATATGCCAGAAAGAATGTCAGAAGAGATGTCGTCAGAAAGAATGTCAAAAGATATGCCAGAGAGAATGTCAGAGACAATGTCAGAAGATATGTCAGAAGACATGTCAGAAAGAATGTCAGAAGATATGTCAGAGAGAATGTCAAAAGATATGCCAGAAAGAATGTCAGAGGGAATGTCAAAAGAAATGTCAGGATAGAATGTCAGAAGAAATGTCAGAAGATATGTCTGAAAGAATGTCAAAAGATATGTCAGAGAGAATGCCAAAAGATCTGCCAGAAAGAATGTCAGAGAGAATGTCAGAAGATATGCCAGAAAGAATGTCAGAAGAGATGTCAAACAGAATGTCAGGAGATATGTCAGAGAGAATGTCAGAAAGAATGTCAGAAGAGATGTCAGAAGATATGTCAGAAAGAATGTCAGAAGATATGTCAGAGAGAATGTCAGAAGATATGTCAGAAAGAATGTCAGAAGATATGCCAGAGAGAATGTCAAAAGATATGTCAGAAAGAATGTCAGAAGAGATGTCAGAGAGAATACCAGAGAGATTGGCAGAAGATATGTCAGAAGGAATGTCAAAAGATATGTCAGAAAGAATGTCAGAAGAGATGTCAGAGAGAATGTCAAAAGATTTGCCAGAAAGAATGTCCGAGTAGAAAGTTGTCAGAAAGAACGTCAGAAGATGTGCCAGAAAGGGTATGCCAGAGAGAATGTCACAAGATTTGTCAGAAAGAATGTCAGAAGGTATGCCGGAGAGAATGTCAGACAAAAGTGGAGTCAACAAGCGGTGATGACATGACATGGTGGGGATCACTCGAAGTAAAGTAATTGATAGTTTTTTGGTAGCTAGGGATTCCCTGCCGTGAACAACTCATAGTGGTGCAATGACTGCAACCAGTTGGCCGTACTTGGTGCGATCACCTTCATGATGTTCCTGCCGCAATCGCTGGCGGGGCTTGGGAACAGTCGACCGGTTGGACTTCAGAAAAAAGGCTGCCATTTTCAACAGACTCATTCGAAATGTATGACAATTACAGTAAAATTAGAATATGAATCGCCAATTCAGAAATGATGTGTGCATCAAGGAATGTGTCTGAGTTTCAAAGCAGCCATCGGGTGTTTGGGGTGCATTATCCATTTGTTATTCTAAGGTATGGCAGGGTCCCATTGTCATGGTCCTCAAGACCCAGCAAAGGGTTGGTCAATCTTCACCCTGAAATCCATGATCTCTGTCCCCTCAAAGTGTTTGGAGCAAGGTGGTGATTGTTTGGCTCATGGCTGGTCAATCGCAGTGAAGAAAGGTGTGGTTGGTAATGGTCCCATTCCAACTACACCAAGCCTCCTTGCTGTGTGGACTCTTCAGTTCTGGGTTTTGGACACTCCAAGGAATACAACGGCCATCCCGATAGGCAAATGAGCAAAAATACGTTTGGCATGACCTGTCCCATCATGTCAAGCAGAAAATCCACCAAGCAGAAGAGATCAGAAATGACAATTCCCAACTCCGGTCATCAACTTTGACCGCAGTGCTGATGGATTCCAGCTCTGAAACTGCCTATGAACTCATGGAACTGCACTTCCTCCCGTCCCTCGATGTGCCTTGAAGCCAGCGTTGTTGACTAGCATCCGCAGCCCATCTTTGCCGTTGCTCAAGAACAGGTGCGCCTCTTCCTTTGACCCACTGGAACAGCCAGGGGCAAGCCAGCGACCAATGACGGACAGCCGACAGTCAGGACGAGGATTTGACTTATCAGCACAATTCTGCGCTGTTCAAAACTGAAAGGGCATTGCTGCAACAGGTGAAGCAAAACGAACAAAGAGGATTGCTCTTTGAAAAATGATAAGGGTAACAGCTCCAAACTTGTAAGATGACTGTCTAGGACCGCTTCCTTCCCGTGTGCATGCCGAACTCAGCCATTTGTTTTCAGCCCTATAGATACCAGCAGAGGCTAACCGAACCCTGAGAGCGAAAGCGGCAAGCAGGTCAACCCTTGCGGAGGAATGACATTGATATTTCTACACTCAATACAGGTTTATCATACATTTACGAACCATTTGGAGCTGTCAACTGCCTAAATTACAGCCGGATTACATGCTTCCAACATGTGGCCACGTACTTTGGAGCGAAAAACAGCACTTTGGTGTACCACAACTTCTGCACGACCTGCGTGACAGATCTGACAAAGCGCTGCGGCCGAGTTTCTGCAAAGCGCTGAGCCGAATCGAAGTCCAGCAACTCCAACGGCAAAATGCCTAAGTTGATCGAAAACATAGTGGGACTTTATATATGGCTATGGGTCAATACTAACCATCAATATTAAGCAACAATAATAGGGAAAACAATGGTTAATGATGGGGGAACAAGGGGGACGGGGTTTTGACTCACAACCATATATGTGACATGCAAAACCTCCTCCAATTTCTTTGGTTTACATACTGTTTGCCTTCTACAGAACCGCCAAAACAACCATCAATGCTGTGGGTGCACGCCATGTTCTCCGCTGACTCTTCGGGCAGCTTCCTCTCTATTCATAGTTGCGAATCAATGTTCCAAGCGTTGCAACCAGCGATCCGCAGTTTGTTGGTTCACACCACCTTTGACTGTAGAGGTTGTAGAAGGCACCGGTTGTGGTTTGACTGCTCGCTGCGAGGTGCGACAAACATCAGGCTCTGCAAGAGGCTCCACGGGTTCCAAGCAGCCCAAGAGCAGTGAAACTCGTGGGTTCTGCAACAGAAGAGAAGCCAACTCCTAGGGCGGCGCCTGCCATACGACATGCCTATGGTGTACGATCCTTGTGCGCGTCAATGCCCATGACGCGGAACATGTGCGTGGCCCCCTGTTTCGTGTGAGACTTTTGAAAAACTTATTGATATATATATATATATACACATAAAATACTGTATTTCTATCTACTTATTTATTCATTTATGTGATTATTTATCAAATTATCTTGTGGAAAAAATGTTTATCACAGAAGAACCATGTGCCAAATGCGCCATGCGTTGGATCTAAGCCATTTTGTTTTTCACCCTCCAAGGTTCGCCACACAGTTTGGAACAAACTTACCCCATTCACCAGCTCGATTGTGCCCAGAGTCCTTGCCAATGCCTCTGTCTGCACCAGTAATCACCACTCGCCCCTGTGCCGACCGCATGCAGGAGGCGGGCAAGGATCGATGAAAATACAGAAGCCAAAAGCCACTGGTCAATGGTCTACTAATGGTTGGCTACACATTGACTGGTGTATCGATGGATTGTTTCTTTGGTGTGTTCACTAATGATGCTAGTGGTGGTCCATAATGGTTAAGAATCAATAGTGGGTTTAACCACACAAATGGTGGATAACTTTAGCGAAAATAGTACTGATCAACTAATGCTTGATAAGTCAACAATTGTGACAGTGGTTCATAAAACGAACATTGATGTGGATGATCAAGTAGTGGTCAATACTATAATTATCATGGTCAATGATCAACGACTACTAGTAGTTATACGGTGGTTTCTTAAAACAGGGGTCCCCTCAAATCATCCTTTATATCAACCATAGTAACAAACCAACGATAACTTTGGGGGTCCCAAAACTGGCTAGGTCCAACCCCCGATTTGGGTGACCATTCCTGGCGTTCACCGACCCAACACACATCCCTCGGGCCGCGCCGCGCCGCCGCGCACCTCGTCTCCCACATGTTCTTCCAGCAACTGCTGCAGCCGAGCTGCTGCTCGCCTCCGTCGCCAGCGCTCCTGTGAGGCGGAAGTCGTGACCGAACCAAGATCCACCAAGGACTAAGCTCTGATCACCTTGCAGCTCTGCCTGCTGAAGACACAACTTACACTGACTGTCATGACACGTTGCATCCAATTGCATCATGGGTTGTTGGTTGGTATTGCTTTATGACTAATTAACCATAGCTAGCCTAGCTAACCCTGGTTGACACTAGTTTGTATTGGTTTGCAACTAGTTAACCCTATATCAAGCCTAGTTATTAACTGTTTGTTGGTTCATCATAGCCCTCGACATCGCAACGACCAATGGCTCACCAATGCGCACCCGCAGCAGCGTCGCCGCAAGGGTCGCCGCCAAGGTTGTCCCCAGGGTCGTCGCGCAGATGCTCACGATGGACGCGCGCATGACAGACCATGAGCACAGGACGGCCCAACCGCTCCACGGAAGGACAGGGGGTTGTTGAAGCGTGGAACTGTTGAGTGTAACGAAATTCGGTTTTCAGCTTAGTGTCCTGGTCCATGGTAAAGTGTCATTCAAGACAGTTACATCACAATTGGTAGTTCAGTCACCCCAATTGAGCACATGGAATCTCAGCTGAATTATTGCCTATTCCGGCGGTTCTAGTTTGCTTTTAGTAGCTTCATGCAAAAGAAAGAATACGAGCAAAAATGAAGAAACGCGGTCAGCCCGTGCTTTGCTGAAGCATAGTGCCCCCATGCTTGACTAAACACAATGAAACCTGTGGATTTGGAAGTGTCGGCATGGATCGATCTGAAGTGCGTATGTTCTGCTGTTCTGAGCCCAAGCCACCCGATTCTTCGTATACACTCGTAATGCAGCCAAACAGTGCCAGCGGCACCCTGCAAAACTCGTTCACCTCTCTTAGTCCGAAACTCTACTCTGCCCCATGTACTTGACAGTATGTTCTTACTACTGTTTATTCACTGGTCATCCACTGGTCATTCACAAATTTCGCATCTCACTGTGGATAGCTATCCGGTATTGGGGTCACCTCCTTGGGTGCCACCACGGGACCCCTGTCGCAACCCGCAGCACCTGGAGTTTGAATGGAGGGTACGGTAGGAGGCGGATGGGAAATCCGCAAATGGGACATGCCTGGCCAGGTCCCTCGCTCATCCCAGTGATCAGTTTGCCTGCCTGCACGAGATATGCCAAAAATAACATAGAAATATGGTGGTTTCTCAAGCCATAGGGGACCCAAAGAATGGTTGGTTTATTAATATAAATGGTTAATAGTGGATGATTTGGGGGTACCCCTATTTTGAGAAACACCCATATGTGTATATCTCATCTACGCCCAGAATACACATGTTGTAGATGTGCATATCTCAAACAAATATCTATATAGTTGTGATATATACATGAATACATCTGGATATTGTCACTCCCCAACCACATCGTCACGCTATCGCTATTTTGGCTGTCCCCTATGTCAACATCCACTTTGCCTTCCATCTGATTGTGAGTGCTCGAGCTCGCTAGCTAATCATTCGACTATGATATCAATAGAACTCTGACATATGAGAACATTGCTGCTGAAACACTAATTCCTCACGTGCACATATGCGTGTACATGTATGCATTAAATACATATGTTTTATCTATTGAGTAGTAACGTACATTAGTTATCACCATGTTGATATCATTAGTATACACATTAGTATACATATTATCATATCAACATAGCTCACTATGCGCGTTTTGCCAATTTCCAAGTCGCCCCCAACGAAAGCACCACAGAACCTCCGGAGAATCCGTCCACCATCTGGAGCTGGGAGGAGCTCCCTTCCCGTGACCTGCACCGCTGCAATCCAAGGATCAGATGAGTTGGGTGAAGTGAATGGCAGTTTCAACTTGGTGAATGGATTAACTTCAAGTTCATAGAAGTACAACTCTTCAACAGCTTAAGGAAGTACTGCTGAGAAGGGAAACAAGGAAGTACTTCTTCATAGAAGTGACAACTCCACCCCTTTTCAAGCCGTGCTCCCACAGACTTGGACCCGGCGTCCAAGCGCTCGAGCGGGACTCTTTTTTTGCAGCGCGGGAAGCCTTGACCCCGAAGCGTTGTCGTTGGGAACAGCGTGGTGAGACTGCAGAATTTGAGGTCCTGTATGGTCCCATTACTTTCAAAAGGAGCTCCTGTTGAGACCTCCAGTTCGGGATCGGTGAATCCAAATTCATGCTCTTTGATCCGGCTATACCGTCAAATTTACGCTGCCACACCAGAGCATCAAACCAATGGCAACAGTTTTGAATATCGAAACAGGTCAGGTATGTGGATCACAGTGCTGAAGTTGAAACCCCAAGCCATGGCCAAAACTCAATCATTTGCACTGGATCTAATCACCTAGAAGAATAAATCCTGTACAAATGGAAGCAGACTCCCCTTGAAAACACCAACACAACACGCAAGGTATGTAAAATCGGTATGGATATGTGACTCCATAACTGGTTGCACCCAAGGAATAACAAAAGGATGGCTTACAAATGAAGACTGATCAGTTTGCATCATTGAATGATGCTTGATAACTTGATAGGTGTGGGTGTTCTCGAATGATGTTGAATGGGTGTTCTTGGCCACAGCTCAGCTGACGTGCGCCATGTGTCACATCCCAAGTCTCGGCTCCCGGGGCACTGTCACAGCTCAGGGTAACAAGGGAAAGCACGTGGCCCTGCCACAGGGTTGCAGGTACGTGTCATATGTGTCAGAAGTTGTATCCGTGGCCGTTTCCAAGTGCCGAAAATCAGCGAAATGTGTGAAATGGTTGTTGGAAAAGAGTGTTTTTTCTACATCGGCAAATGTAGGGTTCAATTTGCCATTGACCTCTTGCACAGACTGGCGGCCGAAACCAGACTGCAACGGCAAAGGTAACATGTCATCAGAACACAACAAACAAACAGCATCTCAGGCCTCCGATTCACACCATGGGCAACCCAAAGCTGCAGAGCGACCACTCCACTGGTTCGCGTCGATGTTCGGCTGGTGTCCATGAGTTGATCCATGTTCAGAAGCTCATCCTGGACATCGCGACCTGTCCATGCAAGGCATCCATTTCCACCGTGACGTGCAACGCGTCCTACGTGTCCTACGTGTCGTTGGTTTCCAAAAAGGCAAAGACCGCACTGAGGCGTTGCACCGCAGCATCTGTACCAGCAGCCATGGCCAATTGCCCTCGGCAAAAGCCACCAGACACCGCCGTGGAGCTCAGGGCATCCACTGCTGCCGTGGCGTCACGGTTTGGAATGGAGAAGAAGCGTTCACCTGCCAACGCGCTAGCAACAATACTTACTTGTGAATTCAGCTACAAATGATGAAATGATGAAATGATGAAATGATGAAATGATAATGATGATGATGATGATGATGATGATGATGATGATGATGAGATGATGAAATGATGAAATGATGATGATGATGATGATGATGATGATGATGATGATGA
>VSDK01029780.1:60473-96150 GCA_009767595.1 Symbiodinium kawagutii | reverse complement strand
CGATGACGATGACGATGACGATGACGATGACGATGACGATGACGATGATGATGATGATGATGATGATGACGACGACGACGACGACGATGATGATGATGATGATGATAAACAATCACGATAACGGTCCGGATACAAAGCCCAGTTTCATTAAGCAAATGTTGTTGATGGATTGGGGTGCTCACGAAAACAATAGTCGGAGATCCGTCAAGGCTTTGGGGGCACTGCTCTACGTGAGAAGGAGTTTTCCTTTTCGTCCCCAAGGTTTACGAATCCCGGAAACATCCCACCTGTCCAGGCTTTGGAGGTCCAACGAGTTTGAGCACTATGGAGACTCCCCTTTGAGAACCACTCCCCAGATGAAGCGAAAGCACCAGATTTTGGGGTTGTGAACATATCCCCATCTTACAGAGTTTCGGTGTTCTAGCACCATAAAATTGTGAACAGGTGTCTGTAGCAATTTTCGCCAATCCTGGGAACCGGAGCTCATGGTTTTCATCAAAGCTCCCATGGGTAACACCCGACGTCAAGTGGGCCTCAGCAACCTGTGGCTGACCCCAACAGCTTATCCATCAGCGCATCTGCAAAATGAGCATTTTTCATCATTTCTCATCAAATATCAAATGTGATGAGTTTTGTTCCAAAAACAACAGAGCCCTGCATTACAACCCCAAAAGTGTGATTTTCCAGTAGCCTTTGCGCTCCGCCCCAGCTCCTTTCAACCCACCTGTAGCTGGGAACGCCTGGGGATGGCACCACCTTAGACCCTTCGTATCCTCACCTCGTGCGCGATCTGCAAAGACGAGGCATCCGCTCAGCGAGCTCTGTGCCATACGGCGCTCCATGGAGATCCGCTCGCCCAACAGGGACCTAAAACGAGTGCCGTCTTTTTTGGATCTGGAGATTAGACTCGAGTGGTGACAGTAAGTGGACGAGACTCCAGTGGTGACAGTGGCCCAAAGAAACCAAATCCCCAGTCAGAGGCTCGCCATTAATGGGTTTATTGATTCCTGAACGTCCGTGGTTTTCGTTGTTGATCTTTCGGTGAGTCCCATCATAAAGCGACCGTTTCCACCGGGTGAAAAACTTTGAAGCCCTCGGTGATTGAATGGCAGCTGATACAGCTGCAACTTCGACTGATACCCAAATGACTCGGTCTATCCCTGAGCTTCATCATGTGTCTTGATAAGTGCAATATCATATGTAGCATGTGTACTACATATATATATATATATAAACATGTAATATGCCTCTTGCTATTGCTTACAGGTATATAGATGATACTCAGCCCCAAATTATATCAGGTCCGGTCTGAAAGTCGTTGGAGGATGGCGGCTAACGGGTCTCAGCAACGTCCAAGGATCAGATTCTCCTCCGCAATTCCACGGTGCCCTCAGCCGGGTCTGATCTGGGAGCCAAGCAATGAAGGTCTAAGGAACTCTCAAGATGAACACAACTCCTAAACGGTCCTCGGGAACTCCTAGTAGGGAACTCGTCGGGAACTCTCAAGGCCTTTGAAAACCACTGGAGTTTGTTGTTTGTGCTGCCGCTTGTAGTCCGTGCTTGGTTGCTCTCGTTTCTTGTTTGTGGCTGATTTGTCGCCGATTGTTGTATGTATTTGTTTGTTCTTTGTTGGTGTTCGCCATTATCGTTGTTTGTTGCTCGCTGTTTTCATCGTCCTCTTGTTGTTTCCGTCGTCATGTTCATGTTGACGATGCGAACCAACTTGAGCGGTGAAAACAAACCACCTCAAAGAACACCTCAACAGTTGGACCCTTCACTTCCTGTGCTACCAGCAAATACGCAAAGGCCCAAACCCATTGAGCTGGAGAAACGAAAACATATGAACCACGCGCACAAACAGCAAACACAAGCTATATACATGCCCTTGCTTCTGTTTATCTGAAACACCACATCGCAAACACCCAGCTGCCAAGAAGCTCACCATGAGCTGCACACTGGAGCCCACCGACACATCGGACCCGGGGATGCACACTGCGCTGCTGTTGGGCAGCCGTTGCAACATGCGCACGCGCGAAGTGGAGCTTCCGGGATTGCAAACTGCAACCTCGCAAAACCATGGTCTCAGAAACGATGTCACTAGCGTTTCACTTAAAATAAACAGAATGGATGTGCGTCATCAAACCATGTGTCTCTTCCATGATGTGTCTGCCACCGGTGCCAAAGAGCATAGTACGCCTGGAAAGGACTCGATTAGACAAACCCATAGCTCCATAGAACACCCAAACCGCTGATCCAATCGATTCTGAGTCGCCACAGCTTTGTGAGAACGAAGCTCCAGTTGATCTTCCAGCGGTGCGTCCTTGAACACCTGCCACATGACAGACCAATATTGAGGACAGGCAAAGGCGGCATCATCTTGACGAGAATCACTACTCCAGTCACGGGACCTTTCAAATTGGATCATCTGGAGACCTGCAGACAGTCCTTTTGTCAATGTATTCAAGATCTCATCTCTATTGTGCTATATCGCATCTATTTCCTGGTCATACTGCCCCTTATTTGTTGGTCCTTGGTCACAGTTCTTCATTCCAGAGTGCAACTGGCGTAGTCGGCATGCCCATGTCCACCATGCTCCTGTGCCTCATTGTAACTCCATCCTCATGCATTTTTCATCATATATTTAAGTGAAATTCAGCTTTTTGGGGTTGGTAACAGCCCCCTTGGTCACTTCTGTTGGTTCCCCAAGTTTCCCTACAGTTCCTCCCTCTATGATCAAAAAACATCGGTCGGCAGTCAAAATGATCTGCCTCCGGAATTGCTTACAGTTCTACGAATAACTCTGCGCATCTCAGTGAAAATTTGTTGCCTGGCCAGTAGTTGTTGTTGTTGGTATTCTACCCCTTGCTGTTGTTGTTAAGGTTGCTGCTGTTGCTGTTGCTGTTGCTGTTGTTGTTCTTGTTCTTGTTCTTGTTCTTGTTATTGTTCTTGTTGTTCTTCTTGTTGTTGTTGTCGTTGTTGTCGTTGTTGTTGTTCTTGCTCCTGTGAGTGTCATTGTTGTTTCCATCCCCATGTTTGTTGGATGAAACAGTCGAAATTACCCCTCGAATCGGATGGTGTTCCAATAAAAATCACAGCCATCGCCCTAGCTGATACAGAGACATTTCACAATCCTACTCAACCACACTTGTGCAACAACTGATCACAACTTATCGGGGTACCCCCAGTTATCATTCCGTTTGCAAACCATTGATAGTAATAAACCAAGCATGGGTGACCCATGCTAATCATCCAGTTTATTGATCATTTGTAGGCATAAACCAACAATAAACTGGATTGGAAACCTAAATCACTATAAACTATAAATTATAAACCAACAAGCTATTAATCAAACCTAAATCATTATGAATTAAAAATCATAAACCAACAAGTTATTAATCAAACCAAAATTATTATAAGTTAAAAATTATAAACCAACAAGTTATTAATTAAACCTAAATCATTCTAAACCAACAAGTTAAAAGTTATATCCCAATAAATTGGGGAGTCCTCTATTTCAAGAAACCCTGCAACGGCCAATTTTGAGACGATTTTTCTCCGAGATTCCGGGATCACAGTTCAAGCCTGACCGCATCAGCCTGTGCATCATGAGCAGCTCACTGACAAGAACCCCATGGTCAAGGTTCTAAGACTGTTGGGAAGCCGAAGTCGGTTCAAACTCTGGTCGAAAAAATGACCAAAAGTCAGAGCTTGAAGATTGCTTGGCAGCGTCACTCGCTCCAAACTCTGATTGAATCTGACTCCGAAAGTCAGACTTTGAAGATTGCTTGGCAGCATCACTTGCTCCAAACTCTGGTTGAAGTCAGCTCCAAAAGTCAGACTTTGAAGATTGCTTGGCAGCGTCACTCGCTCCAAACTCTGATTGAATCTGACTCCGAAAGTCAGACTTTGAAGATTGCTTGGCAGCGTCACTTGCTCCAAACTCTGGTTGAATCGACCTCCGAAAGTCAGACTTTGAAGATTGCTTGGCAGCGTCACCTGCTCCAAACTCTGGTTGAAGTCAGCTCCAAAAGTCAGAGCTTGAAGATTGCTTGGCAGCGTCACTTGCTCCAAACTCTGGTTGAAGTCAGCTCCAAAAGTCAGACTTTGAAGATTGCTTGGCAGCGGCACAGGCTCCAAACTCTGGTTGAAGTCAGCTCCAAAAGTCAGATTTTGAAGATTGCTTGGCAGCGTCACTTGCTCTAAACTCAGATAAACACCTCCCAAAGTCAGATTTTGGAGATTGTTTGGCAGAATCACTCGCTCCAAACACTCGTTGAAGCCAGATCCCACAATGAGATTTTGAAGATTGCTCGGCAAGTTCACACTCTCCAAACTCTGATCAATACCTCCTAAAGCCAGATTTTGAAGATTGCTTGGCAGCGTCACTCGCTCCAAACTCTGGTCGAACTCAAATCCAAAAGTTAGACGTTGAAGCTTGCTTGGCAGCGTCACTTGCTTCAAACTCTGGTTGAAACTACCTCCGAAAGTCAGATTCTGAAGATTGCTTGGCAGCGTCACTTGCTTCAAACTCTGGTTGAAACTACCTCCGAAAGTCAGATTCTGAAGATTGCTTGGCAGCGTCACTCGCTCCAAACTCTGGTCGAACTCAAATCCAAAAGTTAGACGTTGAAGCTTGCTTGGCAGTGTCACTTGCTCCAAACTCTGGTTGAAAAAACGACCAAAAGTCAGAGCTTGAAGATTGCTTGGCAGCGTCACTTGCCCCAAACTCTGGTTGAAGTCATCTCCAAAAGTCAGAGCTTGAAGATTGCTTGGCAGCGTCACTCGCTCCAAACTCTGGTCGAACTCAAATCCAAAAGTCAGATTTTGAAGATTGCTTGGCAGCGTCACTCGCTCCAAACTCTGGTCGAACTCAAATCCAAAAGTCAGATTTTGAAGATTGCTTGGCAGCGTCACTCGCTCCAAACTCTGGTCGAACTCAAATCCAAAAGTCAGATTTTGAAGATTGCTTGGCAGCGTCACTCGCTCCAAACTCTGGTCGAACTCAAATCCAAAAGTCAGATTTTGAAGATTGCTTGGCAGCGTCACTCGCTCCAAACTCTGGTCGAACTCAAATCCAAAAGTCAGATTTTGAAGATTGCTTGGCAGCGTCACTCGATGCAAATTGCGGCCATTTGCAAAGTCCACATTGGTCAAGCTCACCAGGGTTTGGGGTAGATAGTGCAAGTAGGCACCATTTGATGTACCGTGCAACACGGTCACCCCTTCCAATGCAGCCCCAGCATCCGAAGTTACTCGACCTTGGATATATCCCAAGGCATCACCCAGATTTGTCGGCCCGCGTGTGCAGGACAGCACTGCCTCGCTGCCAGCAATACCTTGTTCTTCCAAACTTTGGTCAAGCACGAGCTTCGATTCCTTGTGATGCAGAGCGTATTGTGCACCTACTTTGCATGGCATTTGCTCTACGACCATCCGGCGGACCTCCCGCCCAAGCGTGGAATGTGGGACTTTCAACGCGAGCCCTTCACCCGTCAAACTGACAACCTGGAGGGCGACAAGCTCGCTTTCAGCAGCTTCAGCATTGTCATGGCCCGACCGTTTCCGCTTCATGGTCTTGCACAGTTTCAAGTGACCACCGTAAAACATTCATTGTCATTCCGCACATGTGAACGAAAAAAACGCGGTTGTAGTCATGCAATGCTGCGGGTTGGTGGCTACTTATCATTTTTGATGCGTCACCAAACCAGTCATGAAATGCTGCACTTGGTGCAAATATGTCACAGGAATATCTTATGACCTATTTCGGCTACACTGACTTACATGTTTCAAAACACCTCTCAACGTCTCCTCCATGATGGAAAAACTGGTCCGAACAGCTGCGAATCATTGGTGGTTTCTCAAAATGGGGGACCCCAAAAATGGTTGGCTTATTACTATGAATGATTTACATAAAAAATGATAACTGGGGGGTACCCCAGTGACTTGAGAAACCAGCATTCTTTCCCCGTTTGTCCTGCTATCTTTCAACCTCGCCGGATCCATAAATGAGCTGCTTGAAGAGTGAAGAGAACTGCCAGCAGCAGTGGGAACGTTGGTTCTGGCCCTGTGGCGTTCCAGCGGATATCATGGTCCGTTACAGATCCCAGGGACCGTATAACCAATGTTGTGCAATAAACCCCCGTTGGAGAGGCACCTGCATCAGCTTTGGCCACGCTGGCGCGTCGCTCAAGCGCTCCACGGTGTCCACTGCGCTGCATCGCGTCACAGGCAGCGCGGGCGGCACCAGGCGCATGCCATCGCAGCGGTGAACCTGCGAAGGCGATGGGGGTGAAATCTCTGCAAAATAGGTTGATTTATGGGCTGTTCGTGGGGAAAATAACCTCCAATATGTATTTATAATTATGGCTAAATGATTCGAATGACTCCACTAACAATGGTTAATAATAGGGGATCACCAACAATCATGCTGAAACATCTGCTATAACGGCTGGTTGAACAGGGTTGGTATATATTTGGAACTCTGTATTTTCATTATCTTCAAACTTTCGTTGACAATGTATCTTACCAGTCTCAAAGTATACATGGAACGCCACAGAAGCGCCAGTGCTTGTATCACCATAGCATTGAAAATCATGGTTCCTATCAAACCTCCAGTAAGTTCTATCTAGAAGTGAACCCCTTCATACTAGGAACCAACTGGTGCTTCGTGAAAGCGTGCTTGTATCAACCAATCATCAGCCTTGCCCAGGATGCTTCAAAGTGAGCCAAATAGCAGTGTTGACAACCGGTTTAATTCTAAACATCAAGAATGATTGGTCATTAGTATAGTGACCAACTGGCTAGTGTTGGTTATACTAACCACTAACCACTAACCACTAACAACCACCACTAACCAGTATTCAACCTGGTTCTCCTCAACCCCTACTAACCACTACCTGTTCACCACAAGGCGAGCACCCGGATAAGATCGCCTTGAAGCGAGGTCCATGCAACAGAAGCGCCACAGCTCCTTCACCCAGGCGAACGCTACCTGGGAGCCGCCAAGGTCGGAGGCATCCCCACCAGGTGGACACAAAATGAGATCTGTCTGTTCTTATCTTTAAGCATTTTGTAAACATGTGTAAGCATCCTTTAAGCATTTTAAAGTGTTTTTAAGCATTTGAAAAAACATGTTTAAGCGCATTTTTAAGCTTTTAAACATATTCAAACACCACAAGTGATATCTTTAATGTGGTTTCCAATGTGTTCAGTCGCTGTCGACGTATGTGTGTGTGTACTTACAGTGTCACTATGATTGGAAGAGAGTGTGCAACAATTTCAACGGGACCACCTTTGGACCTGCAGTTGGTGTGAAGGCTTGCCATGTTGCGAATGTTTCACCCTGACATTGGTTGAAACCCAGTGGTCAAGTTAGAAACAAATTTTTGAGGCTTGGGGTCAGGGCCAAGGAAACATCAGTCAACGGGTCAATCAGCAATGCCAGCACTAAAAGATGGAAATGTGACCAAGCCTTCCCAGGAAAAATGCAAAAGACCTGATGGAGATATCAATGCCCTTTGTTGACATTTCCAATCCCAACCCCAGCTGGTAAATGGCCCATAGGCTCGTGAAACCGGGCCATGGCTTAGCCCAAACTAACTTAAACCATCAACATCCATCAACCATAGACAAATACATTTATACATAGATGAACCATCAAATTGTTAAAAGTTGTCCACCATTGTCAACCAGGCTTAGTCAACCACTACCCACCCAATGATTCAACCATCAGGAACCATCACCAACCATCACCAACCATCACCAACCATCACCAACGACTTGCCTGGAACCGCCGCCCAGATGCCACAAGGTCCTGCAGGGAACCCACCTTCAGCTCCCAGAGCCGCCAGGCACGGTACAGGGCGATCCTTCATCAGCCAACGTGCACCCACCGCACCCACCTAAGGAGAAGCCAACGGCAGGGGGGTTACAAGGTGGGCCCCACCCAGCTATAGTCGTTGGTATGTGACTAGGGTAACTACCAGGCAAATGGCAGATACGACTATACTAGACTGCAGTTAAATGGCTTCTGAGCCACCTTCTAACCAGGGGGGGCCACCTCGTAGAATCGATCAATGGTGATGATCAATGGTTCGCCATAGTTGGTTCACCACGGTTCGGCATCACCATGGTTAATGGCTACGTTGAAGGCATTGAAGAGTACCATATTAGTTACGAACCATGGTTGGTTAACGGTTTCAATGAGCTGATCAACCATGGTTGATGGAAGTGATCATGAACCAAGATTGTATGGCATGCGATGATAAACTGGTTGATGTTTACTGGTATATGGGCATGGTAGTGACCTGAAAAGACAAGCGTGTATTGATATGCGAACCAAACACCCACAACATGTTCGGATGCAAAAAGAATGACAATCGTGGGAGCGCGCCAACAGTAATGACTTGTGAGTGTGTTGGATGGTGACTAATAAAGAGAGACTTCCACTGCATGAATCATTCTAATCCAGAAGCGTTGTTTCTCTTTGCCCTATGTTTCACTGATTATCTTCCATTGGTTTTGTCTCTTTCTCTATGTCATTGTTTGATTACCAAACGATTGCGGTTTGCGTACTCGCTCAATATGTATTTGTTTGTTCGCATCACAAGTGAGTATTCTGTCAGTATCAATATCTAGATACACCAAATATATATACGTATAGTTATAGATGCTCAATGTCATATACCTCAATCTCTATATATATATATATATGTATACATAATCTATATAAAAACATATAGATATATCATGATATATCTAGCTCTCTCTCCACTGACAAACGACATGGATCACCTGCCACGGCACCAGCGACGCCTCGGGGCAGCGCTTTCGCAGCTCCTGCGCGGCACGATCCGCGCTGGGCAGGTCGTCCGCCAGGAGCACCGCCGCCGTGACCTGCGGTGAGCCCGCCCGGAGCCATGCGCCGGTCCCAGGATATCCACAGGTCCACAGGTCGGATCCACAACGCATGGATCATGGCAGCGAATCAGAGGTGGATATCCACATGGGCGATGATCATCGATGATCAGCCAGTGCACTGGGTTTTTGACATGACAAATGTTACAAGAGTGTTGGGGTGTCATATTTCAGGAGGGTCGCGAAGCAACAAAGCTTTGAACATGAGGGGGCATATTCTCTCATCTGCCTATGAGTGCGGCTCAGACAGTCTCCCAAGACGTAGATGGTTCGAGTGAACTGCTCGATCAAGTGTACCTAGTAGGGTTGAAAATCATGCTCCACTTGAAAACAAAATCCTCGGTTTATTTCTGACCATTTCATGCCGTTGTCTCCATCACATCAAGATGCGTCAACCGCCATTTGAAAGTCGCCTTCATATTCCTGTAGGTAGTGGGCAATGCGATCTATGGTAGGTCGGTTGATCCCACGCATTGTAGGCCAGTTGGTGTGCAACAAACTGGACATTGATCCCGGGGCCAGCCTGAGAGGTATCAAGTGAGAAGCCACTGCTGGAGAGGATCACTGGTGTTGCCTTGCAGCGGAACCTGGCCACTGCCAGCGTGCTGGCGGATTCCAGCTCCACCACGGGACGGGTGGAAACTAAGCGGCGCCCATAGCGCCCAAGACAGCGCGAGATCCAGCGGCGCCAAGAAAACTTAGACTGCTGGAAGTGGGGTCCTGCAAGAACTGCAATCACTGGAGAAAAACAGATGATGCTCAGCTCTTCCAGGATTCTCTAACTTCAGAAAGAAACTTCAAAATAGATACATTTGTACACATATATATATATGTGTATATATATATATACATTGTATATAGATTTATATGTTGATATTTTATATATATATATTTTTATATATGTAATGTGAAATAATATGCATCGATAAAAGTGCTCCCGGATCGGTCCAATGGCACCATCCGCCACGCAGGCCACGAGCTTCGAGGTCTTCAGCGCAGCTCCCAGCTCTGCAGCCGCCTCGGGCAGCCCACCGGCCTCGGCCACCAGCTCCGAACCCAGCAGCGCCACGGTGCCCGAAGCGCCGGCGCTGGCGGGGAGGTCCGTGGAGCAGACCTGGCGGCGAAGCATGAGACCTTTCGGATGGATCAACGGTTGAGCAGCTGGGGTTACAACTGGGATAGAAGAATTATTACCAAGCCTGGAAGGTAGCTTATAATCCCTACAACCACCCATCATGGTGGATCATGGTTGGTTGAAAACATGGGGCTCCCAACTTGATCAACAAGAAAACTCACAAGTTGGGAGCTGTGAGCAGTCTCCCATCTGCCTCTCAACCATGCTTTCGAGAAAGATTGCCATTGAAACAAGACAGCAAAAGCGGCTCGCTCCTGGCCTTCAGCACATCTTTCCAACTGCCTTCCCATACGCCGCTGACCAGGTCATCCTTGGCCGCTCGAGCTTTTCGACCGCGATCTGCCAGGTGCCTGGCTGCTCCCAACACCAGTGCCCAGCGGCAAGGCCGCCCCAGGGCCAGCGGTTTGCGGCGCTCGCCATGGTGGCACCCGGTCGCGGGCAGGTGCCTTGGCCCCGGAAGGTGAGGAACCAGAAGCATCGAGCGGGGAAAACGGCTGCGCAGCCAAGTCATTGATGACAAAAATGCCACAGTTTTTGTTTAGCTTCGCCCATGGCACACCCTCAGAAAGGGCGGAAGTGATCAAGATGGTAAGTGTTTGGGACTCTGTTTTGAATGGATGCCTGCATTGTGGCCAGTGTGCATTTGGGTCCAGATGCAAATCTAGTGATGCTTTGGGTTTGTTGATTCCATGGCCCCAGCATGGAGAAATTCACAGGAATTCTGACAGCGTGGAAATTGAGAAAATAGCTTTGTAGTGCTTGCTGCGGTGAGGTCCTTAATCAATTCTCTCTGGAAACATCCCATCTTATCAGGTCCAAGCATGCCAATCACGAAGACTCTTTATCAGAAACCCATCGGCACATCACGCTTGGTGCCTTTGACAACTTTGTGTTCCCAAGATGGTTCTGGAGAGCCCTGGCCAGCACAGCAGCTGGACGGAGAGTACAGAGATCTGTGAAGATCTGTCATTCTCAGCAGAATATGACTGGTTGGAATCTCAGAATCGCAAGAGCTTTGCTGCCAAAAACTGCTCTACAGTATTTGTGGCTGGGGACCGCTATTAGGCACGCGGTTGGTGGACTACACTCGCAACCTAAAGGATGTGTATCAAGCCTATCCAAAGATATGATACTCTGCCATGAGTTCCCTATAACGGGTACCCTCATGCACAGCCTGGCATAGATGTTCGATGCTTCAACATTGCAGTCACTGGGACTGCAAGAGAAGAAATGGCTTGGATTGTCCACCCAGTTACAGAGATAGGTCTTGATCAAGGAAACCTGCTGGAGTTGATCTCCTTCTGAGATGCCCCGCATCCTACCCTTTCCTATCTATTGCCCATTTGGCCTCGACTAACCAAGCAGCTAGATGCAACATGATGCAACTGGTGCAAATACAAACGTCTATGCCTGGAAACCGAGCAATGGAGTAACCGACCAAGCCAGTGTATTGTTGCTCTTGCATTGCTGGGTTAGAGCCTCTGGTCGAACCCCCACCCTTTCTGTCCGAGTGCAAGAAATCTTCCCGAAATGAGTCGGGATTCTTCTGCGCCAGGAATCAACATGATGGGATATGTAACTTGCAAACCCTGGAGGCATTCTCAAATGAACAACTTCGCAAATCCTGGATTCTAAGGCCAGGGCAGGTGCCACGGTGAGTTTACCCTCAGCAGCCGTGCTTTTTTAAAGCGAGTTAAGCGGGTGACGGGCAGCGTCAAAACCCCCAGATATCACAGGCATTCCTCCGGTGATCACAGGTCCCATCCCATCAGCTTCAACCAAGTTGATCAATTGGTCAAAGCAATTTGTAGTGAAAGAGTTGAATTGGTAATTCGTAGTTAGAAAATCTGGTAGTTCAACGATTTGTAGTTGATTTCGACACTTAGAAAAAAGACCAAATTGGGATCCATCATTGTGATTCCAACAGAGTCCACCAGGTGCAGGGTTTTAACCCATGGCCATCTCCTGTCCTAACGACCTACACAAGACACCCCAAACACAATGCTGCATCCCTATGTCTGCCATCAGAGCTGCCAAGAAAACCAACCAGCTGGCTTGGAACAACCACTGTTTTGGCATAACATGCATAACTGGTCCGTGACTAGTCAACCAACCAACCAACCAACCAACCAACCAACCAACCAATAGCGGGAAAGTGTAAAATATTGAAAACCACTAACCACTTTGCAAAAGTACCACCATGGTTCTGCACCCCCACGCGAAACCAGGTGCTCGAAAGCACCCGCAGCTCGAATAGCCGAGATGCCAAAGAAGTGGATTGCGTGGTGGTAGCACTTTTGTTGGCCTGACCAAGGTCCATTTGGGGTGAACCATTGGGACGAGATTCCCAAGGACTGATGGCCAACTAATCAGTTGGCTCAGCAAATATGAATGAACCCAAATGGTTGCGGACCACCATTCGGAGTTTTCGGGGAATCGTTGCTGTTGGCTATGGGGACATTGTGTAGGAGAACCATATATTGCGACTAGTTAGGTATAAAATGTGTATAGATAAATGTGTTATATTTACATCTACTTATATATACAGTACACAGTATACAGTCTATACTTGTGAAAAAGTCCCTAATGGTGAGTTTCAACCGACCCAATCTGATGCAAGGTTCTGTGCGCTAGCTAGCGGACTGTCCACTGTGATACTTGACAACAAACGGTAAATTTGGGGGCATACACAAACGAATGTGTACATGTAGAGTCGTATACGAACTCAGTCAGCCTCCAGTTGCTTGACACTGCAACCAAACTCATCCAATGTTGTGTCAGCAGTCAGTCTGCAGTCATTGGCATTTTCCAGCTGGCTATGTCAAATGACCAGGGAGAGTGATGATCCTAAACAATCACCCTGTCTTCCTGCTGAACATCCTAACCGAATGCTCTGAGCACTTTGTTCTATTTGTTCTGCCTCTTTGTTTGCACACTTTTGGACATTGTTTGTATTGAGGCCTTCAAAGCCTCCACCCAAAAGAGGTTGGATGTTTCGAACACATGCTGGTTGAAACTTCGTTGAAACTTCGCAGACTGGACTCGCCGTAATAGAAATTTGTGGGTGTAGATGTTGAGCTGCCGCGGTGCCGAAACATTGGACTGTAGATTTCGTACAGAAAAAAGGACACAGTCACACTACACTGGTCTCTCGTGATCTGAAACCCTTCAAAGCTTGACCATACGCCCAAGTTGGCATGCATGGACCCCATCCAGATTTTCATGGAACTGGCCACTGTCAAAATCATTGGAACCAATGTGGGTAGAAGTCAAAGTCCTGGTAAAGCAAGAGGCACCAAAAGATAAACCCAGCTTGAGCAAACCAAGCAGTGTGAACCATTTATGGAAGGACCTTCGTTTAGCATTTCATCTGTCAGCTCATTGCAGGATTCTTTGTGTATCAGCAACCACGTTCTATGGCATTGCTTCAAGTAAGATGGGAGATCATTGGCTAAGAAAAAGGGGGTCGTCCTTGTCATCCCTCACACGTTGCTTCAATAGCTTCGGGATGTTTGGTCAACAGGAAGTGGAGTCAGATTGGACCAGCACTTGGGGAGGCAGCGGTCCTCAAAATCTGCTCCAAACCAAAAGTGACATGTATTGTAAGCCCGACTGCAGTTTCTTCGTACGGGTTGGTTAAGAGGAATTGATGTGTCTACTAGATGCTAGATGTTCCTAATCATCGTGGCATAAAAGGTAGTATAATCAAGCGAAAACATGACAATCGGCGAAGACGAAGACGACCAAGACAAACCATGACAACGACAATGACGACGACGACGAGGACGACGAAGACGACGACCGACCACAACAACAACAACAACAACAACAACAACAACAACAACAACAACAACAACAACAACAACAACAACAACAACAACAACAAGAACAAGAACAAGAACAACAACAACCACAACCGAAACCACAACTACAACGACAATGGCAAGAACCCGGGACTTCTGTGTCTGGCCTTGATATTTGTTTCTTCGCCTTAGAAGGAACGGGTGCCCGTTTCAACCCCGAAGACGTTTGGAGGCGCAGTCACCATCTGAGAAGCGATGTCTTGAGTTTACAACTGTAACCTTTGGTTGTATCAGTCAATATGGTGGTTATTGACAAGGGGACTATAAGCAATATTGAGCAGTAACAGGAGATACACCTACTATAATGGTTGGTTTGTTATTATAAATGTTACTAAACTGGATGATTTGGCGGTCTCCTATTTTGAGAAACACCCAAATAGTCTGTGCTGCCACAGCATTCTTGGATCATGAATCATCGGAAGCACCCAGCATGTGTCTGGATGACAGCAGGAATCTGGCCGATTTCAAAATAGTGCGACGTGATTGAAGCCACAAAACCCCAAATCCAACTGAGTTTGACCGCCAAGGAGATGGTTTCCGATCAGATTTGGGTTTGCCATGTCTCCACGTTTGGGCTCGACGAAGTATTGGATGTATTGGTTTGATGTAACCAGATATATCTTTTTACTCATTCAGTTTACGCCACTCCCAACCGTCCCAACTGTGATGATAACCGGCTCGGCATAAGCCCCAGCTGGGCCCTCAGGCGACTCGGCCATGCTTGGCTGCAGTCCCAAGGTACTGACACCTGAGGGGATCGTGAGAACATCTGTGAACGATGCGTGGGGGTTGGGGAACTACCAAGAGGAACAAGGGTTGGCAGCAACCATCATTATCAATAACCCCTAAATGATGATACTTCAATCCTGCAATTAGATGGTTGATGGACTATGAGGCATCATCATTTAGGGGGTTTTGACAAATAGTTTTAAGTGTTGCGTGGCCATCGTTTCGGTTTGATCAACCACTACTTCGATCATGGTGTGCCAATGATGGGCCGCCACCATGAAGCAGAAATTATATGTCCATCAGCCTCGTATCACCTTTGTCTAGCCTGCGACCCTCCGAACAACTGGATTCACTTTGGAGGTCTCCAACCACCATCATTCATAGCAATTGCTACACACACGCTCTTTGGCGCCCTCTTTCTAAGATTCCAAGAAACGAACAGAATCTGGTTCTCTATTAATGATCTATGTTTCCTACTATGGTATCCCTATCAGTTGCTCATGTTTTCAGCGAGCGCGAGCCCTTCACGCAGAGCGGACTGAGCGTCCGCTCTGGGGAATCTTCTTCGTAGGCTGTTTCGCTGTCGTACTCACCTTCCTGGCAAGCGCAGGTCCAGGGTCGGTGGGGGTTCTGCTACATATCAGTGTGAAATTTTGACCGATAGCTTGTCGGATAGGGGATGCAAGTGGACTAGCTATGATGAATGAAACAAAACAAAGCGAAAATCAACAACTTGACAAGGACCAGTCTATGACCATGACGCACAAACATCACCTTCCTCCTGGCAAAAAATAGGGCATATTGTAGTGCCAACCGATGTAAGGTACTATCCCAAAATCGCAAATTCTACTTAAAAAACCCACAAATTTGCTGAACATCCAATTCTATAATGGCTCATCTTGCCATATCTCCTCTTATCTTTGGCAATTGTGGCTTATTAACCACCACCATCAAATATTAACCTCTTATCAACCAGAAAAATCAACCCCTGCCAACCACGTCACAGCTACCTATTGCTTGCACCTGTCTGGGGGGTGGCGAGACCTCCAAGGTATCGCCTCAGCCGTCCAAGGAGAGCTTGCTGTGACATGTTCGCCTTGACATGTTCTGTTGGAACGAGGGCTTTCCATGGCCAAATCTGATAGTGACTACCATTTGGTGCATTGGCTGATCAATCAAACTGTGAGCTTCTACGACACTCGTTTGTGGATGCGTGAATGTCCGATGCAAATTCGGTGGGAAACCACGAACTGTCAAAGTACCACTTCAAATGACATGCGTGTGTGTGTGTGTGCGTGTGTGTGCATTCCAACTAAACCTCACAAACCATTTTTGTCTGAACAGTTTTTTTCCTACAACACACATGCCAACCAAGTCTTGCAAACCACTAGCTATCAAGATAATGTTGGTGATGGGCCAATGACAAAGAGGGATAGAACCAAGTGGAGATATCTGGGAGATTCTACATCTACATTTTTCAAACGGCACAAACGATACCAGTCTACCAATAGTGACATCAATGAACCGCTATAGTACCCAGCAAGGACGGGGTATAATGCAGGACTAGAATGCAGATTCAGTCACAAACGTTTGGGTTTGGGCCAGAAAAACAGTTCACATCATCTGTGGACCTCGAGTCATTGGCTTCGTTACCGTTGCTCAGCCACAGAGCCATTGGTTCCTTTCATGTTGGCGTTCTCTTTGATTCTGCTTGCCTTTATATACTTGAAGGTGCCACTGCGATGATGGCACAAACGGCAGGGATGGGTACATCGGGATGGGTACATCAAGAAACCATTCCATCTAGGATTCAAAGTAAGACACCTATACTGGAGAGAAGAACAACTAGTATTTGTGGAAATTATTCGAAAAGCAAATGGTGTGCACATGTATGCTACTGTAGATTAACTGAGACGCATACTGCGTACCGGTTTATGCACGCAGATTGAGTGTCCATGCCATCCCCAGAACAACGAGATCCATATTCCTGCACTTGCACCGATAGAAGTAACACTGTATGACAGTATCAACTTCAAAATTTCTGTCCGAACGGTTGATGTAAAAGAAACGCAGGATGTCGCAGTGTCTGAGGCGACTGACAAATCACATGTTCCAGAGCAATGATGGGCAAGTCGGGCAAAACAGCCTGCAGCTGTCAAGGTGGTGGCTAGACGAGCACCAAAATCGAACTGCGCAAAGCTGGCCAAACAGCGTAACATCCTAGACATGTACTTACAAGACATATCGGGCGTGACCAAGTCCTTGCCAAAGTGTTTCACGCTGTGAATCTTCAAACATTGACCACTCTGTGATCATTTTGGGGCTGTTCACTGAGGATAGCATGGGGTTTTGAGGTCCATACCATTGTGGGAGACTACCCACTCTCTAAAACTATCACAGATCAGCGCCCTTGCCAGGACTGTGGGCAATGTCTTGGAACATATCAAGCAAACTGGACCAACTGCAAAACCTCCAGAGCCCTTCTGATTGTTGACAACCTACAACCCACTCTTTGCCGGCGGGATCCCCTGGCGCGCAAGTGGGTCTATAACTCCTCCTTGTGCTGGTTGTACGTCAACCTGACCCACCCAACCAGTGACTATGCCACACTCCCTGGCTCCTGCTCGCGAAGTCGGGCTGGCAGGGACCTGGCACCTTGGCGGAGTGGGCACAGTGCCTTGGTCTTGACGAAAAATGAACAGGACACACGATTTCTATTGAGCTCGTTGATATGGTTGTTCATACGTCTTCATGAGACCTAGTTTGTAAAACTCTCAAATTAACCAGGTTTGGTGTTGTAACCCTGAGGCGTTGCTGGTTGGCGGTTCACCTACAGGGCAAGCGCAATGGATACCCTTCTCAAATCGCAATGTACAATGGAAGATGATACCCAGCAATACATGGCAATTCTGCAGACAACTTAACTCTGCCCTCAAAGCAAAATTATGGATGGAATTCATTACTACAAATGGTCAATATAAATGGGGGGGTACCCCAAAAATGATTGGTGTAATAATAGCTGATGGATGACAACTGGGGGTCTGAAATGGTATATTATGGTTTATTCTGATCTTAATTAGCTACAAAAAAACTATTACTATTATGCTTTATCACTATAAATGGTTAATTTCTTATAGTTCATTACTATCTGTAAAACTTAATTTTTTTACTATAAATCAGTTTGTCACTATCAACGGTAAAGGTATGGGATGATAACTGGGCCCCGAGACCCAGGACCCAGCCATCCGGTCTCGTTCAGACGCCAGGCCACGGGCGCGTCTCTCGGCACGCTCCTCCTTCTCTGCCACGTGGATGAAGGTGTTCCTACGTCGTTCGCCACTGCGGTGGTAGCCGTGGTAGCCCGGTCAGTCAATTCTCAATGGTTAGTGATGATTCATCAATAGTGATCTCATGGAAATCTTTGGTGAAATCACTCACACTCACTCAGTCATACGCCGGGGCGGCGCGTGGACACAAAAGGGGCCGTCACTGAGCGTTTCCAGACGAGTGGATCTTGCACACGTCTGGCAATGACTCCGTGACCACCAACTAGCTGACAGGCCTTTTATTCCTTACTACTGTTACCCACTCACGTCTTGGCCCTCCAACTCGTCTTACAAACTTGTCCGTAGCAGGCAGCAAAGTACTAGGAATAAACGCAGGAATCAATTGGTTATATCTAATGGTTATCTAATTGATATCTTTCATGGTTTCGAAGTTTTGGTGAAACATACAACGCTGTTATAGCTTGAGGAATCGTGGAAGTTTCCTCACCACTTTGGAAATGTCGGCCAGTATGTAACAATGCATGTAACAATGCATTGCTATCTATCACCAATCATGAACTATGAAGAATCCATCCTTAAACGCCAAGCAGCATCAATCATGAGCCATTGTCCCCACAATAGGCAAATTGATGTATGAACCACTTTAATTTGCTGTTGTGTGCCATTATTAGCCATGCTTCAGCACCTGAACCGGCTGAAGCTGCCCCGATGACTAACCATCAGCAGCAATTCTTCATCATCGTCAAACATGATCGGCATTTGCTAATAGACAGCCATTGATTGATCATAATTCACCAAAATCAACTATTCTCAACTATTATCAACTATTATTGATTGTGGTCAATCATGATTCAGCAACCTCATGTATCTCGAAGCCGTTGTTTTCCGTGCACCCGTGCTGCGCAGGTTCTTGCCTAACTCTGCACTGGAGATCCTGACAGCGACGGGTCAAATCCGTGGTGGGATGCCCCCAGTGATGTCTGGTGGGTCGACATAGTCACTATATGCAAAGGTTAGTATATAGATCTGCTAAATGATGCTAGATGTCTAGTTACGTTTTCAGATGTCTGGTTATAAGACCCAAGATTAACCTTTTCTGATCCATGTAAAGCCCATGGTTTAGAGTCGTTCTTGCCAATTTATGGGTGATACTCTCTGCAAACTGGGAAGGTCTATGCTTAGTTGGCCCATTTTTGATGGCCTCTATATCATGCATTCCTGGGAAACCGGACATGCCAAAATATCATCACAACCACTCAATGGTGTTTTTGAAATTGTTGATTCGGAGACTCCAAGTGAAAAGCGTGATCTCAACATCCACATCGGTTTTCCAGCATCTCCCAGCTTGGTTTGAGCAGGACCCTGGTCCACACCAATGATATTTGCAAGTTCCAACCCCTGCAATGCAACTTATATCTGCCTGTCGAGGGGTGGGTCACTAGACGACCCCAGTGTCATGTGTTTGTGGATGGTACTGGTCAAAAAATGCGAGTCTATCCGGTCCTTTCGGACCTTGTAATTGTTGAGGTCCCAAATAAGCTTTTCCTCAGTAGAAGATGCCAATTAAATATCTTTTCTTCCAGCTTGCGAAACGAGGTGCACAACTCGCAAATTATTTGGAAGCACATTTTGATGGCAGATCTTCATCAACCACTAACTGTATCCAGGAGCCCGAGCCTTCCTTCCAAAGGAGGCTGAAGGTAGTTGGGATTTGGTGAGCCCGAACCTACCCCTTCCTATGCCTTCCACTAACAGATCTTCGTTGAAGGTGGTCACTGGTAGGTGCCGGAGCTTCCAAGCGACCCCTCGTGAGCGCCTTCCCACACGTCAGTTGCAGTCGTAGGTTCGTCGCAGCCTCACCTGCCATGGAGGACCTGACGGTGCCAGAGAGCTTCCATTGGCGGCTGCATAGAACACATCCCATGAATCCACCTTTAGATCAGGTGGCTTCTCAAAATAGGGAGCCAGAAAAATGGCTGGGTTCCTTGGTATAAATGCTCAATATTGGATGACTTGGGGAGCGTCCTATTTTGAGAAACACCCATATCTTGTCATAATTCAAAAGAAGCCCTACAAACAGCTCTTGGATTATGCTATATATCACATTGATCTTTTTGGTTCATATCCATTTGTATCAAACAACCCTATATCATACATGTTTCTGTCTGTTGATCTCCGTTTATATCCTGTCCATGAACTTATCAACCCCGCAACTTGTGTGTTGTGACATGATGTGAGAATGTAGAACCGTGCCACTTTACCAGATTCACATTTCAAATCACCAAGCCTCATCATTCTTGGGAAGAACCTAACCCACTGAGATTCAAAATCAAGAAATACGACTTGAGCCCTTCGGTCTGGAACCGCCGTGGTGTTACGCATATGAAATTCCACCTCGGTGTTGTAGTTTACGAGGCACATAATGTATGGATAATGCACTCTCAAGTCACCATAAAGTTGGGATAGAAGAATCATTTATGGGGTTGCATTGGTGCCCAATTCTTGAGCTGTAGTTCCAGTAGAAACTGTGAGTTCCTTGTGGTCAACCATTTTGGCTTCCAAGAGTAGCTTGAGGCGAAACTATCCAGAGCTCTGGCTTCATCTCCAACGACAAACAGTGGCCCCTTTCATGGGTCCTTCACTTCTCCAAGAGATCACCGGTGCCCAACATCTGCAGCAGATCTGTTCACATTCGCAGTGTGAACAGCAACGTTACCTCAAATGTCTACCCCGACATAGCCTTCACTTCTTACAATCCCAAGATATTGTTCCAATCTCTGTTCATCAATCTTTCCAGTAGGACTTCATCTTCATCAATGGATGTCTCAAGACTGTCGGGCCTCGCCAGCACTGCGCCAGCACGAAGCTCCTGGAGATTACCATCAGAGATTTGGCTCAAGTTTTATAATGATGGCAACAACTGTAGCCATGGGTATGTGTTGTTCATCAAGATTTAGAAGTCATCAAAAACCATCATAGATTTTACTATTGAGTTTAGAAGGATTTTAGTGTTGAGCTGGTATTGAGTTTATGAGGATTTTCAAGGTAGCAATCAGTAGCAATCAAAACAAATTGAAATGTATTTGTGCTAGTTGCATTGACCGCTCTGGTGGATTGGATCAAAAATACCGAGGTGGCGTGATGCGCAGATAGACGGACAGGCAGACAGACAGCCAGCCAGGGGACTGATTGATTGATTGATTGATTGATTGATTGATTGATTGATTGATTCGTTCCATACATGGTGGGATACCAAATCCATCAATCTATGGTGATTTCCAAGTTCCTTTGGGAAGATTGGTTTCATGGTAATTGGTTGAGCTCAGGATTCATAGCTATCCGTGGCCCAGCAACAAATGGTGAATCACGTGACACCTGAACTTCACCCTGAAACCCTTGGTTCCTGTCCCCCATCGCATGTTTGCAATGTACATTGATACAAATCTTCCTAGTTGTCCACGTGTTTCCATGTTGTAGGCTACTTTCAAAGATTTCTGATCAGTATAAACAGTATTAACCATCATTCTTCAG
Source organism: Symbiodinium kawagutii (assembly GCA_009767595.1). Lineage (NCBI taxonomy): Eukaryota > Dinophyceae > Suessiales > Symbiodiniaceae > Symbiodinium > Symbiodinium kawagutii. The sequence continues at coordinate 74,689 of VSDK01029780.1, read as the reverse complement.
TTCACATATTGCATCGTAGCACAGCAGTTCTACGTCTGCTCACTCAACACCAGTGACCCATTCAGGTTGGGGAGTCCCTGCTAGCAAAGCCCTAGGCCAAAACCAGCTGCTCCTGAACCCAGAAACTGAATTGTCGGAGAGATCGGTCGATGGCTTGCTCACCCTCGGCAATGCAAACTTGGCAGTGCCCTAACTACTTAGTTCTTGTCACTGCTTTGCCTAATAGTCATCATAGACATGTGATACAACTCACAACAATCTGGGGATAACAACAACAACAACAACAACAACAACAACAACAACAACAACAACAACAACAACAGTGAAAATGGTTCCTTCCAGTGTAGATGTATGGTCTACTTGTGTATGTTGTGGGCCCCTAAATGGGTCCAGCTCAGAATCATGGGGCTGGATCAGTCCAGAAGCCCTGCACAACCAAAAATATGTGCATTTGCAGTGGGTAGTCTTCGGATTCGAAGGTTCACTACAGTAGTTCTTTTGAGAAACACCTATGGCCAATGGATTGTGAGTTTCGTACGTGAACAGTGTAGTTCCACTAAACAACATCTTCCAACACCCCCCTTCTTGAAACCAGTGAACCTCAACAGCAAAGAAATCATCGCCAGTTCGCACCAACTGCCAGCAGGTGGTAACCACAACTAGTCACAGTTGTTGTTTCCTACTGGGATGAGCCCCCCTGCACCGATGCAGTTGATCAATCCAGGCAGGTTGCCACCACAGTGGTATCCCCATGGCATAGCCGAGGTCAGGACCGCAAAGGTGCGAACCAACCTGGCTTCACTTCGTGCAAACAGGCCCTGTACATCCACGCCCTCATATCACTTCCATCCCCTTAAAGGCTGCAGCCCAAGATGACCCAAGATGACCCAAGATGATCTAGTTGCTAGAAATGATCTGTGGTCACCACTTATGATCCACATTTGTTGGAACCTGGATGGGTATCGGATGGGTAGGGGAGCAACGGATCTTCATTTCACACATCTGAGATCTCTCCGAAGTCCGCCTTAAGCACTGTTGCGCAGGTGCTAGGAGCCAGGTGCCAATGTTGGTTGCGTTGATCACCAAATTCCTGGACGGTGAAGAAACAAAGTGAACAAGTTGAGCATGTCATGTCAAGCATGTCATGTTGAGCATGTCATGTTGAGCATGGTTGACCTAAGAGGCATCTTTGGCCAAAGATCCCGACGCCTCCCAAGACTCTGGTGGCATCCGCTGAGCTCCCAGCGCTTTCACGTCTTCCACTGGCACAGGAATCATCTGATGAAACTGTTCCTGGCACCGGGAGCCAATGTTCAAATGTGCAAGTGTATCTGAAATATATATATATATATATGTAGGTATATGTATTCATGTTTGGGTGTGTAATATAAAAAGAAAAGGAAACGTAGAAGTGCACATACATGTGTATGATCTATGTGTATGGACTTCTTATTTGTGTCCATATGTAGATGTGTGTAGATGACGTATATATACATGTATGCACATATGTATATATATATATATATACACATACATATAAACATGCAAGCGTATTTGTACGTGTGCATATGTGCGTGAATACAAAACTGAGCATGGTGATGCATACCTGCATAATTCATATCTATCTTATAAAACAAGAAACAAATGTGTTTACATTTTTGAATGACTTGACTGTGGGAATATGGGTGATGCTAAACTAGCTTGCCGCCGGAAGGACTGGGCAGCTGAACATGTTCTTTCTTGAGGAAGAAATTTGTATCGGGGACATGATTTTTGCAAAACCTCAACAGCCCGACAGTCGCAAGAGAAATGGCCAGTCCCCAGCATTCGTAATCAGGAGTCAAACAACAATAGTCACAACTGCCACTAAATTTGCTCATGGCCCATTCATATGTTGACGGGAAAGCAAAGAGAAGAGGGTGAGTGATAGCGAACATGGCAAATACTTTATAGTTATCATCATCATAGTAAGCATTTAAGTTCAGAACGGAGTCGTGAATCCTCAGTTTGTTCTTTGTCAATATTTGTCATAAATGAGTGGTTGCCAGGGCACACCTATTACCATCGGAATCTACCCATTTTGGGTTTGCTTGACGATGATTTTGGGTGGATTTGTGGGCACCCCAGGGATCCCATTCGTCTGGATGTACCCAATGCAGACATGGCACAGCGAATCGCTTGTCGAATTTCTTGATGATCTTTCGCACTGCTATGTAATTCAAGGCCTCAGATGGTTGCTTCAGAAGGGGATTCTCACGACGGCAGCAACTCCTTTGAACTTTAGATACTCCTTCTCACTCCAAAGCAGGGGCAACAGATTGGCACAGTCACACGGCATTGTGAACTCATCTCTGTATCACGTTCACTGAGGCACTGGCAGCATAATTCCGGATGTGTTGGATGGACTCAACCATCGATTCGCAGCCGTTGACACTCACAACCAGTGCGTTCCTCAGTGATTTGCCCTCCTTCAAGAAGCCATCACTTGGTCAAACTGATGAGTTGATAGATATAGAAAAATGAAAAAGTGGCTCCATTTATTGAGGTTGCAAACTAATTCAAGTCGTGGTCCATGAATTGATCACTTTTACATTCGCACCTCCGGGGCTCTGACTTCATGGGGGTGTGAGTGTCTAGATCAATTCCAGCAGACAAGACCTGGGCGCAATCAGGCAACACGCTGGTTGTCGATGAGCAACAAATGGGGTGTTCTTAAAATAGGGAACCCAAAAAGAATGGATGGTTTATTAGAAATAATGATCAAAAACAAATGATTTGGGGGTCCCCATTTTGAGAAACCACCAAATCAATCTGCTTGAAATGCTATTTGCTCCTGGAAACAGGACTACTCATACCCCGCAATGCATGCTGAAGCAACTGGCATACTCAAAACTCAGTTCTGACAGGAATCGTACACGGAATGAGCAAGTCATGTCCAGGTGAATATAGTGAATTCAATAAGATTGATTAGCAATTCATGTCTAGGCGAATCTGATTGACACCAATGAATCAGCCACCAATAATCTGATTTACTTGTTGGATACTGAAGCCATATTAGCAATTCTAAGATTGACATTTTTCAGCCCTTGATCCTTCGCCCTGCTACATCCGGGTCTGAAAAGTCTCCAACAGGTTGGACCTGGACCCGGCCTTGCAGAGCGCCTCGTGCTGCTCCATCATGAACCGCTGCACCTCCCAGGAGTCGCAGGTCGTCACACATCTTGAAGACATTTGTTACATATATACATATATAATATACATATTCAAATATATATATATATATTTGTTGTTCTTTAGTGTATATATTTCTATATATATGTGTGTATAGATAAATATATACATATGTGTCTATATATGATATATGTTTATGTACATATGTATGTTCCAATACTAGAGGTTCAAGGCCGGCCATCAAAGGTACAAGGCCAGCCATCAAAGCTGCGATGATTTGGAATGTTGGGAAACATTTTGAACTTGGGGTACCCGAATTTGTGCAATGTATGTGGTTGTCAACAGCCTATGCGGTAACCCTGGTCTTTACATCCAGAAAATGGAGCACAAGAGCCTAGCTGTTGGCATGTGGCCTGTGCAGCTGTGCAGTTTGGAGCTATTCGGATCTGACCCATCGTCCAGAATCCAGGATCTGGGTAGAAGCCATACCCAGAAATAGATGGTCTATCCCAAACGTTTGGCCGCCAGCTGCCCCCATATTCTGCTTGGTTGCTTGGGTTGTGATTGAAAAAGGCCCCATCTCGAACGGAGAGAGAGGCCATGGAAGTTACAGTACCAGCAAAGTCCTTGAGAACCGCTGACGATGACTCCTCTACAGCTGGTACCTTTTGTGCTGTGACTGCTGTCACAATGAAACAACTACAGTAGCAGATTGGTGGGACAAACAACTCGCAAAACCTGGTTTTGAAGCACCAGTTCCAGGGGGGATCCTGGAACTCCCCCATTTCTGGCAGTGAAATGGCTGAGTTTCTGGATGTCCAACAGCACTTCACCTGCATAGCTTGTGTTGGGTGTCTGGACCAATGCAACCCCATAGCTAATTGCTCTCTTTGGCACTGCAAGTGTCCAACCAACAGTGAATTTCACTGTAAATAGCTCGGTCTAGACCATTGGTGGCCGCTGTACAAAGCCCGGAACCACGTCTTTTTTCATGAAAACCCCAAGTTTTGTCGGTTTTTTTTCTGATGAAACTCGCTACGCCTTGCCCTGGATTGCCCTTCGCTCCCGAGAGGCTCGACTCCCCTGTCGCCTTTTGGATTTCTGCCTCCAGGAGACTGCAGAAAGTGGGGACTGCCTCGCAGGTGCGGGGCATTTCACAGAGCTCCTGTGTGTTGCGGATTTCAATGATGCAAAGGTGATGTCTACAGAAGTTACAGACGTCTTAGATACAGAAGTCTCTTCAGTCTCCTCGATAATTGCCTCACCCAACGAGTGCTGATGGGTGAGAGTACAGCCTGCACAACCCATTGGTGTCTCAGCTTGAGGCTTGTTTTATGGGACCAAGCTCCAAATCAACTGGCACTTTCTGCTTTCCCCCTGCGCTCCTGAGCTTTTTCTAACTTCAGTGCCTGGCGAAAGTGACTTCTGAGTGCGCTCAAAAGAATTCCCTGGTGCAAATGGTCAAACAATGTTAAACATTGTTCTTGATGGTTACTGATGATTAAGAATGATTACGAATGAGCAAAATGTCAGAAAATGCTGGTTCTTCTACCAGAACATGCACAACTTGTGTCACGAAATCTCGAAAGTACTCAAAGAGAGACGGCAGCCGCGGAAAGGTTTTGTTGGTTCTCTGGAACCGTGCTGCCGGCAGCCACCTTCTTCAGCATCTTGTAGTTCACATATTGCCTGCCATGTGATGAGAAGGGCAATCACTTCCAAATATCAGAGTGAGGAACACGGAATGTAGAGCAAAACAAACAGAACTGTCGTTTTGGCACACAGCCCAGCAAATGTGAGCATGAAACATAAGCCGCTACTTGGAATTGCATTGGTGGTTGATGCTTGGTTCTGAATCAAATGGTTATTTCAAGCAGGAAACCGTTGGTTCTGGATGACCATCATTGACATGCATAGATCATCATCACAATCATTGACCATAATCAATCACTTTCAGCCACAGTAAACCAGTAACTTTCATATCATACTATTTGCCATCATTCACTACTGTCAGTGACTATATAAACCTCTGTTATACAACCGCTGGCAAACTATCATATACATTTAACTCTTCTCAACCACTATTCATGTCTCACCATCATTCACCAAGATCTATGATTTTACCCACCTCGATGAACCACAGGCTTACCGTCATTATGTACTATCAACCACTCCTGATGGACAGTATTCATCATGGTCAAAATGATTAACTATGATGTATCATAGATCAGGGCCAATCCTGCTTATCAGCCAATGTCATAAACAACGATTGATCATTGTGGTTCAAAGAGAATTGTGTTCTCCAGTTCTTCACTCCGAAGATGCGCCGTTCCCTGCACAGGAATTGGACGTTCCCCGCAACGGGGGCAAAGGCCTTTGATTCACGAATGGCCCAGTGGTTTCGACCCCATGGACAAGAAAACCCTGCAAAGCTGTTGTACCTGAATATGAGGCCAACGTAGAACCAAAAAATCTGGAATATCTATATACATCTATATTCAACAAACTAATAGAATATCTACATCTACATTCAACAAACTAATGATCCTAACCAAAAGCCGGCAGCAAAAATGGAGTCAGCCGACAGAACCCGGGAGCAACAAACGAACACTGGGAGGGTTCCTTAAACCCTTGATTGGTTATAATCTGCAGACTGGATGATATCTGGGTTAATCAGACTAATGATGGGTTATATCTAGGTTTTAATCCCCTGATGGGTTAATGATTTGATCTGCAGACTTCCACAACAAAGATGCCAGATTGACTGTCGCCACTCCTGCAACAGCTCTTCCTGCAGCCTGGAGCGGTACAGAAGGGTCCATGTCCATGTCCACATGATTATATATACATATACATGTACAACTCATATATATACATATATATATATATATACAAATGTATATATATATATATATATATAATTACATGCGTATATATATATATATACATGTATATAAGTATATATATACATACATATATATATATATAGCTTTCAAGATGAATTAAGTACAGCTTTTAAGATGAATTAAGACCTGATTTACCAGTATCTTATTATTTCCTGAATACGGTAAAGAAGTTGCAAACTTTCCAAAGCGACCACGACAGGAACACTTCGAGGAGAAGTCTGAAAATGTACTTGTCCTGTTGCAGGTATTATGCACATCACCCATTTGAGGGGATCACAGTCTAGACACCAAGAAGTATGTCCTTAGAAGAAATATGGCAAGCTGGATCAAGCCACCAATCCAAGTTGGTCATGGGTAGTATCCCAACAGCTACAGTTTGGTCATTTCTTGGATGTGAACAGCTAGGTATTGACCCACAGCTATGTTCAACAAATGCCTCTTTGTAGCCATCCCATGGACCATCCAAGAAAACAACCGGAACAACAAAAGAAAGCATAGCAGCGATGACAATGGCAATTGCAACAGCAGCATACACCTATACTGCTGCTACTACTGCTGCTGCTGCTACTACTACCTACTTGCTACCACTACCTACTGCCTAGTTACGTACCTACTTACTTACTTACTTACTTACTTACTTACTTACTTACTTGCTTACTTACTTACTTACTTGCTGACTGACTTACTTACTTACTTACTTACTTACTTACTTACTTACTTACTTACTTACTTACTTACTTACTTACTTTCTACTACTCCTGCTCCTACTGCTGCTGTTGCTGCTACTCCACTCCCGCTGTGGGACTGCCTGCTGCTGGTCAATGCTCTGAGTTCCGTGCGTTTTGGCGAACTTCATCGCAGAAACAGCGGCTTGCCACGGCTGTAGGCAATGCTTAGGTGAAATGAAGATCGGTGGTCTGTCGATGTCAGCTGAGCCATATGACTGTGCCCCTTGCGAGTGATTATGCAAAGGAATGATTCTAAGAATTTTCGGACATTGCATTTTGTTGTCTCTCTATCTTGATTACAGGCCAGCACCCGGCCAGCACCCGCTCACGGCAGAGTGGGGATGCTGCAGCGGAGGCGCCAGCACCGCGACAAGCAGCCTGAGTGATGCTGCGACAAAAACCTATGGTTGATAAGGATCAGTTAATGATGAGTCATGGTTCATTATAGTTGCTGGGAGCCACCTGCCAGCGATGGGGTATGATCAACCACTTGATGCATAGTTGCTAATGATTGGTTCAGGGTAATTGTAGGGATAGCAATCAGTCAAAAACAACCAACCATCTCAAATCTTATTGATAGCAGGTTCACCATTTGGCAACTGCTGGAGAAAAATTTGGTGAAACTTTGTATTAGGAGATCAAGAAGAAGTGACATTGAATATGACCCTGGGAAAATCAAATTTTGGTCATTACAATAAGGCTACGAGGAACAAGCCAGAAAATCAACAATCTCAATCGAACTATTTCTTTCAGCACATGGTTTTGATGCCCATTTCAAAGTTGATAAATGGCTGTGGGTCAAAACCCCGTACCCCTGCTTCCCCATCATTAACCATTGTTTTCCCTGTTATTGTTGGTTTTTATCCCCCATTATTGGTCGGTTAATATTGACCCACTGCCAAATATTCCATGTCGAAAGACCGCGGTGCATCATCACCTGACAACTAGGGGGCACCCAGCTCTTTCAGCTCCTCGACATGGTTTTGCATCTCATGAAAGCAGGCATTGACGCAATGTGGCTCTGGGTCAATATAAATCAACCAACTTTCATGGAGGATTTCCACCAACAATAACAGGGAAATCAATGGTAAATGGAAGGGAACCAGGGGTACAGGGTTTTGACCCACAGCCATGTAGCAATCATCAAAAGCCAAGGCCATCAGAAGTGGGTATCAAAACAGTCTCCCCGAAAATCCAGCTTTGAAGTTGTATCACACCTTCTTGTGAGTCGAGAATTTCGATCCAAAACAATTCCGAGCGATTTGCCTAGATGTGAGATGGCTGATTTTCATCGCTTTTCCTTCACATTCGAGCGATTTGAACGTTTAACGTGACGCGTTGGGTATTTCCTTTCCTCTTCTGCCAGTTGAGCTTCAGCTGAGTTTCGGACTCAAGAGGATCTGAAAACTTGCAAAGCTGGAGCCAAGAAGTGCCAGGCATCTGCTTGGACGAAAACCCGCGGGTCGTCTGCAGGTACGGCTGAGCATGTCATCGAAAACTCGCGCCATCCTTGTTCCAACGAGAACTGAGATCTATTCGTTGACCTGGATGTGTTTGGATGCGGAAATGACATGAAAGGACTTTGAGCAAAGCTCCACCAACGGAGCACATTTTGGATTCCAAGTGAGTGGCCCAGCCAGGGGGGCGAGTTATCCCCCTTCAGCAAGGATTGTTGATAATTCTGCGTGAAAGGATTCATGGTATTGAATGATTACTGTATGTATATATATATATATATAAACCTCTGACTCCTCGAGGTTGACAAGGAGTCAGAACGAGTCAGATAGGAATCATCAGGATCCCCAGTAGCTGATTCATGTTCAGCTGATTCGTTGTGAACCCAACTGAGTGCCATGCTTAGAGGCACCCCCAGGAGGTTGACATTTCCATAGATGGATTCTTTTCCATGTTCCGGAAAATAGCAGGAATCACCCGCATCACCCTAGAATCAAGCAAACAACCTCGACCGTGCTTATCACTACTATGGCTATCTGTCGATATTGTGGGCATCATCATTGGTGCTTGCTTTGGGCAAATATAACCCTTTCACTGGCTGCCACCACAAAATGATCAGGACCTTCAGATTGAGACTCCAGAGCAATCTACACCACTCAGTCTTACAAAGTTGGGAGCACATCACCTGCATCACCAGCATCACCATCATCCCCATATCAATGTCATTGGCATCAGAGTCATCAACTTCATTTTCAGCAGTACCATCCTGCAGAACAACTCTGGGGCTAGTATAACCATATTCCAACGATATTGCTATACCATATTTCATTTCTCTGTTATAACCATATTGTCACCATATTCTTGCATTGCTATCGCTCTACTATCGCTTTGGGCTGTTCCTTTCCGTGTCCTTTTCCCAGCTCCACAGCTGCTTGGACCACCCTTGCCGTTGAGCCTTGCCTTGCGGCAGCTCCACACGTGAGATCCATTGCCACGACTTGGTGCTCCACACATGGATGGACCTCGCTGGTTGTGGTGCATGTTGTGCTTTCAAAATCAGTAAGAAAATCATTAAGCAATTGGGCTTTAAAAATAGATAAGAATTTAAGTTCACCCATTTAAGATGCTGGATGATATCGGCGATCAAAGATGAGGTTTGTGGTTTGGAGCCAATTTTAGATTTGAAAGGTGACCCCGCCCGGGCAAGTCATCCAACATCGATCTAAGTGTTTTAGGCATACCAACAGTTTCATGTTCGCTTTTCAAAGTATGGGAGCCCTCTTTTCCCATGCGCAGCCAGGCATTGCTAACAATCATGACTTAAATCACTTGAGGATGATTCACTTAAATCCTTTCGAATCGTTGTCCGTGCACTTCATCGCACTTCAAGATGTTGGCTGGGACTCTTGGGAGCTCGGAAGTGATGAACGGGTGCAGCTTCATGCTCTGGCTCTCAGCTGTTTGCAGCCTGGGACTTTCCCTCCTGACTTGGACGTTGACTTGGCTTTGAATCCTTTGGAAGTTTTTGGGAACTCCAAAGTGGAAACTCTTTGCTTTTTTCTGCGTCCTTTTTGTAGGTTGCTTAGGTGCCAAATGCCGCTGAAGCATAACTCTCACATGTCTGGAGCATGACCTAGCCTTTGTGCTCCTTATCTGGGTCCATGCTCTGCCTCCTCTCCCTCTGCATCTTGCTTTGTTTGCTGTGGGCCCGACATGCAAGGTTTCTCTATCCAATTCTGCTGCTCGGGAGGGTCATTGTTCTGCAAGCGCTTCCGAGAACTCTCCTCGAGCCATTATTTGTTGGGCAGCTTCCAACCAGCAATGGTCGCATCCAAGACAATGTGGGCACCCACTAAACCAAATCATCATGACCATGATCGGAGGTTCATGGCATCTACCTACGGTTGATGGAGGAAATCCTGCACCACCCAGATGGGCATCCCAAGTAATCTTGTGTGAGGACACCCCCTGCAACCCCTTAATCTCAATGTTGTGGTAGCAAGGGGGGTGGTGCAAGATTTTCTCCATTCACAGATTTCATGTCCGGCATGAGCCCAGCACATACTTCAATATTAAGATTTGGGGTTCCTAGGGGATGTGGACTATGAAAGTGGTGCAGGATTTCTTCCATCAACAGTAGTAACCGTATGTAACCAAGTATGTCCCAATTGCAAAATCAAGGCACAGTGGAAACAGCTGAGAGTGCCACGGACCACCTACATCTGCCACAAAGGCCAAGTCCCTGGCTTTGCGACAAAAATGACACGATCTCCGAATGACAAGTACCTGCAACTATTCAGCATTAATCATCTATAGTAATCTGTACTCACCATAATATATATCATAAATATAACCATTGAGCAAAATACTAAGTATAAACAACTACCTGAAATATCAACTGATAAACTTGTGAAACTGTTGTTCTAGAGTTGTTTAAGAGATTGTGGAATACTGACTGCACAAGGCGGTGGCAGAAGTTTCCAGAAAAAGAGGCCTAGAGAAAGAGAGGGTTGGTTGAGATGAGGTGATGATGCGGACGATTATTGATGATGATGATGATGATGATGATGATGATGATGATGATGGTGATGATGATGATGATGACGAGGATGATGGTGATGATGATGATGATGACGAGGATGATGATGATGATGATGATGATGATGATGATGATGGTGATGATGATGATGATGGTGATGATGATGATGATGATGATGACGATGACGATGACGATGACGATGACGATGACGATGACGATGACGATGACGGCGACGATGACGACGACGATGACGACGACAACGACGACGATGACGACGACGATGATGACGACGACGACGACGACGACGACGATGATGATGATGATGATGATGTTGATGACGATGGCGATGACGATGACGATGATTATGGTGATGATGTGTTTTCTTTGCTGCTTTTCCTCTCTGGTGTTTTTCTCTGCTGGTTTTTCTTCTGCTGATTTTTTGTCTGCTGGTGTTGGTTCGCTCTGCTGGTGTTTTTTCTTTACTGTTTTTTTCTTGGCTGGGGTTTTTCCCTGCTGTGATTTTTACTTTACTGACGTTTGTTTTTGGTGGTGTTTCTCTGGTGTCTGTTCTCTGGACTTTTTCTCTGCTGATGTGCTTTCTCGGGGAAAACACAACATTCCGCTCACGTCCTATTGTCATGCACACGCATCTTTGATACCTCAATGCTTCCACTTTCCAAAAGTTGGATGACGTCCAAATTTCCTTCGATCAGATTTCTATCTACAAGTATGTCCAAGTCGAAGGACCCGCCCGAACAGCACCGTTTCAACATGCCACATGCACCCCGCATTGCTCTCCATGACAGCACCTGAGTGTGACCCCGGCCGTCGGACACAGGAGATGATTCCCCACCGGCAGAAAGGCAAGGCAGAGATACCCCAAGTCATGGTTAAAGAATTGGCAGCGCCAACTCCACAGTCCCTGATCTCTGGAACTGCGCTTCACATCATCTGGGATCGGTGCAGCCAACTCTTTTCTGGGATCACTTGGGAAGAACCAGCTCCGAAACGTGAGTTGACAGTCAAGAGTTTTTGTTGCAATTGCTTTTGAGTTTGGGAAATCCAAGTGTTTTCTATCCATCCTCCCTGTTTCCAGTTGCACCATCCACTATGCACTTGCAGAAACATACAACTAAATCAAAATTGGATGATTCAATCCCCTTTGTTCAGCTGTTCAAGCAACACTCCCCTACGCCTTCCCCTGACCCCTGGGCTACCCACTGATGCTTCCGAAGACGGGCACTCGTGGTCCACCGCGCAAGCGTGCCAACTGAGCTGCAAGATGGATCAAGGAGGAGCCGCTTTCCCGCAACCAAAGACCACAATTCTAAGCGTGCTAAAGACCGGACTGTAAACATCATACAAATTTGTGGCCGTACAATATCCGAAAGCCTCAAGAGGCTCTAAACAGTCCTAAAGATGATCCTAAAGGCTTTCCGAAAGACTGTCCAACAGATGCTCAAGACTTTCGATAAGATAAGGCCGAAATCACGAGTAAGAAGTGTAATTTTCAAGAAAATGAATCATTGCGCAGGGCCTAATTCTTTCTGAAGCTTTGGCACCCGATGACTTCATGGCCCAGAAACCACGAAATTTTGAACCGCGAGGCCGGGAATCACCACATCCTGCCTGGTACATGGCAGGGATCGCCAGCACATACACCGAAGACAGCCCCGCGCAGTAGAGCCGCTGATATGCTGAGAGGAACCTTTCGAGGCACGGCGGGTCACAACTGTGTCACCTTTGTGAACCCATCTCGGAAAAAACGTATACCCAACAGTGAAACAGCTTTGCTAGTAGTTGTAGATACAAACAATAAATCTCAGTGACTATTGCCTTGGTGTACCATGGTTGGATCAAGATTCTGATTGATCCCCATATCATGGATGATTCTCCCACACCACATTCACCATACGAGCGCCTCCAATCCTAGCACCATGGAACTTCACCAGCGCCCGGCCAAGGTCCCCTACACTGCCCGAATGCCGATTTTGGCTGAGGCAGGGCCCTCTTCCAACAACCAACGGCCGGTGAGGCTCAATGTACCTCCAAAAGGCCAGGAAAAAATGCGAAAATTTAGGTGTTCAGAACCATTCAAGCATTAAGAACCAGACCATGATTCGGATTTAGCAGTCGTCTTCGATTGGAAAAAAAATGGGGAGTGCTATTTCAAGACCACTAGCATCATTGCTGACGGAATCAACAATAGAACCAGCAAACATATCATCACCAGTAATCATAAAATATCATCAACAATACTCATATCATAACAAATAATCATCAACAATACTCATATAGAACCAGTGAACTATCGTAAACCTGCAAAAATACCAGGAAAGACCGATTTCAACGACGATCTTAGCTGCACCCTTGGAGGTGACCAGCTTCCGTGCCTGCTGAGTAAGATGTCACCACACCGTCCTTACCTGCCGTGCAAGCCCATGGTACCAGCAAGGGTCGAGATCCCAGGACGATGTCATCGATCCAACGAAGAGGTTCCCATATAGCAGCTTCTTGAGTCCACATTAATTTGTCAGGGGTGAAAATGTCCCTGTGCTCACCACGGTTGTAAGCGATAAATACTAATACCCTGCACTGCAGAGAAAGCAGATTGAAAATTACAAAAATGCATTCGATCATCTGAAAACATGTCCTTGACATGCTCAAAAATAGAAACAACAGGGACGATGTATTCTTCAGCATCCAACTCCCACGTGTTGAGCTGCCTTTAGTCTGTTTGAAGCCCAGGCTCGTTCCAATGCTCATCCCCAAGACAGGCTTGTCAACTTGTGCCCAGTTGAGTTGAAGAGACAACAAAGCTCAAGAAAACGTCGTCTTCCAAGTTTGAACCAACCCTCAACGTCCAACCGACGAGTGCCTCCCAGGTAGATGTATCTGGCGTTGGCCGCTAGGCGGGAGGCCCCACCTAACCTGGCAGGCTCAAAAGGTGTGGAAAGCTCCCATGAAACCGATCAAATCAAGGACTTCATCCTTCAGAGGATTCGAAATTGGAAGATTGGCCCTTCAAAAGTGCAACATCAGGGGCCAGTTCAGTTCAACAGGCCACTGCTACTGCGACTGATGATGAAGTGATGAAGTGATGAAATGATGAAGTGTTGACACATGATGTGACGATGATGATGATGATGATGATGATGATGATGATGATGATGATGTTGATGATGATGATAATGATGATGATGGTGGTGGTGGTTGTGGTGGTGGTGGTGGGCGTGGCGGTGGTGGTGGCGGCGGTGGTGGTGGTGCGCGGGTGGTCGTGGTGTTGGTGGTGTTGGTGTTGGTGGTGTTGGTGGTGTTGGTGGTGGTGGTGGTTGTGGTGGTGGTTGTAGTGGTGGTTGTGGTGGTGGTTGTAGTGGTGGTTGTAGTGGTGGTTGTGGTGGTTGTGGTGGTTGTGGT
>VSDK01029780.1:49763-59985 GCA_009767595.1 Symbiodinium kawagutii | reverse complement strand
TAGTAGTAGTAGTAGTAGTAGTAGTAGTAGTAGTAGTAGTAGTAGTAGTAGTAGTAGTAGTAGTAGCAGTAGTAGTAGTAGTAGTAGCAGTAGTAGTAGTAGTAGTAGTAATTGTTGTTGTTGTTGTTGTTGTTGTTGTTGTCGTCGTCGTCGTCGTTGTTGTTGTCGTCGTCGTTGTTGTTGCAACAACGTTGCAACAAACACCATTTCACCATACCATTTCCCAGAAACTGGAACGAAATGCCCAACCAGAGTTTTCAACAGGCCAGCCGCACCCACCCTCTAAGCCAATAATGGGCTTGCTCAATTTCTGCAGCTCGCTCGCAATGAGGCGCTGGCGGCGAGGACACATAGGTTCTTTCAATGTCATTCTTCGGAGGGCATCCAAGGAGATTGAATCGTGGAAAAGACGAAAATCCCTGGCTGTTGTCGAAGAATATTCCTCTTCTGAAAGAGGGGACCCCTCAATTCATCCAGGGTTGTTAACCATTTATAATAGTAAACCAACCATTTTTGGGGTTCCCTATTTTCAGAAACCACCATATCCTTGTCTAAACTTGGACTCAGAGATGCACCGGAGTTAGTCACCATGTCTCACTTCTCCTATCAACCACTGAATCGTGCTAGAAAAGCCAATGCATTACGACTCATGACTTCAGCTGATGATATTGATGCTCCCATAGCCAACTTGTTTCATTCAAGATATGCGTTATGTTTGTGTCAAAGAGATGGCCACAAAGATGCATCTTGCCGATTTTGACAACTAACGTGCTTTTTGTGCAAAACGCAAAATTTGCTAATACTTAAGTCTTGGAAAGCCTTCCAAGTTGAGAAGTGAGCGAAAACCGAGGAGCAAGTCCCCTTAGGCTGGTTGGCTCCCAAGGATTCCACCCTGAACAGTCCCCCTCTGCGTTCTGGATAGTACCATCCTCGAGAACCAGCAAACCTGAGATTGAACCACTGCCAAACTGCTCGACTGGACCGGCTCTAACACTGTCAAGGGCCTGCGAGTGCTCGACAACAGAAGGTTGGTAGCTTCTCTTTGCTTGCAACTCACACCTGAGGGGCTGGCAGGCGAAACAAAATCGTGCACCCGTGGGGATTCTGATTTGCTTAAGAGGCCATGGCCTTTCAATCAAACAACGATCATAAGAGTCGACTGAGGTGGCCCTCTGAAAAAGGAAAACCTCACATCGTAGGATTCGATCAACGCGAACAGATCTGCGACTACGTTTACCTAAGACGTGGTGGTCTCCAGATTAAGCACTGCCATTTCAGGATGGGGACCCCCGACTTGAATCAAAAAAAGGCATGCCAAAATTGTCAGATCCCTGCTGCTGTTGGGGTTCACAACCAAATCGCTTTTGGGGACTTGCTTTGACACCTCTTTCTCCCCCCCCCTCCCTCTCTCTCTCTCTCTCTCTCTCTCTCTCTCTCTTCTCTCAACAACAAGTGCGCATGTAAATCAATATTGTACGCGTGCATGTGTACAGATGGATACATATGCATGTGTATGTGTGGAAACGTAAAAGTATACATATGCACAGTTTCCCATATCTATAGAAGCCCAGTCAGACTTCAACTCGCTTCAGAAAGGCGGCACCGAGTTCCTGACATTTTGGAGTAACGAAAGATGCAACCATCCAAATCCACGCAGACAATGAAATCTGGTCCTGCTGGTAGCTGCAGCCCTCGTGTTGCTCCCTGGAAACTCCAAATATATGAGTCTTGAATGGTTGGCCATGGTCGGAGGATCAAGTTGAGGCTTAGGTCGACGCTCCAGCCGCATTTTTGCGGCGCACACTAGTGGGTCTCAACAAAACGATGTGCCGCTGCCATGGTTTTTGCTTTTTTGCTGTTTCGGAATCAGAATGGCTCTAAGAATATCCCCAAGAGCACCGATATGATCCTGGTAGAGCCTCACGTTTCCCGTGTAATCGTCAATGATCAAATAAAATTTTAAAAAAAAATGTATTGCAATGGACAGGGGATGACAGATCTACACTGGTGGGTGTCCACTGCTTGGTCCATAGTTGACTTTAACTTCGAAACCAGTCAAGCGTTGCCAAAAACGCTCGCACCACTTGGTGACAGGGCGCTTACTTCAAGACAGCCTAAGTTGTGATTTGAGTTCCCACAAAGGATCACCTCAACTGACCAACGGACTTACCAACCCCTGCTGTTGAGTTAGGAACACACGTGGCATTGGTCGCAGATGGTCGCAGAGTTTCGTTCTTCAGTGAAGAGTACACCATGGTCATCTCACACAGCATCAAGAATTCTGAATCACTTGAGATCCAAAATCCAAATAAAGATATGATCAAGATACATCAAGATACAAGATTATATCTTAGCTCTGACAAAATCAAGAAAATCATTACTAAACCAAAATAAATATATATATATATATGTATAGTATTCTGTATTCATATATAAATCATCCAAATTAGCAAAGATCACAAACTGTTCAACTTTGGGATGTCAAAACAGCTCGGCTTCTGGGGGGAGACCTCGTGGCTGCCCGGCCTGCTGCCAGATCGGCATATCCGGGCGGATCGGCCGTTCCAGCATAGGGGTCCGAAGCCGCAAGCTGCCTGGGGTGCCCCAGTGGATTTCATGGATTCTCAAGCACGGGATTCTCCTGGAGCGTCCCCAAAAGGGGAATTCTTGCTTCAACAGCCCCCCCCAAAAGAAAAGAAATGGGAAAACCCATGGAAAACCCATATACACACCGATGAAAACCGACTTTCTGCCCTTTGAAAGTCTTTTAGATATATGTTGCTACTGCCAGGGTAGGGTTGTACCATCACCTATCTGACCTATCCTTTAGAAGCTCCTCTTCAACCACATGCTGGATGTCCTGCTGCTACCCACTTTGACAAGGTGCAAATCCGGCAGATCGAAGCGCTTCAATCCGCCTGCCATCAGGCGTAGTGGGAACCCCAAGTTGTGGTTGGTTGATCACTATAAATGATTCATACTGGATGATTTAAGGACTATTTTGAAAAACCACCATATATCAAACTCCCCCATCCATTTTCTAATCTGCTATCAATAAGTCCTCGAGTAAGAAGTCCCTTGCTCGCAAAAGTGCGTTGAACAAAACACCAAATCCAGCTCGTACAGCTGAGAATGCTTACATCCTGGTGAAGCTTGTCGGCGACAATTTGGCTTCTTGGAAACATGCTACTAACTTTGTTTGCGTAGCTCATCATGTCCCTTTGACTGGGGATGCTCCATCCTTTTGTGATACAATGCTTTCGGGTCAGAGTTCCTTCCTTTTCTGCACAGATCTTGCTGATTGCCCATCTTGACAAATGCATTTCCGTGACATGGACCGCGGACACACCAGCATGTACTCCAGCGATTTGTTTATGTCCTAAAGTGTGAGTCCAACCATGTCGAACTATTCTAGGAGGCCGATTTCACCACCAACTGACCAACCAACCAACTAACCAACCAACTAACCAACCAACTAACCAACCAACCGCTCAGTTCAGTGGCACCCGAATCGCAAGGCCACAGCACACCTTTTCCGGCCACGAAGATGGCATCTGCACTTGCCACTATGGCCACGGCCATGTCCTCCACCTGGGGAAACCAATCATGTTGCTACAGGATGACTGGAAAGCCACATTGGTTACCACCAAACAAGTGACATGGTTGCCATATAATGTATGGTTGTAAGCAAGCACATTCATGGCAGCAGCATGATAACTCATATACAACAAATATGTGTACTCACAATATGAGTAATGACCTTTGTAACTTATTATAAGTTATAACCAGCTATGTTGGTTTCCGTAGCGAAGCCAAGAAAAAAGTGCGGTAGAAGAAATGAACCAATACAGAAAGGAAACCGAAAGATTTGGGATCACCTATATTGGCTGGGTTCCGATCTCAGATTCACGAAAATTCAAACTTAGTCCTGCTTAGTTGTAAGAGAAAACTACGTTTGTGATTTGGGGATGGGATGGGATGACGTCTGTGGGTGCCCGCTAACTCATAAGAATATAACTATAGCCAACAGCCAATCAAGAGTGTATATATGAATTGAGCTATCAGTCTACACTACACAAAGGCATAGAGGCACAAAGTCTCACCAGGCTTAGGCAGCCTCACGAGACTTCACTTCCAATGACTAAGCTGCTTTTACAACTGAGCTTTCAATCTATTTAGTGTGGTTGACATATATCATCATATGTGTTGTTGTATGTCTTTTATACAGCACATTTGTTAACTGTAATCATTGTCTCCGCCCAGATCAAAACAATGAGGTGGGATCCGTCTATCGCCATATGCACCAGGTGGCCTGATGTTTCTTGTACATTGCATGTGCAGTGGCTTGATAAATGCACATGTACACATGCTAGTGTGCAGGTATCTATGCAGGTATAGAAACAAATATGTTCAAAGGTACATGTTTGATTGTGCTTGCAGATCAAAAAAAAAACACACACATGTTTCAAATTTTCCTACAGGTTGAAATTCACATATGTTCTCGTGCATGCACAGAAGCATCTTTGTGCGTGTGCGCCTATTGCGTTCTGATTCTCGTAGCTTGCAAGGGAAAATGTCAGATGTGATATGTAGGAATGTAATGCAAGGCACACGTCTGCATTTATCTAGGTACATATATAACTGCGTGTGTGCCCATATACAATATGTTGTTTGCATGTTGCTAAAGCATATGCTGCGTCTTGATCGTATCGTATCATATCATGTTCTTAATGTTAAAGGTTTGCCTCTCTTTGTTGCCAAGCACGACATATCTACTTGTCTTGTGATCATGTTATCAATTGTTTTGTCTAGTTATGTATATTTTCTTATCTACATAGATCTGCACGTGATACAAATAAACATATACATATGATCCTAATTTTATACATCTGCTGGTTTCTCAAAATAGAGGACCCAAAATCGTCCACTTTATCAACCATTTATAGTAGTAAACCAACCATTACACTTGGTATATCCTAGTATTGCTTATGATACCCTCGTCAACAACCATTGTAAACCACCCATAAATCAACTAGTATATAGTTGTTCAACCATTATTGGTGGTCATTATCCCCTTGTTAATGCCCATTGTTGACCACTAATAAACCAACCATCCTTATCTTGTCCACAGCTGCTTCCAACTCAGCCACGATCCGCCACCAAGTCCGCCACCAAGACAGCTGCGGCCGGCGGACTCGGACTCTCCGCTGGCTCCACTGTGGCCTCCTCCTTTGCAATGGAAAATGAGACGTGGAAGTATAAGGGATAAGCGGGTTGCATTGGACATATCTTGGCTTGACAAAGAGAGGTAAAGTTAGATAGATACACAGATAATGTTCGATAGATACACATATATTTGTATACAGGAATGGAAGCGTAGTGAAGCGCACCGAAGTGTACGCAAGTACATACATAGGCGTATACATACATGCATGGCATACATACGTAAATACATACATACGTAAATACATACATACGTAAATACATACATACGTAAATACATACATACATTGCATTGCATTCCATTGCATTGCATTAAAATACATAACATCACATTAGATTCATTAGATTCCATTCCATTCATTCCAATCCATTCCATTACATTACATTTTGCATACATAAGACAGGGAGACAAAAAAGAGGCAAGACTTCACATGTGCACCTAAGTATAACAGCATTTGTGCATGGTAAGAAGAGGAAGCAAAACATCAACGCGACATGTTTGATGAGCTTTCTTGTGTATGTATGTATTTCTTCAGAAGTTTGTATAGTGTGTCTGTTTGCGTGCATGTGTACTTGCTCGTATATGTATACAAGTCATATGTATGCATATACATATATCATATACAGTACATGTTATGTACGCGTATGTTTTGTGTCATAGAGTATGGTGTGGTAATTTGTACCACATGGTGGGGTATGATATGGTACGTATTGCATCCCGTGAAAAGAAATCTGACGGCATGTAAGGATGTGTTTTCTCTATGCACATATATGAAAATAATGTGAGCAATAGCGATGTATCTAGAATTATCTGCAATTGTCTTCAATCACACGACATGTCATGGCGACCCTGTAGCGCCGTTGCAAAGCCAGCCACCCTTTGATGTCGGACCCAGGGGCCTTCTCGTTCGAGCTGTACACCTTCACTGGCCTGCGCTCAGTCACAGGATCCTTGTGACGCAAACAGTAGCGAACTCAGAAGTGAACTGAGTAGTGTCAGTCCAACCTGCCAGTCTTCAAGTGGTGTTCAAGAACTATGTGTGTGTGTGTCGCATTATCACTCCCCTCGTGAACTGTACGAGCCTTGATACCAAACAGCTGTGAAATCTATGGATTGACCACTCCCTTTTATCAAGTTATACAAAACAAAGCAACTGGCAAAGTACAACGCAACGAATACCCAAATCCTCCTTCCCAATGATCCCAACAAGGGAAAGGGAAGTGGGCCCCACAGCAAGAAACAAGTAGAGAAGCGACAAGGAAAACAAGAAAAGCAAGGAGACTTGACTACTATCATCATGACTATCATCTTTATTACTACTATTATCTTTATTACTATTACATACTACTAGTATTACAAAGAAAGACACAGAGAGACAAAGAGAGAAGCCGACCTCAAAAGCTGGAGCTCGAAATCCTCACGCTGCACACGCTTTGTCCCGCTCCACGGATCTCCACGAGGTCTCAGCCCTGTGGCACGACCTCAACGGCGCGTTGAACTCAGAGCCAGCTGCAGTCGTCCTTGGTGAACCGCCGGCATCCCCAGCCCTTGCCACGTTGCCCAAGCTGTGCCACTAAGGACGCCCAGGTTTCACTTGGCAAATCAGATCTCCAAGACGCAACCAGAGAATCATGTTGTAAACTTTTTGGCAGGCTCCTTATGTGGCTGCAGTGTGGCTGCATCTAACTCCATGTTCACGCTGGATCTTGCTACACTTTTCCTCCCAACTCCATTGAGCCAGTCTCAGAATCAGCACGAGGTTGCAATTCTGGTGAGTGCAACAGTGGCTCCTGCAGGCTACTGCTCCTGTTACTCCTGTTGCTTTCATGCCTGGTGCTGTCTATAGCCCAGTTTGCCTGTGGCGGCTCTGGGGCTGAAAATTGTAAGCGGCCCAGAAATGAATCTCCGATGATCGAGCCCGAGATAGATTCCTGTCGGGTCAAATCAAGGGCCTTTTCGGCTTCTGATTCTGCATCGCGCGGATGGTGATGTCCGTGGTGTTTCAACCAGCCATCTAACTGAGCCACGAACAAGCTGATGCAAATGAGACCACAAGAGCCTCCAAGCATCTGGCAACTTTCTCTCCACGCATCTGGCATGGGAAATTCCTTGTCATCGAAGCCACAAAGAACATCCTGAGTGATGCCAGCACTCAAGCCAGCCAGAAAGGAGATTCCTGCATTCTGTTTGCAGGCT
The DNA here is from genome assembly GCA_009767595.1 of Symbiodinium kawagutii. NCBI lineage: Eukaryota > Dinophyceae > Suessiales > Symbiodiniaceae > Symbiodinium > Symbiodinium kawagutii. The sequence continues at coordinate 52,565 of VSDK01029780.1, read as the reverse complement.
TGGTAGGCCTGCCCAGCTGCTTGTGTGTCTCGAAGTTGACATATTCTGCCTAGGCTAATGAATCCCACCGAACCCACCAGGAAGGCATAGGTCAAAATCGGAAAGACGACAAATACCACAGATGCATCTCTGGCAAGCTCTCGATGGTCATAGAATCGACGAAGCGAATCGGCCAACCCCAGCACACCTGCAACAAGACCCACACCATAGCTGATACGCAGCACATATTTCATGCAATGCCATCTAGAGCTTACGCTGGCGTCATGATACCAGATACGCCCGATTCGAAAACAGCCTGCGAAAACTGCGATGAAGAGACAAATGGTACAAACCACCGGCATCCACAGCCACTGCCTCTCTGAGGCGCTGGGAGAGTCGGACTCCATGGCCACGCCTTGTGCAGCCATTCTGGCCTTGGGCAGCCATCACCGAAGAGGCGTTGTGCCCGGCTTGAACCAAAATGTGTTCGGGAGACCGAATGAAGATGTGAATGGAGATGTGAATGGATCCATTTTCAGTCTCCAAGTTCACAGCAGAAAAGAAGCACCTGTAGACAGCAGCAGCCCTGCCTGCCAGGGTTGCGATTGTCCTCCGCCCATGCCTCAGGTATTTTTGTGCCAGGGTCAGGTCCGTTTTGTGATGCTGCCGTTTCCGCTGAAGCATCGCACGGTTATGCTATTCTTCCCCCCGACTGCTGCTTAATTCCATGATCTTTGACAGTCCAAAATTATACCTTTGACAGTTTCTGACGACGAGACTGTCATGTGTCAAAAGGAAGGTATCGACCATACCCTTTGTAGCCGCAGCAGGCTTTTTGTACAGATGAATCGCAAGACAACTTTGGTCTTCGCAAAAGATCAGAAGCAGAGGTTGAACATAGGTGGCTTCCAGTTCCAACAGTCCATGTGAGTCAGCATCAGAGGTTCTTTCCTTCGCTTCTGATCCTGAAAACATTAACATCACCACTTCGGCGTGGGTCAAAAATGAAGTGTGCACTTAGAGCTCAAAAACCACTATATAGTTGTTGAGGGATGCCGTTTGGGCATCCCTTCTGCCAGCAAAGAATTGCAGCATTTCATGTCTGTATGCATTGATGAGAGAATGGGCACACTTTCGCTTTCGTGGGCAGACTATTGAGGCAGTCTATTGCGTGACAATAGGTGCCCAGAGCCCCGACGGCAACAGATGATGCAACCACACTGAACTCCTAGCAGCACACATCCAACCCTGGGTCAATCCCAATGCCTCGCCTAGCATTCTCCACTAATTTGACAATGATCAATTCTGTCAATTGCACTGCCCAAGAGAACATATTTGGATCGATCACTTTTGACCCCGAAGCTGTGGATGTTACACCATCAGAAATGTCGTCGCACGGCATCTGAAGGCATAGGCCTTGGGGCCGAGGAACTGCAACGGCCGTGTGGCTTGTCCATGGTATACGGGCATATCTAGCTAGCAGACGGAGGACCTACGAAGCAAGTGTTTCAGTGGAAATGACTATCATCTTGGTTGAGAATTGGGAAACCCTGTCTTTGAGGAGTGTCCGTCCAAGATCACTACCAGTATGCTTGAGGAGGGTCGGTCCGATATCACTACAAATATGTCTGCAGCAAACAATCAAACTCTGATATGCTCCGGATATCTGAATCGTACGGACTAAATTGTAAGGGCCATAAGACCAGAGAACGCTGCATGTAACACACGTCCTTAGCGTGAAGGAAATGTTCAGGAAGACATCGCAAAGATACCCCGCAAATCCAGACATGATTTGCCGGCACCCATCGAAGATTTGTGCAGTGAACGCAGCACCGGTGACTTGCGATCATGACTTGACAACCCTTGGAACCAACACAAGAGCTTGTTTCTACCTAAGAACAGTTACAACCACTTCAGACATCAAAACTTTGATACTCTGAAGACCTGACTATTCCCCAAACCTCCCATCGTTGTTCAGAAGAGAAACAACCTGTTCGGGATTCACCAACCAACCTGGACGACACTTTGATCCAAGAGACAACCACATCCCTCATCACCTCGAAAGTTGAGCAGAATGCTTTGCAACATGAGACTTTGAGCTGGGGCGCTGCCAAAGTTTGCATCACAAAATGACGAAAGTGGCTGGACATTGGCAAAACACCAAAGGTTCAAGTGGCTCTAAATGGATTAGCTCCATCCGATGGAACCTATATCTAATGTACGATGGACCTTTATGTACTATTTGAACGTTTCCCATTCAAGCTTAATATTAAAAAAAAATTAAAAAAAATTAAAAAAAAAAAAAATTAAAAGTTTTGAAGGCTCCCCCAAATTTTTAAATAGGCCAGCAAGACTAAATAATTAAAAAAATTGAAAAAATTAAAAGTTTTGGGGGCTCTAAAATTTTTAATTTTTTCAATTTTTTAAATTATTTAGTATTAGATAATTAAAAATGTTGGGGGACCTTCAAAACTTTTAAAATTTTTAATTTTTTTAATTTTTTTAATTTTTTTAATTAATTAAAAAAATTAAAAAAATTAAAAATTTCTAGAGCTCCAAAATTTTTAAATTTTTTAAATATTTAATTAATTAAAAAAATTAAAAAAAATAAAAAAATTAAAAATTTTAAAAGTTTTGGAGGCTCCCCCAAATTTTTAAATAGGCCAGCAAGACTAAATAATTAAAAAAATTGAAAAAATTAAAAGTTTTGGGGGCTCTAAAATTTTTAATTTTTTCAATTTTTTTAATTATTTAGTATTAGATAATTAAAAATGTTGGGGGACCTTCAAAACTTTTAAAATTTTTAATTTTTTTAATTTTTTT
>VSDK01029780.1:33870-46243 GCA_009767595.1 Symbiodinium kawagutii | reverse complement strand
GGGAGAGAGAGAGAGAGAGAGAGAGAGAGAGAGAGAGAGAGAGAGAGAAAAAAGTGAGAAGGAGAGAGAGAGGGAGAGAGAAAAAAAGGAAAACAAATGGAGACATGTGCAAGACACAATGGAAAGAGATGGGTCATGAGACTCCTATATCCCAAAGCACCAAGGTAGAAGAAGAGAGCTACGGAGAGAGACCTAAGGAAACGAGGTGGAGACAAGAAGCAAATATGCAAGGTGCAATTTGGAAAGACCTGGACAAAGAGTAAAGGAACAAGTAGGCAGGCACATCGGGTGACATGTGATTTCAAGCGCAGAATGAAGACCATTATTTTCGGTCCCAGAGAGTATCTGAGCAAGTAAGAGACAAGTAAAGAGAGAAGAATAAGGAGACAAGAGGAACGCATAGAGAAGGGAAGATAATCCGGTCCCAAAGGACCAAAAGAGAAGAAGAGCAACAAAAGGAAGCAGAAAGGCAAGTAAGGAAGGCAAGAAAGGGATTCAAGCATTTGTGAACGACAGAAACAAAGACGGAGACAAAAGCCACAGGACAAAAGGCAAGAACCCTTTCTCCGCAGCCATGTGAGAAAAAAGAAATCAAGGACAGGCAAGTGAGGAGACAAGACAGGGAGGCATGTAGAGGAATAGATGGGAAGAAGAAAGAGATACAAAGAAACTCCGCCTCCAACATGGAGGGGGAAAGAAATTTGAGGCAAAAAGGGAAGATCCCACATGGAGGAGATACGGAGAAAAATGCCACAGGGCCAGGAGATAAGCAGGGAAGCCTCTTACAATTACAACGAGAATGTAACATGGGCAGAATACACAATGCAACTATGTAACCCTGCGAACGCATTATACCAAAAGGTCCCTGCCACATATCTCCTTAGCAACTTGCACTGTTCCAACCAAAAGCTCTCGATCGTCCGAAAGCCAGAATGTCCTATTCACCAACATCTCGAAAATTGAAATTTGAAAAAAAATAAAAACACAGTTCTGTAGCACTTGGAGCACTTGGAGCCCCCTTCATTGCTAGCCATGTACTGCGTTGGTGGCGCATCCCACAGGGACCCACCTGTTGTGTCATCCCGATGCCATCCGCTAGGTCCAGGGGGACGTTCTCTTCGGAATGCTTCAGCGGTGCTGTGTAGTCGGTTCGAGCACCACGGCCTACCAAGGCACCCTTTCAGGCACAGTTGGACGACAGGGATGATACAGGATGAGAGCCAGGGATGCTACAGGGATGATACCCAGAAATCGTTGGGTTTCTCTGCTCAGAAATGGTTGAGCTTCTCCCCATCCCAAATTTGATGTTTGCTTGAGCTCGGAACTTGCGTGTCACAGCTCAAGTGTAAGATCTGCCACAGATTGTTACATTGTCACATAATGCAATATCCAGGTTGGAGAGATGAGGAAAGAGAAAGAGAGAGACCCTTCGAGCAGGGGGCGCCTGCATTCAACAAGGCGGCGAGAGCCTCTCCCAACCTGGATCGTAGGCCGCTTCCAAGACAAGGAACATATCTTTGAATGCTCAACACCTAGAGATTGTCCTATTCAGAGATGAGAAGTGAAGCACTTGAATTCTGGTTTATATGCTGAGTATCGCTGGCTACGATAGCAGACAAACCGAGACTCTAAGACTTGATCGATTGATGTTTTCAAAATGAAGGGATGTTCAAAATCATCATGCTTCCTACACACTCAACTAGCTCGGACGATGCTGGGGCCTCTGACTTTGAGGAACATCCATGAGGGGGGAAAATCCAGCAGATTCTTAGATCAACTGACATAAATCCAAAGCTTTATAGATCTGCTTGGCACTAAGTCGAGCATCATGATACTGTCCTCCAAACTACAGAAAATCCAGAGCACGGAATGGCTTGCAATCAAAAACAGTTCTGATATTTAGAATGCCAGGTCCTGATAGCAGGCATGCCTGTGACAATCATAAATGCCTGAATGCCATGGATCGAATCCCCATGCCTGCTGGTTGTCTATACCATGGTTGATTCTGGATGACCGTTGTATTGATTGAGGTGACGAGTCATTTCTGAGCGGTTTACCACATGGTCATCTAAAGCTGCTGGAGCCCCAAGGAGAACTGATTGCCATCCGCACCACATCATGCCACCAAAGAACTTGGAGAGCTCTTCGCGTGAAATGGATGAATTGTCGGCGCGATTCAGAAAGTTCGACAACTCTTCAGCACGCACCAACTCCATGAACCTTCAGGAGGTCAAACTTTCAGTACCAAAGGGGCCACACAGTCACACAAATATCTATATTTGTGTGAAAGTATACATCTCTGCGAGTATATCTGTACATACATACGATACATATATAGACATATATGCATATAAGTGTGTATGTATACATAATCATATGGAATCACCAGAATATGAAAGCACCATAAACTATCGGCCGAAAGAAACTCTGTTTGAACCAGCTGCATGTGTAGGTAGCTGTAGGTGAGAGACTGAACCGATCTGTACTATCTTGTACTCCGGTATAACCGACAGCTAGTCGATGTATTGCGATGAACCAGGCAAGCAAAAACCATTACATAAAGGAATGTCAACCGTTGGAGATTTGATAAAGCTTGAGCGTGTACTACTTACTTTTGTTTGCTCACAACAGCTGTCCATCCCCAATCACCTTTTATCATTGGATGAAAATCCCACTGGCCAGTCTGCTGGGAACATGCGATGAAACCTGATCAAGGTACTTCAAGAGTTTGAGATATAGGCTCTAGGTTGTTCATGTTCGGCCCTGGACGCACATGATATTCCGCCTCCCCTCCAATTCCATCCCAAGCTGTAGCCCAGAACAAAAACGAAGTTGAAAATTCTGGTTGGTCTACAATGCAAATTCCAAATTGTGGCTCAGACTACTGAAGGTTGGCAGGCACATGTGAAGTCCGTTGCTTCATCTTTCCCAGGTTTTCCAGCGGTCCTGTACGGGTCATCCTGGGCACTGAGCTGAGTCTTGGCCATGACCCGCTTCAACCTGATGCAACGGTGCAGATGGGATAACGAGGAATCTCCACCCATTAGAGTTGCAAGCAAGTCCTTTCAATCGCCCTCCAAATGTTCTATTGGCAAAGGAGCACCGCAAGTGTAAAAGGAGAGCAGCTCGGCACTGTTCAGCCCCATAAAGATTGCTCCATGATGCTTCATGCCCGTCCAAGCAACGTCTGATATCTGCCTTCCAAATAATCAGTGGTGCATGGTACCTGCATTCAGCTGGTGTAGGGGAATTCTCGGACTCACTGTTTCGTCTCTGATGTTCTGCGCCAAGATTACATGTCTGGGTCCAGAATCAGAGGAACATAGTTGCAGGGTTTCAGTGGAAAGCCAGTAAATTTGATGTTGCTTCATCAGGATTAAGAGCCTCCCAAACGCTCCAACCCACAGATATCCAGATTTTACCACTTCGGTCTAGGGGCTTTCACCCTGCTTTCATGTTTACATGTGCCGGTAGGCAATCGACTGGCAGTCAGAAAACTCGTGTGTGACTGCTTCCTGATGCCAGGATTCATGGGCCCAACGCGGTGGCCCGTGCCCAGCACTTCCCTGGCCTTGTCTCTCCTGTGGAGCCGCAAAATGGTCATGTGTAAAAGGAAACCCGGGGCTTGGGTCCAATGCCACAAGAATGGGCGCAACGGACCGTGACCCCACGGCCTTAGGGGTTGCCAATTGGATCACACGACCTCGTCTTTTAATCGAAAATCACCAAGGTCTATCATCTCTTTGAGGGGATGGTCCTGCCAACTAACTTGGTGGTAACCCCACAGCTATCGACATACGTATCTATTTACCCCGAGTGTAAAGCCAGCAAGCAAGCAAGCCAGCAGCACCTTTAGCCACTCAATCGGGGACCCAAAACCTTGCGTAGGTAGATAGATAGATAGATAGAAAGATACATAGATCGATAGATAGATAGATAGATAGATAGATAGATAGATAGATAGATTTAGAAAAATAGATAGATGATAGACTAGTAGTACAGATAAATGAGCATAGATAAACATAGATAATCATAGATCAGTGTAAATGAGCGCTGTTTACCTTCATGTCCATCAACTCTGTAGTATGAATGTGTATAGATATTATATATACTAAATTGAACGAAGCGGACACATACTGCCCCTGTACAAATACGCCAACCATCACAGGTCTGCTGCCACAACCAACTGGTCCTGGAGATCGACCGTGCCTGCGCTGAGGTCATGGGCAAGTACCTCTGGCGTTAGATCGGGCAGCATTCCGAAAATGTTCACATCACAACTCGACCACAAACAAAAAAACAGACTACAACATCACTCTTAGTGGGAGTTTCCAAGTGGTGAATCAAGCAAAACAATCACTCTTAGCAGGGTAAATGAAGCATAAACATGCAGAGTTTGAGTTTCCACTGGGGAGTAATCTGTTGCTGATGCTCTCCAGACGACCGCATCGCTAAGCACTGTTGCAATAGAACTGCCAAGTGACCCTCGCGGGTGTGTCCCTCCCATGCGGTGCGAGGCAGTGTGAGGAAAATATTTCGGAGCTTCCTTGGCAGATCAAAAACAACACAAATGACCTAATCATGGGTTATATACACTCCAATGATGGTTTCTATACACTCTGGTGACCCAATGACGGGTTATACAATGTTATATACACTCTGGTGACCTACTGATGGGTTATATACACTCTGGGCTCTGGTGACCTAATGCAACTGGGCAAGTCTCAATGACGGATGCACAAAGGAAAGAAGGTTCAGATTGGCAAAAGATTGGAATTGTCTACAGCTATGTAGTTGGGTTATCCAAGGGCAGGCAGTCACTCATGTGTCAATCTTTTGGGAGGGTGAAACATCTGGGCTTCGCATCTTCAACTCCGTATCGGACGAATTGGAACATGGCTTGAAGCATTCCCTTCAACAGGTGCAGGTGCGTTCCCGGTACAGTGCCGGGCACCTTTTGCCATCAACTGATGTGGACAAGTTTGAGGCGATTTCAGGTCTCCTGACATGTGGACTTCTCCCATTATCGATTGTTGAAGAGTGAAAGGGATGCCCATGGGAAAGGTACCAAACAAGCCCAGAGACTGATGGTCGGTGATTGATGGTTAATGATTATGATAATGATAATGATACTACTTCTGATGATGTGGACTGTGGCTTCGGATATCTTTGGCAAATCCCAGGTAAGAAAGGCCAACTGAGGGTGCAAGCAGCCATCATGGGCCATTAGTCGCAATCCCAAACAATAAGCAGTGGTCAAATCCTCATCTTGGCTACTGACCGGGCAATAGGAATTCCATACTCTCATCGTCCCTGCCAACCCATTCAAGTAGAACTGGAATCGCCTGTATTAATAGGAAAGGTTTCTACACTTCCGACAAAGTTTCCCCCCTTTTTCTCTTCAATCTGAGCAGTACCATATTCAGTCGTTTATTCAACTTGCAAGAAAAATGTTGTTATATTATCAAAAAATCAAGTAAGAAACAGATATAGATACGAAAAACGGACAAGAACACACAGATAAATCCATTGTTATTAATCCAGAAACAATTAAAATCAAAGAAGTTGTTATGTTCACAAGGCATAGATAAATCCAATCCACAGATAGAAGTTGGATCGCCCTGTGAACTCTCCCCATGACGCGCTCGCTCAGCGGCACTGGCTGCCATGGCCGCGCGGATGAAGCCCTCGTCCGGGTTGCTGGGATGCAAACCCATCGCACCGCCCATGGCAGTGTTCTTCAAGCCCTGCGGAGACCAAGGACCCATGGTGGCCATGTGATCAGTCCAGTGATGGTGGATTCATGGTGGGTTCATGGTGGAAATCACCGCGGATTCCAAAATGATTCACCTACCCCAACATCATCAAAAATGATTCACCAACCTACCATTGCCGTCTGGTACTTGTAGCTCCTCCCAAGCACCAGCTAGACCAAACAAATCCTGTGATCATGCCAAACTTCGACGGCTTTGTCTGTCTTGACCTCAGGGTACTATTGGATGCAACAACCAGCATCAGTTTGCTCAGGAAATATATCCACCACCCACACTGTTGGGATGGGTTCCTGGAACCATGGCCATATCACCTTGGGACTTGTTAATTTGAAGGATTTATCTTGGTATCTCTCAAACAGCAACGCTTGAGAATGATAAATGAACGGTGACTGCAGCAGCAAAATGCCCAGTAGAGAATAATTGCCGGCCCAAACAGAAGAAAGTCGCCAAACCATGCTTTCACGATGGAGACTTCCGGATTGCATCTCAAACTGGTTGGTGGTGGAACCACCCGATCATGAAAAATATACGCAAGTCAACCAACCATTTGTTAATGATTACATTTGGCAAAATAAAATGGTTGGCAGATCATTCCCTTGTAATTACTTTCAACCAGTAATTCCCTAATAATTCTATCAATTTTACCATGTGATTCCCCAAAATATTCCACTAGTAATTTCAACAAATAGGAATTTGCCAGTAATTCCCTAGTATTTTTTATCAATTTTACCACTTGTATTTTTACAAACAGGAATTCTCAAGTAATTCCCTAGAAACTTTAAGAATTCTATTCTAAGTCAACCATTCTGAGAAACTATCCCTTGTAAATACTGGTTGTTACTGTAAACTAATCCAATAAACCCAGTATTTACCAGGCCAATTTTCCTATATTGATCCTATATACTAGCACAATAAAACCACCAACCAGTAAATCCCGGCGGATCAGCCGCGGACCTTGAGGTCGTAGCCCGAGTTTCCAAAGGACTCGGTGGCTTCGGGCGTCACAGGATCTGCCATCTGCTTGGGAGCGTTCCTTGGCAACGAAGGAAAGGGAGATCAAGGCTTGGATGAAGAATGATGAAATTCCAACGACCAAACCCAAGTCAAACAATTTATATGTATATCTAGATATGTTTATATATATATATATATATACTCCACTCAATTTAACTAGCATGATAATTGTCAAGTGTGATTGAACCGAATTGGCGTTGTATGCTGGTCCGGGGATGGTCGCTGAGACTTGTTGGGAGAAACCCTGCCGTTGACGACGTAGCATCACAGCGAGGTCCAAGTCCCTGCAATGTCAACGCCAATCTGGCAGTAAAAGCGGTGGCAACTCTTAAATGACGGACAAACAGATGCATTTTATGGTCACCAGTGTGGTAATGATGGTTAATGGTATAGGTACAGTAATTATGCTTAGAATTCCTTGTAGTGCCATAGTGCCTCTAGTTTCATGTGATATTTCTATTGCCTGCAATACACAAGCAGTCTGCATCACATCATGATGCAACATAAAAGACCACACAGGTTAATTCCGTCGAGCAAGCCACGCCCCGGCAAAATGTTCTAGCAGAAAAATTGCCAAGTTGCGCAGTACCAAAGTCAAAATAACAGCGTTGCCAATCACATCAAAGACCCATTACATAATCAGAACGTGTTTGATTGGAATTCTGTCTGCGCAATGTCCGGTTCATTCTGTATCCTCCAAACCAATGATATATAGTAAATGCTCCTGTATTGAAAGCTCCCACTGTAAGAATCAACAAACACCTATCCCCACTCCAGGTCAATCTTAGGTTATTACCCAAATTGGATCTTTGTTGGCAGTGCTTTTGATCACAATATGCCCTCACGATCTTCCAACCTTTCCCCATGACTTTGCCAATGCTCCATCCACCTTGCCAGGATTCGGCCTGGCAGTTTGAATTCGGCGGGCTGAATTTCTAGATGAGCACGGAACTTCGTCAGCTGGTTTCTTAATATGGGGGTACCCCCAAAAAATGGTTGGTTGATGGCTACAAATGGTTCGTAATGGATGATTTGGGGGTACCCCTCTTTTAGGAAACCCCCATGTGATGAATACAAACACCGAAAAAAAGTGCTGGTAGATCTTTCTCAAAATCACCTACCAGAATTGTCCCCTTCATTTGAGAACCATCCCGGGCACAGTCATCAAAGTCGAACTAACACAATGATGGCCATGGCAAAGAGGGAGATCAATTGCAATGGGTCAAAGCCGAAAGAACAACCCCCGGAAGTCTCCAATAACGACAATTACCGTGCCATTGGTTCAACTTTGTCATCACCAGCTGGTGGAATCGGCAAAAGCCAGTTAGTGAACCAGTGAACCTTCACCTAATCAGCAACAATGAAGCCAGTTGATGAGCAGAAGCCACTGAATGAACTTAGCTTCAGCTGAATGAAAGTGATTCACCAGTAAAGCCATCCGTGGCTCACGATTTTCAGCCACTTCCCGGCGCCTGGGTCACGGCCTCCGTAAGCTTTGGCATGGCGACGCCAGGCCCATGGAAGCTGTGATGCCGTGGTACCCAGGGTAGTGTTTTTTCATGCCGTATGTCGTACCAAATCCCTGAAAATGGTTGGTTGATTACTATTAATGATTAAAACAGGATGATTTAGGGTTCCCCGGGTTCCCCCTATTTTGATAAACCACCACGCATTCTCATGGTCCACAAACAACAAGGATTCATACTCGAATCCTAAATCCGCATTTATGGCTACAATCCTCCAAGCACAATTTTTGATCATGACTCAAGTGGCGGGCCTTTCATGACGAAAACAACAGCATTGTGATGCGGCAGATTCAAAAACATCTTGTCAAATAGTAGGTCTGAAGAGGTGCCCACTGCCATTAGAAAGGGCCTTTCAATGTCTTGATGGCTGAGAGGTGTTTCGCTCTGGGGGTTGATCAAACGACAGTGGTTCAATTGTGGTCATGGCCTCATATGAGCCGTCTATCTGCTGAGTATTGCCACATGACGCATCTGCTGAGTCCTCCTGGAGGACTTGTTCTGCTGCGTACAGCTGCGAGTGACATGGAATGTGTTGATTCTGTGCTTCTCTCTCCAAACAACCGGACTTATAACTTGTAATAGTTCGCAGTACCCTTCCTAGATAAACTCTATTTTTTGAGCTCTCCAAGTCTCCAAGACGTCTCTATGTTTGCTAGTTGCTTGAATCTGGGATGATGGAAACCTCAGAAACTTGCAATCAAACCAAGTGGATTGCTTGGATGTTCCCTCGCTTGCCTGGTTTCAACTCATCCGGAGCCCTGGAGGTCCAATGGACGGCCTTCCAACATGTCCCGCGCTTCCGAGGTTTCGACCTCTCTGGGCCGTGGCACGTCCCTCAAAGCCGGGTCCTTGGTTCGTTTCGGGGTTCACGTGGGGCGCCAGAAAGCGAGCGAAACCATGGACTTCCATTCGAAAGTGTTCGAAAGTGCAGCAAACTCTGAAAATCCATATTTGCGACGTGAAAATCGATGCAAATATCAAACTAGAACAGAAGCTTTGCAAAAGCCAATCCCAGCAAAATATTCATTTTCGACTGGGGCGGTCCCCCTGATGCCATGTCTTTCAATTAGCGGTTGAAGTTGTTTCACTACAAAGTCAGGCCTGCATTCAAAAGAGCAAAGTTCACTCTCATCTCACTTTTAAACCGGGTTGTTTCAAAACCCCGCGAAGAATCAGCATATAGGTATACCTTGCTCACATCCAACAGGCATACATGTTCTGCTGTGTTAGCGTTTGGATTTTAGGTTTTGGGGTTTAAGCTTCAGGGATTAAAGGTTTAGGTTGCACGGCTATAGGATGTAGGCTTCTGTATCTAGGTTTAGTTGTTGATGATGATGATGATGATCATCATGATGATCATCATGATACTGATGATCCCAAAAGTTCTGTCTTTTACCAGCAATTTGAAGCTCCTACGCCCATGGCAAAAAAGAGTATCCAAACGCCTGTATCTTAGCTTGAAAGCTACAGCCAGCACTGCACCGCTTGACCTTGACCCAGACTCAAACAACAAAACTCCAGTGCCCTGCCCTCCCCAGGAGCACCAGATCTTCATCTACAGGGACGTAGTCGTCCAGCCTTTGCAAACATCAAAGGTCCCAGTGATTCTTGATTTTGTGCTCTCGCAGCTTTCATCTCTGCCACCAGCTTGATTATGACAAGTCCTCTGACAGAATCCTTCTAAACAGTCTTGAAGCACCACTTGACTTGTGATTCCGTGCGGAAGAAACCTCGAGGAGCACTGAGCTGCCAACACATACATATGGCTCTGACCGCCAACGTAGTGTTGCCGCTCCTCGCAGACAGGTGCAATGCCGGTCCGATATCCAATCTGCTCTCGGTGCTTTCGGGCCAAAACACTTGTCTAGTTGTTGTGAAGCGTTTCTACAGTTTCCACTGGTCCACAAGCTTTCCTTCAATCTCGATACCAGTTGGTTGTGTCTAAGAAGTATTCCTTGAATCTGGAATTTCATCGCGAAGTGTCCAGAACTTGGTTATGCTCAACCTTGCTGTCTCGCTGCGCACCAAAGCGCACCATCACCTGGTGCCATGGCTGGTTCCCTGTGACTTGGGACAGCACGTCCAGGCTGTCGCGGTTTGCTGCGTGCCTGAGCTGCTGGACGGTTCAAAAACCTCTGGGCACACTCGAAGACATCGAAAGGTAAGAAATATGATGGTGATATGTCATGATATATGCTGATTGATCGGAGTTGCACTTGGAAATATCACAGAATCGTCCTAAGCACACATATTCACACCATGGTCTCAGTACCTGATGATAGTCTGTTCTATTGCCAGTACTGCAAAGATCAAGTATGGATTTTAAGACTTTTGATACCTCCAAAAAAAACGATCTCGTACAAACTGCATCAATTGAGGCATCCGAAATCAAAGAAGACTCTCTGAACAATGTAAATAAATAAATATAAACGTATATATATATATATATATGCTACCCCCCCCTCCGGTACCTACCTTTTTGCTCTTCCATGTGTGCTTCAATTCAGACTAGACCAAATATAAGACAACATATTTAAATACATCCATTGTCTCATTTGTTTCCTAGTTGTCTCCTCCTTGTATCTAATTATCCCCCTCAGTCTGTTCAGCTTATTGTTTATCTTTTTTCTTTTGCCAAAGCTATTTGCTACATTCCATATTTTTTCTAAATCAGATAAGATTATCTTGAACTAAATTGCGCCATATTATGCCATATTGCTTTTTTGAACGCCATATGGAATCATATAAAACTATGAGACGCCATGGTATACTATATTGTGCATATTACCTTGTATAGAAACTATTGAAGCAGCTGAATGGTATACTATACGACATCAGGCCATCTCAATCATATTGTACATTTTTTGCTCTAGCAAATTAAATTACATAATATTCTAGCATATCAAACCATATTAAGCAATATTTTTGCCATGCAATACCATACTAAATTTTGAAATGCAATATCAAACCTTGTTACACGATATGAAACACTATGTTACCTGAAAATATCGTGCATCATATTTTGCCTTGTCTGCTATACTATACAATATCAAACAATCTCATGCCTCAATTCGTACTATGCCATAATATACCATACTAGTCCATCTTTGACAATATTAAACCATATTACATCCTATAGAGGGTATTGTACTGCATTGTCCCTTTAATATTAATGTGAACGAAATTTGATTTAAATCACAAAATGATTGAAGAAATGCCATAGTCTGGCAGATCATACCAACTTAGTTTAGGTTTAGCCAATTAAAAACCATATCATACCATACTCTGTCCTTTTTACCAGATTCTTTGCACATTATACGATATTCAAACAAATCATACCACATTGCGCCATTTGATGCCATATGCTGTAATATCATACCATTTGGTGTAATCTATTGCTGTATAATGTCACATTCCATATGTTAAAACATATCTTACAATATCACAAAAAGTTGTTCCATATAAAACTATATCCAGCTATACTATACCATACTATGTCTGTACATCACACTGTACACCAAATGAAACCATACAATACATCATATTATGCCATTTCAAAACATCTTGTACCATATTGTGCCATTTTCTATCATATTTTCCTTACTTTAGCATCGGGTGCCTGGTGTGGTATTTTCTATCATATTTCCCTTACTTTAGCATCTGGTGCCTGATGCTATATCCAACAATATCATATACATTTACCACATTATACCACGTTTTGTCATTTGATGCCATGTGTCTTTGAATTTAACAACATAGTATACTCTTAGAACATCAGATTTCACCATATCATGCAATATAAGCCTACACTGTTGCATATGATGCCATATTACAAAATATTGTGAAATCAGAACTTATTGAATCCAAGGCCTGGATTCAAGATTCAAGATTCAAGATTTCAGAAAAAACTTCTTGAATCCAGGGCCTGGATTCAAGATTCAGGATTCAAGATTCCAGAAAAACTTCTTGAATCCAGGGCCTGGATTCAAGATTCAAGATTCAAGATTCCAGGAAAAACTTCGAATCCAAGGCCTGGATTCAAGATTCAAGATTCAAGAT
>VSDK01029780.1:23082-33428 GCA_009767595.1 Symbiodinium kawagutii | reverse complement strand
ATCCAGGCCCTGGCTTGCAAGAGCTTGCAAGCTGGCTTTGGGACAGAAATACTGTAAGTACTTGAGTTTGAATCCAGGCCCTGGATTCAAGAAGTTTTTCCTGGAATCTTGAATCTTGAATCTTGAATCCAGCCCCTGGATTCAAGAAGTTTTTTCTGAAATCTTGAATCTTGAATCCAGGCCTTGGATTCAAGAAGTTTTTCCTGGAATCTTGAATCCAGGCCCTGGCTTGCAAGAGCTTGCAAGCTGGCTTTGGGACAGAAATACTCTAAGTACTTGAGTTTGAATCCAGGCCTTGAGAAGGTCAAAAAATATGCCTCAAAAATTTGGACTAAAATATGGAAAAAAACCTGTAAATACCATCAAAAATAGCTAAGAGGTAGGTACCGGAGGGGGGGGTACCATATATATATATATATATATATATATATATATCGATGATTGAACTGACAGCCAGAAATCCACCAAGGCAAAGCAAGCGAAGGCGACTGCATTGCGCCTCTGAGAAACCTTCCGCGGGGACGGCGCACCGAAGTCCATCCGCCAGGCCCGGCTGAGAACCGCGATCTGCACCAAGGCGCCAAGGCGAATCAGCGGAGATCATCGAATCATCGATCTATCCTTTGAAAAATCTCATCTATCGTAGATATGTCTCATATTGTAATCCATATGTGGGTGTTTGTTTATGAACATATCATCCATCTACTACAGATGTATACAAGATACATGTGATGTGTACCATATTTCGTGAGTTCTAGAGTACTCCTCTGGATCTTTTCAGCTCTCATGCCCAAACTCGCGTATCCCAGATTAAAACGGATGGGCGAACTCACATCCAACAAGAATAGGTCTAATACATGCAGGCTGCACACAACGGAGTGCTCATACACTGGTTACCTCCAATCGCAACCCCAAGTGGTGACTTTGGAATACCGAAGCACTACACTTACAGAGAAAGCCTTTTTTGACACTCTAATTATGAGCTTGGGCACCCCAAGATGACTTGGGCCAGGCTTCTACAAGCTAAAAGCTGCTACGGTCCACGTTTATGGCCTTTATGATCCATATTGGGACGGCCATGCAAGTGAAGGACTACAACATCTATTAGGATGACCCCTATTGGGGAATCCATCACCGTAAGCATATCTCTACAAGGATACATTATACACAATACGCACTACAGAGCAATATGTCGATACTTATTTCTGCATATATGCAAGCATGTGTATAGGCACATTTATTTATATATAACGGCTCCCAAGGCACTTCCTTTTCCTTCCACAGCATTGCATGGCGTTTGGAGTTGAACACGCCACAAGGAGCTTTGAAGTCTGTATCCAGCTGGGCTCCACATCAAAGGGCTGAGCTCAGCTTTCAAAGGTCCTGTCGTGGAAAAAATTCACTCTGGAGGCCTTCGGGTGGGCCAAGACCTAGGGAGGGTTACTTGAGCAGGAAGGACAGACATGCATCGGTCGCAGTTGTAGCGCCAACGGCTCCCAAGGCACTTCCTTTTCCTTCCACAGCATTGCATGGCGTTTGGAGTTGCACACGCCACAAGGAGCTTTGAAGTCTGTATCCAGCTGGGCTCCACATCAAAGGGCTGAGCTCAGCTTTCAAAGGCCCTGTCATGGAAAAAATTCACTCTGTCACCCACTCATCCCTCAAAGTCAAAAACTACCCATCACTTCCTGCGATCTTGAACCTCCAGAGTGGATACCATGCACTAAGCGGTATTTCTGCAAAAACACACTCTTCTGCAAACCGAAGGAGAGCCGGAAAAGATTGTGCCAAAGCATAAACTTTTGCGCGTACAGGAGGAGGAAGCACGGCCAGAAACTGAAAAGCTGCCACTTCCTGTACATACACTTCCATTACGCGTTGGCTTATCCAACGGCCTCTTCGTCTGCAAAAATCTCCGTCCTCTGTGGTTTGTAACATCCAGGCGGCGCCTCCTGGGCGCAACGAGCCAGGATCCAGCGACTTGCCATTCAGCTTAACGTCGTCTTTGATGCCCAACTCAGCCATCACCTGGCGAAAACGTGTACGAAGTGTCTGTCCCGACATAGGCCACAGTTTCTGATGCAACTGAAGTCTGGAAAACGCCAGGTGCACTACATGAAGCAAGTCGGGTATGTCCAACTTCGCCGACTGATGCCGAGCAGCTGTAAATCTGGTTTTTGGTTCTCGAAGGGAGAGGAGAGCAAAGTTGTTGGTGTATGCCGTATCACAGGGTAAGAGCAGGTCTCTTCGAACTGCTCTCAAAAACTCACCGACGCGCAGCAATGCGCCCCAGGTCAAAGCGAACATACCAGCAACTTCCAGCCACCCCCACGCTAAAGAAACCGAGATACCAGCTAACAGCACCTGCCATGGCATCGCAATGTGATGCGTTGATGGCTCCTCTTTGACCCATGCAAAAGCCAGGTTCCAACTTTCTTGAAGCTGCCTTTTCAACAGCGGACGAACTGAAGCAACTGCGTTTATCGTCTCTGCAAAGTGATTATATGGTCTTCCAGCATTGTAAAGGATCCGCCCATATCTAACCAGCAAGCCATTGATCTGGTCCACTCGTTTCGGAGCTTCCCTAAGTAGCTCTTCCCAGGAAATCCCCTGAGTCTCCAACCAGCGAGCGAAGAGATCGAGATGGCCCCTTCGAAGTTCTCTTGTAACAGCTAAAACGGGACGACCCTCTTCCAGAATTGGCTTGGAAGACCTCTCAGCTTGGCGGCTCCTATCTCCAGCATTTCGTGGAACGATCACTCCATGGCTGTTGTGAAACACTACAACTAGGACCACCCACCCGAGAAGAAGTCCAAGAGAACACTCACCAGGGCATTCCCCAGGGTAACCAAGAGTAGAATCAAAGTCCAGCCATGAGAAGCGACGAAGAGCAGAAGCCTTTGAAATTCCATAGGGAAAGTGAGGGACCCGATACTTGGACCGATCGGATAGCCAAGGAACAGTGGGACCCAAAACACGAAGCAGAAGGCGAGTCCAGTTCGAAGTCCACCGTTTGAGTTTTGGAAGCTTGGCCAGCTTGTAAAGATCAAGTCTGTCCCACTGAGTCAAATCCAAAGACCCACAGGGAGCACGCAAAGGAGCATCGCGAGTAGGATCGTCAGCAGGATTCAAACGGGTAGGGACAAAAGCAAAGACCAAGTACAAGCCGCACAGGACAGCAATCGCAGAGATACGATTGAGGATCCGAGACAAGGCCTTTGAGCTGGAACGGCCCTTTGAAGCAGCGCATCTGACAACGTTTGAGTCAACCAGCACCACCACACGAATAGGGCGACCAACGCAACCAAGTCTTGTAGCAAGGCGAAGAACCACAGACAATTCCAAGAGGTTGATGTGGCAAGCTTTTTGAAAAGACCAAACCGAATCCAACTCCCAAGGAAGAGACACAGCAAGCTCATTGACCAACTGAGACTCCAAACCGCTGCAATCCTTGTCGTAGACCTCGTCGTTGTAGGACCTCATACCTTTGATGGCATCACAAAGGGTAAGAGCGAAAGCCTTGGCAAGCAGAGGGGTATAGGATGCACTCTTCTTGGTGTAGGAGCCTTGGACCTTCACGTGCTCGTGCTGCTTATCACATCTGCCCCTCAGCCAGAAGTCAGAAATCCAAGCCCCCAAAAGACCAAAAGGTTTGAGATGGATAGACCCATAAGCACAGGAGTCAACACGAATCCAACGAAAAGCTCCTCTCCTTCGAAGAGCCCGCCAAGAAGGAAGGAACTTGATGAGCGAAGACCAAAGGTTCTCAAGCATGCCTGGAACGCCGAACTTGCAGCCGGAGTCAACGACCTGCAATGCACGATGACCAAGGAGAGTACCTGTCGCAGTCTGAGGATCGGAAGGATCAAAGCCAAGAGGGACATCTCTGGACCGAAGTGCTGGCCTCCTCATAATCGAGAAAGTCGTGCAAGGTGGCTCCACCATGTATGCCTCGATGAACTTATTCTGAATGAGGTGGATGAGCCACTCAATCACAAAGACCTTTGAAACATCCAGCTCCTTATCGAAGGAAAATTCAATGGGACAGCACACCGAGAAACCTAGCAGCTCCATCTCCTTGGTAACCTGAGATGAACCAGCAAAGATCTCCACAAAAGCAACCCTATAAGCCAGAGGGCGATCAACCGAAGTGGAACCCAAAGTCTGGGTAGAATCCTCTTCTTCCTCCCAATCAAGGGTTCGTGAAAGAATGGCTTGAACAGGCGTCAAAAGCTTGGAGTAGGCACCTTTGGACCGAGACGCACGCCACAACACCTCAGAAAGATCCCAGGGCAAAGGAGCCGAGACAATGGCCCCCTTTTCCAAAGAAGCATCAGTAGCAAACAGATGATCATGGAACACAGCACCCAAATCGGCCACAGCTAAAGGAGCCAACACAGACGCCAAGACCAACTCACCAGCAGCAGAGCGAGGCAAAGGACAAAGCTTGGGCTCTGAGGGCACATAGAGGTCCAAATCAACCACGGTGTAAACCTTGTTAAACAAGCTCATCATGGGACGCCTGAAAAGGAGGGTCGAGGTCCATCCTCCCAGAAGGCAAAGGCGCAAAGCGTCGGAAGTCTGACCCAACTCGCAACACTGCAAAGTCAACCAAGAAAGCGAGTACCTCTTTGAAGGAGGAGATGACAGAAGCGCATGACCTCTATCTTGGGCTTGGGGACCTGAGTTCACATAGGCACCAACGACCTTTGCTTCGCGAAGGCCTCTGACGTCCTTCTCATCGGAACCAAGAATCTCTTGCTCAGCGTAGACACCTTTCGAGACAGCCAGCTTTTCCATAGCGGGCCCAGGAGCACACGATCCCAACGGAACAGAGGCAATTGCAAAGTAGTCGTCTATCACTAACCCTTCAGCAAGGTCAGAGCCCTGAAACGGAGAATCTGCCAGCAACCTTGTCGTATCCGAAAGCAGACCCGCACCTGAAAGGAGGCCAACATGAGCATCCGTGGCAATCTCAACACCGGCATGGTCACCCTGAAAGATATTGCTAAAAGACACCATGCAAAAACCATCGGGACAACGAGGCAAGGCACGCTTTGAACGCCCAAGCATATCACCTGCATCGGCACGGTTCGAAGGAACCCCACGTGGTTTGGAAGGCAAGCCAGCAGACTTCAAAGCCAAAGTGGATTCCAACAAGGCAAGCGGAACTCGAGGACCAACAGTATTCGATTTCTTCCTATTGACCGAGGTCGCAAACTGATGGTAGAAATCCTTCCTGTCCGTCACAACAATCTCCAAAGTGTGAGTAGCAGGGTTCACATAGTAGTCCAGCAACGAAGGTCCACCTGGAAGCGAAACCGACGGACCTCTGAGCCTGGCCTCAACTGCGTTTCTTCCTCTCCTATCACCGATCTGCCTGTCAAACTCAATGTTCTTGAAGGTGTTGAAAACACGGGTGAGTTCATGGGGGTAGGCTGCCTGGACGTCTTCATAGTGGATGTGAAGCAAACCCTTCACATCCCAAAGCTTGGCCAAACGAGCGACCTCCTCCACCGGATCCAACTTCATAGGAAACTCACCTGCACCAGGTACACGATCAAGCAACAACGAGTCGGGATACCTGTAGGCAAAACACAACTCGGGGCCCAGAAATTCCGAAGCATCCCAATGACCAGTACCAGAAAGCTTAAGTCTCGAAGAATCCAAGGACCTGTAAGGCTCAAGCTCAGGCAACACAGAGTTGTCCAAAGGAACGGAGTGACCTGGGAACGACTTGTCATAAGGAGCTGCCGAAGCACCAAGTCTAGTAGCACAAGCCGAAAGCTCGCTCAACCTAGCTACAAGCTGTGGAAAACGTCGACCACTCTTGAGCACTTGGAAGGGGCTCAATCGGGCCGTCAGCCAGCAACAGGTTCTCAAGCCTCTTCAAAAGCAAGGATTGATTTCGAGAGGGAACCCTCCCCAGAAGCTCCACGGATATGAAGCTGCTGCCACTCCACCAGAAATTAAGGGCCATAGTCACAACATGCAACGCACGCTTGAAGTTAACACGACGGCGCTTTCTGGACGACAGACCTGAGGGCATCTTTGCAAAAACACCAGGATAGGGCAAAGGCAAAGGAAACACCAGCGATGACGAAGCAACATTGCTTCGTGGCACATGCAAAGTAGTGAGAAGGAACTGAGAAAAAGCAGTACAGGTATGGAGGACCATCCATGGAAGCCGGGAACACCACTTATTAAAATCCAAAGAGTCAACAGGAAATCCAGAAGGAGCGAAATCCATTGGCGACTCACCTGAACTAATTGGCTGAACATCTGGAGGTCTCCCAAAACCATCTTTAATTATGGGGCCCAAGTTATCACGAAGTGCATTGGCCTCGCAATCCATAGGCCCACAAGCATGCATTTTTACTGCTCTGCTGAAGCCTTGGCCTTTGGCTTCTTGGGAAACCTGGCCTTCCGCTTTGGGGACGCTTCTCCTGGATCGGCTGCAGCAGCTGTCGAAGGATCTTTCGAGGGGGTAGCTTTCTTTGTTGACTCCCCTTTCTTGGTGGCCAACACTTCCAAGTCCTTCAAGTACGCCAAGCACACTGCAGTCCACTGGGGCGGGACCAACGGAGAAAATGGGCGAGCATTCGCAAGAAGCCCCCCCAGTCCATGAACATCTGAGGCGGTGGCTCCTCCAGGAGAGTCAACAAGTAGGCCAGTGACCAGTCGCCCTTGTCGATGATCGACTGCTCGATCGCTGCCAGCAGCAACACCATGATCTCCGAGGCTTTCTTGGTGTCCCCATGTGACACACTGTCTATAGCATGGCCAAGGACCCATGCCACCAAACCCATCTCTCGGTTCTGCTTGAAGCCACCCTGTCTCTGCAGGTACTCGAGGACCGAAACTTCCTTCAAGGCCTCTTCCGAAACAGGAACCTGGCGGGCTGGATGCAGCCGCCTGTGCAACTGCTGGAGGAATTGCTGGTGATAGTTCGAGGATCCGGATGCCAAGTCGGCCTGCATCTTTTCTCTTTTTTGCACTCCTTTTGCGGTACTCATGAGTTGCCCTGGAGGAACCAAATCTCCCAAAGCATCCGAACCTTGACCTGCAAGGTGAGCAACCAGGGCCGTGATCGCCGTGCTCTGCTGGTTCAGAGCAACCATCAGACCATCCCCCGAACTTCCTACGCGAAGGTCCTTCGAATCCTGAGGCTCCTCTTGGACAGGCAACGCCACACCAACAGCTGGGGCCCTTGTTCTCGGAGGAGGTCCAATCAACGACATGCTCTTCTGGAATGCAACCTGGGGAGCCGTCGATGGAAGGGCGGCGGAAACAGCTGGCAACTTCGAAGTGGGGATCACTGGCTGTTCTCCGGCACCGGCTGCAGAAGGAATCCCAGAGTCCAAGGCATCCTGTCTCTTCAGGAGAAGCTGCATCTGCGAAGCTAATTGTGACACCCGCTCTGCGAGGACGGCGTTGGAGACACGTTTTGCGGTAGCAACCTTTTTTGTGGCCACACTTGGAGCAGGTCTGGCCTGACTCGGGTCTTCTTGAGCCGAGTAAAAACCCATCCTGTCTCCTTCTCCACCTCCGATCCAATCACGAACCAGCCCAACCAGCATAGGCAAGTCCGGCAAGGCATGTGGGTAGAGTACCGAGTAACCCCAGATAGGAAGGTCCGCATCTACCGTGGGGTCGTACTCTCGAGCATGGATAAGAATGTCACTCGAAACATCAACCACAACAACCTCTACCGAAGTTCCGACTGAAGCAAGCGTGCCACCTTCGCCCTCCTCCATCAGCTCTACCTTGAAGGCCCTGCTAGGTCCAATCATCGCCTCTTCCCCAGCAGTGTGACCATCATGAAGGAGCTTCTCTGAGAATGCTTCGTTTGGCACAGCAATCAACATACCACCCTTCCTCATTTCGATAGGAACTGCATAGACATCAGCTTCCACCTCTGCAAAAGTCAAAGCTTCGGGAAGAGCAAGAACCAGCAGAGAATGGTCCCCGCTCGAAGCTGGCTTCAGTTGCTCAAGGCTCAGCATCGCTCCCACAGGGGAGGCAAGGGAATCTGAGCTCCCTGGCAAAACGCTTTGATTTCTTGGAAGGATTTGAATCCAACCGCAACGCTCTCAGTGGAATGAGGTGGGGCAACAAAGTCAAAGTCCAAGGATCGAGAGAACCTGACAGGAGAGCCAACCCCAGGAGCACGCAACACGATGTAGTGGAATGCAGGTTGTGAAAGAATGCGAGGACCCACAAATGGAGTGAAGGTACGGCAGTTGACCCGAGCCCAGAACCCACACTGAAACGCAGTCAGCAAGATGTCCCAAGCCTCAGCAGGATCAGTGGAAACACACTCCAGGGAATCCAGCACAGATTGTGGGAGAGAAGGAGGACCTTCTTCCGCAGAACGCAACTCAACAAGCTCAGGAGGAGAACTCTCAGGGGCCACTTGAATCCAACGCTGACCAGCAACCAGATCAGGGATACCAGGGAACTGGACACCAGAGGAACCCAACGCAGCACGACCTCGTTCGATGCAGGAACCACGGGAGTAAGGGGTGGAGTTGTTGTATTGCCAAGCCGGGAGGACACAGAAGCACGCTCAAGTTCACGGGCCTGAATCCAATCGGCCAGCTCAGACAGGGAACCACCAAGTCGACGAAGAAGTCCTAAGTCCACGGGGCAGTTGCTCATCCACGATACCGGGCAAGCCGGCTGTTGTCAGAAGGCCGCTGAGGAGGAATTGGAGTGACCACAGCCTGTAGAAGCTGAGAACGGAAAATCCAAAGTCCAAAAAGGCAGGCCAACAGGACAAAAGCCGAGAGAAAACCAGCCAGGAAGCCAAGCAACAGCCAGGAGAGGGAAGAGCCCCCGCAGTGGAAAGGGCAAGAGGAGACCCTGGTGAGTTCACCCGCCAGAGCGATCCACCCCCACAACCCCTCAACAGACAGCATTTACTTGAGCAGGAAGGACAGACATGCATCGGTCGCAGTTGTAGTGCCATATATACATATATTTGTATATATATTTATTTATCTATATTTATATTTATATATTTATTTCTTTATTTATGTATTTTTAAGAATATATATATATATATATGTATATATATATATGTATATATATATATTTATTTATTTATTTATTTATTTATTTATTTATTTATTTATTTATTTATTTATTTATTCATTTTTATTTATATATATATACATATATATATATATATATATTTATTTATTTATTTAAATCCATATATATATATATATGTTTATTTAAATCCATATATATATATATTCATTTATTTATCTATTCATATATATATATATACATGTAGATGGAATCTACGAGCAGCGACTGTTCACTGCATGATTCTAGTCCATATCAGCCTGACGCTGGCATTGGGGCGTATCCAGAATTCTATACCCAGCATCTGATGAGCACATCTATCATGATAAAAACCTCTAATTCAGAATTAAAACACTGGAGTACTTCCGTAAAGTAAAAGGTTGTTTGATGAAAGCATGTCAATTTCAGAAGTCGTGAAATTCCCAGCAAAGCAGATGTATATCACTCGCAACCCTGAAAAAATAATCGACTAACAAAAAAAAGAGCTGCCTGGTGTTTCTGATGGCCTCAAAAGGACTGCACACATCCACCACTTCTCGATGCAAGGAGGGTTCGCCGCAAATAAGCTCCTTGGTGGCGCGGTAAAAAGGACAAAAGGGCATTTCTCGCAGAGCGTTTCCGTAGTGGGTTGTTTAGAAGGGAAATCCAGCACACTCAAAAGATATTGATGTTCTTTCATTTTTGGTTGAACCATATCTATATTGTGTTTACCAGTGTCACATGATGATCAATTCCAGCTGACAATCATGGCCACCACACCACTGCACCAGCCCAGATCTCTTCATTTCAATTCGTCGCGGAATACCTCCTTTGTAGGCTTGTTGCCTATTGGGTAAGGGCTGCAGAATGCACAGCGCTGCGCAAATATCTGCTGCATCTCTGCTCCGAAATTCTACTTCTACACTTCACTCCAGCTTCTGCTGGAAGCTTAATCTCAACCTCTCATAGGTTCCGAAGAACACTGAGCTCACGCAGAACCACCAGGCACTGCGAGGCCCTGCTCCAGCAAACAGCCCGGTAGGGCCCACGGATCGCAGAGCTTCACCGAAGGTCAAGGCTGCAGTCGCGGTCATCACTCGGGTTTTGATGACGTCGAAGGGTGTGGTCAGCCAAGCTGCCAGGGCTCCACTGATGCCACCCCAAAGCACCTGCCGCTTGGAAGCAACTCCATTTGAAGGGAAAGCAAGTATCCAAAAACCAGAATAGAAGAAAATAGAAGAATAGAAAAACCTAGAGAAAGGAAAGAGGGAAAG
>VSDK01029780.1:17901-23034 GCA_009767595.1 Symbiodinium kawagutii | reverse complement strand
GGAAAGAGAAGTCTTGGCTCCAAAATTCAAGGACCTCCCAAACGACTCACGAAACTCCCCAAAGTCTCACAGAATTCTCCAAGGATCGGTTTCTGCATCTGACCACGGCTTCAACGGTTCCAACAGCTGCGAGGGCTTTAGGTCATCGGCAAAGGTCAGCCGAATCTTCCAGGCTTTGAACTGCTCGTAGGAAAAGAACAACAGAACCATAAAGGGCGTGTCGCGTGAAGCAGTGGACAAATATCCTGCGCCCAATCACAGCCGGGGGAATATGCTTCAACTT
Source organism: Symbiodinium kawagutii (assembly GCA_009767595.1). Lineage (NCBI taxonomy): Eukaryota > Dinophyceae > Suessiales > Symbiodiniaceae > Symbiodinium > Symbiodinium kawagutii. The sequence goes on along the minus strand of VSDK01029780.1, from coordinate 22,751 downwards.
GAGATTTGAGGCAGACCAAAAAGTAAGTCTCGAACAAAAAGGTCAAAAAAAATATCAATATAAACCTCAAAGGCGTTCCACCAACCTACAACAAGAGGCCAAAAATGTTCAAAAAAGCCAAGCCCAAACCTTCGGCGCCTGTAAAAAGGCCTCCGATCCCGTCTTGTCGCAGTATGCTGCGAAAGGCAGTCCAGCTGGAGGCGTATTGACCTGGCGACCCCTGAAGTCGTTGGCAGATCCCAACCGGAGATCGCAGGTAGCCACAACCATCACCAAATCATTTGCAAAGAAGGCATAAGATGCATAGATCTTCCCAGAGTTACATCACATCTCAGCAATGAAAAACATCTCCAGCAAGAACCGATGGCTTAGTTGTCTTTATCTCGACTATCATGATGGCTCGCGATCCCATCCAAAACACAGATCAAACTGATTCAAATAGATACAAACAGATTGACAAACATGATAAACAATGATGAACATGTATCTTGATCAATCCGTGACCTGTTTGCATCCGTTGGGTGATGAGTTCCCTGGGGACTTTGATGATGCTGCTGGCGAAATCTGCCACCACAGCAGACACGGCGATGCCAAAGGATCTCGCTTGAAACTTGTCCAAGAGCTGGTCCTGGTGCGGTGACTGGGCCCTGGCCAGGGAGAAAGCCACTTGAAGAACCATAGATTGGCATAGATGTTTCAGTTCTACATGACCTATGTGTGCTTCCATCTAATCTGTCTATGTACTTCTACCCACGGGCGAAAGTATATATGTGTCTAATCTGTACATGGTCGCATAAACGATACCTTAACGGTACCTGCAAGAAATCGTGATTTCCCGACTTACAAGTGATAGTGTTTGTACTAAGTCACTCAACCGGGCAACACGTGGTGGTGACGTCAAAGCAAGCAACCACAAGCCTGATAGCACGCAACGATTGTGAGGAAGATTCTAAGCCCTTCAACCTAGTACTAGGTACTGCTCAACCAACAAAATCAAGTGACGTAGATGTACCAAACAGTAGATCAAAACTGGTGTTGAACAAAGCCAGCAAGTGCATATAGGATTTGCAGTGATAGCTTTTCATCACCTTGCGGAGGGCCAAAGTCACGACCCTCTGACCATCTTGGCCAAGTGCGAAACAGCCTGTGAACCTCAGTCCTTCCAGGCTCAATCATCCCACCATTTTTTTCTCAAGCAGCAGCCCAAAGAGGTCACATGTCTGCAGCAGCATCCGTAAGAAGGTTTAAGTCTTGATATGGCTCTTATCAGTTTTGGTGGGTTTGTAGCTTCCAAAGTTCCCTGTCTTTTTTGCAACTAAAAGTAGAAATGGAGCTGGTGGGTTGTGTTGTACCAGTTCTTCATACTGGCGGAGGAGAATTGTTTGAGTTCAACAATTGTGAAGTGAGTTCAAGGTGTATGTGAGAATTATCCAGGTGAGGGAGGTGGAGATGTATGTGCTTTGACATTATGTGTCGCTTCATCCAAAGCCAATTCTGGCCAATGTGCTCTTTGGGCACCTTTTCCAAAGGAGTTTATTGTTCAATTGGATTTTGGTGGGATTTGATACAATCTTGTATTCAAGAGTTTCAGGGTGCGGGAGAATATGTCCAATGCATTTAATTAGTTCATCTGAGATTTGAATCGACGGTGGTACTGATAAAGGAAAAAGATGATATGCACTGGAAAGGAGATAGTCATTGGAACATGGGAGTTTCTGAAGAGTTTAGTAGGGGCTTTTACTGTCAAAAATCTGTCTTCGGGTCTTGGTCTGAAATCAATCTGCTCTAGCAATTTGGGCAGGAGAGTAAACTTGGGATTCAGATCCATGGAGAATCACGGACTGAACTATTTGGGAATATACCTCAAGCTTTCCTTTGGGGAGAAAAAGGAGGAAGGAGTAATGAATGAGCCCAGGTATTTAGTACTGAGAAGTGGGACGAGGGGTGTGGTAACCCTGGTCATCACTGAATTCCTCAAGGAGTCGAACTAGTCATCAGTTTTTCACCGTGGGTTAGTAACCATGTTACCTCCCCTGAGTCCTTGGAGGTCTCATAGCTGGCCATTCGGATGGCACCCTGTGGTGCAGCCCAGGCAAAGCTGAGTCCAAAGCCCCGTGCGACGCCACGGGATCCCAAGGCCTTGACGGATTCCGAGAAGCCGCGGCCATGCGTCGCCTGCGTCCCGAAGCAGACTTCACTTTGTCAAATCTGAAAATACAAATCATATGAATGACATAATTAGATCATAATATATGAATTTGACTGTGATTATATGCAATCTGTATGCATAGAATCATGTGTATATTGTGTGTGTGTGTGCATATGTATCTGTATATATGTATACTCTTTTAAAAACTGGATTGACATTGACTATTCAGAAAAGGAGCTGAGCAGCTTGGACTTCTTGCGAACAAAAAGCACAGTGTCCCTTCAGATCTGTTTGCTTTCCCATTGTTTTCAACATAATGTGCCACGTGTCCGTTCCAGCTTCGCCTGCATGGTGGTTCTGACGGTATCCAAGGGGTGCATGATACCAACTGCCAGCGGCAAAGCTACACCTCCCGCAGCCGCAGCAGCGAAACGATTCACTGGTGCCAGGTGTGAAGTGCTGCTGGCGCTGGAACGGCGGGTGTCAGGAGCGTATGGCAAGCCTTGGACAGTTTCCTCCAGGTCCAGAACCTCACCGGATCAGGAAATAAAGTTGGAAAAAGTAGGTAACCAAATGGTTAAAAACGAGTAAATCAATAAAAATTAGCAAAGTAACTCACTGAAATGAGTGATTAGAATGTACTGTCATTTGTAAATTTGGAAATTGGTCGACATTAGTGAACAGTAAGAGCCAAAAAAGATTCAGGGGTGGTGTCAAGAATGTCAACAGCAATGTAAATTCAACAAGAACAAAGTTGTTGAGTTGGGAGTGCCAAAAAAGTCACAAGGTGACGTGAGCTACCAGGATGCAACAATACATCAATACCCAGTTCCCAACTCTTCTCTTCGAGTTCCACCAACTCATACAGCTGGTGGCACCGCAATCACCAACGTATACCTTTGGTAAACCAGTTGTTTGGGGGTACAATTGTGAACATCGCCAAGTACTGAGACCTTCTGGTGCGGGCACATCGACATCTACTACTTGAACCCATACCCCTTCGATGAGGGTGTGCAATGCTCAACCAAATTGCAGATTCGAATATGAGAGGTTTCAACAGCTCCTGGGTTGTTGACAAATGACTATACGTCAAAAAATCTTTGTGGGGAAATGTGCCCATCGTATCACTGCCAACTCGAACATACTGCTCACTCTGCAGACTCCGAACTTTTTGAATGATTTTTTGGATGATTCTAAAACTGGACCAACCTGATATTCTCAGAATCTTGTGTCAAGCCCCAGATTCTAACACTACTCCCTGCCTCACTCCCAACTGCCCATTCCTCAAAGATTCCAGCCTCACGTTCTAGGTCTTTGATCTGCTGACGAACTGTGCTGAGACGTTGCAACAAAAGTTGCCGATTCTCGTGGCGATGGAGCAATCCCTCCATGCTGTAAGGATCCACACCATGGTGCTTTGCCATGGCCGATCTTTCGGGGAACCATCTGTCGAGAAACCTTCCAGGATTTTTGTTTCTATGGGACTTCAAACATCATGCGGCACTGACTACCTTCATGCCTTGCATTCCGAAGTACTGCTCAAGTTGCATGGATTTCTTTCGAGTTGAACTGGAGTCACATTCAGAGGCTCTTGATCTGCAAGTTTGATTTTGCAACAAGGTCTTAGTGTCTTTGTTTGCAGGTCACGCGTGCAGTTTTGAACCAATGTCTGCCAAAGTGATCGACAGCCACAGAATTCAGCCAGGATGAGTCAGCCAGGATGAGTCAGCCAGGATGAGTCCCAGGTAAGAAAAGTTTAAGCCTTGGCAGCCAAGCACTCAGAAATGCCAGTGGCATCGCACCCCGGCACCCTGTCTACCACGGGTCGCAACACTCTGCACAGCACCACGGCAGCGACACCCTGACAGCACCTGCCTCTATGGCAGCACACGAGGAACCCGCTCGCTGCAAAACGGACATGGGGAACTCTTCCTACCCCCTTGAGGAACCCAAAGAGCTCTGCTATCTCGAAAATCAGCGTAAAACTACCACACAATGATTCATCGGTCTTCAAATCTGCGGAACATGCAATTCAACATTACTATCAGGATAGAATCATCAAGAATTCGCATATCTGATAGTGGGCTGAAATAGTTCAACACCATCTGACAGCTTCACAATCCCTTCTGTCAACCAAGTGATATATAGCTGGCTTGCACTTCATTTTTTCAATAGTTTCGATTGCTTATAAGCCGTCTCTTTATAAATACCACTGAAGCAGCTTATCTCGCGCATGTAAGGAGAATGCCTCATTGCCGCAGTGTCCGCAATTCTTGACCACTTTGAAGACTTCAGCAGGGATTGCCAACCGGCTGTTTCGGAGCTTCCTTAAACCTTCATTAAGCCCTTTAACGTTTGATTGAAGCTGCTTCCTTGACGAAGTTTGTTTTCCCCAACATCTCTGGGTCGGTGCTCAGTCAGCTCAGTGTCTGACGGCAAAGCTCTGCATCTCCCATTTGTGCCTAAGCTTGCAGGTATTGCAGGTCTCAGAATATGTGGGGCTCAAGGTTCTGAACTCCCCAAACTGTTCGTCAAAAAGTCTTTCTTTTTGTGGTCGGTGAGAGCTGACATGGCAAAAGTTTGAGTTGGCATCTCCCGTTGAACATGATCGGGAGTTGCCAAGCTACACATCGCAACAAGTTGTTTGCCGCTATCAAAAAATAATCTGTCAGGGTTCTTTCTTTTTTCAGCCCTTGGGTGC
>VSDK01029780.1:7901-12901 GCA_009767595.1 Symbiodinium kawagutii | reverse complement strand
GCGAAAAAATAAACAAGCCAAGAACAAGAACTCCGAAGGCACCAAACCACACACACCGGCCACGCAGCGAAAGCGCGACAACCGCGTGGGGCGGGCAGAAGCCCCAACCACCATACAACAACCACCGAACACAAAAAAACAAAGAGAAACAACCTAAGCACAATGGAACCCATAAAAGCAGCAAACCACAACCGCCCGCCACCATGGCCAAAAAGGAGACACCTGGGGCGAGCAGAAGCCCCAGGGAAGAGAGCGGCACTGTCGCTCTTGCACCGGCATGGGAGAGGGATGGGGGGTGCTCCTCGGGAACGAACCCTTAGTGCCGCCCCCGGGGTCCACCCCATCCCAAGAAATCTCCCCCAGCCAAAAGGCGCAAGACCCGGGAGGATGATGATGATGATGATGATGATGATGGTGATGATGATGATGGTGGTGGTGGTGGTGATGTTGATGATGATGATGACAGTGAAGACGATGATGATGATAATAAAGCTGACAGCCATGATGATGATGATGATGATGATGATGACTGTTGATGATGATGATGATGATGATGATGGTGATAATGATGATGATGATGGCAAAGTTAACACGGATTAAGATGATGGTGATGATGATGATGATGACGAGGAGGACAACGATAAAGATGATGGTGATGACGATCATGATGATGATGATGATGATGATGGTGATGGCGCTGGCGATGATGACTTTGACCATGACGATCACGATTTTTATCATGATGATGATGATGATGGTGTTGGCGATGGTGACGGTGATGATGATGATGATGATCACACTGATGATGATGAGGATGACGAGGATGAGAACGATTGAAGTGATGGTGATGATGATGATGGCGATGAAAGTGATGGTGATAAATCAAATTGCGACGATGATGATCATGATGAGGATGATGATGATGACAGTGATGATGATCATGATGAGGATGATGATGCTGTCAGTGATGATGATAATGATGATGATGATGACAAGGATGACGACGATTGAGATGATGGTGATGATGGTGATGATGATGATGATGATGACGATGACGATGATGATGATGATGATGACGATGATGCTGATGGTGATGGTGATGGTGATGGTGATTGTGATGATGATGCTGATGATGACACTGGTGATGATGATGATGGTGATGATGATGATGATGGTGTTTCTTTTTCTCCGGGACCGCCGCTTTAGCACATGATGATGATGATGATGATGGTGGTGATGTTGATGATGATGACGGTGAAGACGATGATGATGATGATCATGATGAGGATGATGAAGCTGTCAGTGATGATGATAATGATGATGATGATGACAAGGATGACGACGATTGAGATGATGGTGATGATGGTGATGATGATGATGATGATGACGATGGCGATGATGATGATGATGATGACGATGATGCTGATGGTGATGGTGATGGTGATGGTGATTTTGATGATGATGCTGATGATGACCGTGGTGATGATGATGATGATGATGATGACGATGATGTTGATGGCGATGACCTTGATTGGTGATGGCGAAGATGATGATGGCGCTGACGATGACGATGGTGGTGATGATGATGATCTGAGGATGGTGATGATGATGGTGGTGATGATGATGATGGTGATGATGATGATGATGCTGATGATGATGATGACGATGATGATGATGATGATGGTGGTGATGATGATGATGTGAGGATGGTGATGATGCTGGTGATGGTGCTGATGATGATGATGATGGTGATGTGATGATGGGATTCTTTGTCTCCTTTTTGCAAGCACAATTCGCCAACTGAAACAAATACAGATCATTGCCAACCTCTTGACACAAAACTTTAGCAAAATATTTTGCAGGTTGCAGCAGTAATCAGAAAAGGTCGACAAATGGAGAAATACCTTTGGCAAAAACTCTGTGCGTCCCTTTTTGCATGGATGTGTGTGCAGCATCCAGGTTTCAGACAAGAAGAAAAAACATTAGAACAAAACTTGAATCTTCTGGAACTGACCGCTTTCATGAAAGCTAAGCATTTCCAAGATCATTTTGAGAGTTGCACTGGTGAAAGGTGACTGAAGAAGTGGACAACCTCAAACCCACAGTTGTTAGTACTGGTAAGCCACAAATGAAACTTTCAAGATTGCAGAATGACCACTCTTGTCAGTACATGCATGAGCTGAAGGTGTGTGAAGTGTCGTTGTAACGCTTTACAACTAGAATACGTGGTAAGGCGGTTCCAAAGGGTCCCCTTGTCCACTTTCAGTCTTCATGTCTTGCATTTTATCAGAGTCTTATTGGGATACACTTTTATTCGCGCAAGTTAAGATTAAATTAGCGGAAGATGATGATGCAAGAAACTCATGTCCAGAATATCGACACATGAGCCGAGTGGACCAGAAAATGACTCACATGCCCCTTTCTGTTTTTTGAGTTTTTTGGTCTTCTTTTCTGGTGATTGGGCACTCCCTCTTCACTTGCTGTCTGTACATGCAAGCGAGGCGCTGCGCGACAACGGCGCTGAACTGCAGAAACAAAGCTGGAGCAGATAAGCAGCGAAAAAAACATTTTGAGACTGATTGGGAACCAGCCAGAATGTAAAAAGTATCAAGACTGGCTTCAAAGAAGAGATATCAGAAATTTTCTCAGGAAGCTGTCAGAAGAGAACGTCCGAAATCGCCAGAACAACTTCTCTGTGTCGGATCTGGTTTGATTGTGGCGCATTGAGACTGCGATGAGCAAGACTGGGAAGAAAAATCAATGCGTGGAAGCACAGGGATGTTGTCCTTCAAACGGATCCAATGCACACACGCAGACGTTGTTAATGCCTTTTCATCGATTTGGATCCTTGAAGACTTTGTCGTTTTTCGTCCGCACCCAACTTTCTGCCGCGCTCAGAGAAACAATTGAAGATCATAAAGAGCACGAAGAAGATGAAGATGACTAATTTAACGAAGACTTGGTTTAGTTGTTGTCGTCTCGGCAAACACGCACGAGCGCGGAAGTCCAGTTAACGTTGTCTCCTAAATTTTGGTTGGATGGTTCGTTTTTGGGTGGTTTGGGTTGTTTTGGCTGGTTCTTGCTTCTTTTGGTTGCTCTCCGGTTTGTTGGTTTAGTTTGGTTGGCGCTCTTTTCTTTTTGAAGAACACCAATTAGGAGCAGGGGCACCGGCAACGACCCCATTCATTTCCCCAATCACTCTCTGGCCGTGGAGACAGAACCCATTCATTTCCCTCTAAGAAGGGTGGACGTAGAAACGGAAACCATTCAATGCCACATATAACAGGTGGACGTGGAGCCGGACACCATGCGACCCGCGAGCTGTTCCTGGAGTCTCATGACAACCTCACAATTGGAACCATCAAGTTCATCGTCATCGTTGCTGCCTACACTTGGAGAGACTTAAAGGGCTGGACATAAAAGACAAGTTACTTAAGGAAAAAGAGAACGTAAGAATCACCATGCTGTCCACCTGCGGAAAGCTCCAAGTCAAAAAGTTGCAGCATATGTGGCATCAAGGGATTTTAAGCATGTGACAGTTTCGAAACACGAAAGTGAATTTGCGGGGGCTCAAGTGAATTGGAATGACCACCCGCACTAGATGGACAGCTTCAAAATGCCAATGTAACTGCTCAAGGTCAAGACGTAAGAATCCAGCTTTCAAAGGGTCACCAATTAGATGACGGTAACGGCACAAGCTAGACACCGCGGTGACCACCGTCAGTTGACAGGAGATGCAGGAGCAAAGAGTAAGCGCAGGTAACGCCAAGGCTCAAGTCTCCCATCCGGAGCATCCAATTTCCAGAAGTTGAGTGTTTGGACAAGTGCTGGTTTTGCTCTAATGTACCCGTATCGTGCTGGCTCCATGTCGTAGGGTCTGGATCAAAATTAGGCTGGGTCTTTGTCATGTGCCAAAAACAGCTTGGCAACAACGACAACACCTTACCATTCGGGTCCAGCAATGGGATACTCAGAGTTTGTGGCAAATGGCTTTCGACAATTTGGAAGGCGCATGCATTGCAAGCACTGATCCTGCCAGGCAAGCTTGAGGAGTTCCATTGATGGACCAAACCCATCAGCATTCTTTGGGGAATTTGCACCTGCGATAGATGAGACGCAAAACAGAATGGCAACACAAAAGGGAACCTTGATGAATTTTGGCGAATCTGAAAAGAGACCCATTTCACGCACATCACAGTGCGTGATAACAAAGGCTCTAGAGCAAACTCTGCTTAGCACTTGCAACTGCGCTCCAATAGGCTGGACCAAGGATGGCAGAGGCAGAGTTCGCAACACGGCGCAAATGAAGACGGCTTCAGAAACCCAAAACGATCCTGCCCAAGCTCTTCAGCTGCGTTGCCGTTGATGAAACTCATCCAGCTATGAAAGAAAACTAGTGAACATAAGGTTCTTAAGCCATTTATTCCACGAACTGGTCCAAACCTTGCTGGAGATTGTCTGGCTAGCCGCCCGGAAACAAACAAAAATCTCACTGTGCTTGAATTGCTGCAAACAAACAGGGTATTTGTTAGTACCCTTGCTGCCTGACGGATGGGATTGGTTCGTTCGCATTATGGCAGGGGGGGGCAATGGACCCCTCTGCTTGCTGCTTTTACTGTCCCATTTTCCACGGATGTCGATCGTGCTTTGCAGTGGCTACAGCAACAATGTGAACAAGGGCTTGCAATGTTGAAACGCAAGGCTTTCATTTTCAAATTCGCTGGCTTGTGTTTGACGCGTGGAGGGATGAATCGACTCCATTGGTGCGCTACAGCCTGATGCAAGGTAACAAGATGCAAACTATTTTGCTGGACGATGCATGAAGCCTGGATCGTCGTGTTCTGAGAGACAGTGAGAGCGGTAGTTTCACCTTGTTTCAGTTAGTTAATGCAGTCGGATTGAAGTGGCTAGGTCGAGCATGCCTTAATCTGCCTTGCTTCCAAACAGGTGTCAGGTTCCTGAGCAGCAGTCACGATGGAGATAGAGAAGATCACATCGAA
>VSDK01029779.1:43370-85563 GCA_009767595.1 Symbiodinium kawagutii | reverse complement strand
ACAACCGCAACCACAACCACAACCACAACCACAACAACCGCAACCACAACCACAACCACAACAACAAACAACAACAAACAACAAAAGACAACAAGCAACAACAAAGAACAACGCACGGCAACAAACAACAACTAACAACTCAAGGTGGCAATCTTACCCCATTTCTAAGCGCCCAAATTATCATAAGCCCTGCCCACAAAGGAACAAATTAAGCCCACTCGACCCAGGACTTATTATCCCATCAACACTTTGACGAACATAGTCGGCCACGAAGGGCGCTCTCAATCAAGGACGGGCCGCGAAGCTCTGCGCGAGGGCGCTCAGGCCATGAGAGCATTCTACGAAGGCGCTGCCGAGAAAGAGGCCTATGCAAGTCTCCATGTATCATAAGGTTTTTACCTGGCGACCAACTGCGAAATCCGAACCCAATCTATTCGCCTAGAACCGGGTGCGCGCGAAGCTCACAGGGCCATCCTATGCCTTTGATGCCCGGCTCCTAGCAAACAAATCGTTGATGTGGACAAGGGGGTCGGCCCAAAAAAGTAAGAAATGGGTTAAGCCTGCCACCTTTTAACCACCACTACTACCTTCAACAATCATACACCCATGCCAATAAAAACCAACAAAACCATTACTAACAGCCCCAATACCAGCAACATCAATAACACCAACCCCAAACAAAATCAACAACAACAACAATAATAATCACAATACCACCAATACCAACACAACCCACCAACAAAAATACGACTAACAACAACAACAACACCAACAACGACAACGCAACAACCACCACCAACAAGAACAAGAACAAGAACAATCAACACCAACAACACAACTAGAACCACCAAAACCAACAGACAAAATATTTTTACATCTTATTTCTTTAAACAATATATATTAAACAAATAAATATATATATATATATATATACATATATTGAATGAAACACATCTATACTTAATAGAAAATAATATATATATATATACATACAATTTTCACTATCATTTCTTACATATTCCGTTTCACTACTCTTATCTATTCCTCTTACATATTTTGTTTCACTACTCTTATCTATTCCTCTTCTTTATTCTTCGTCCCTATTATCCCTCCCCCTCTCCTCCTCTCCTCCTCTCCCCCTCTCCTCCTCTCCTCCTCTCCTCCTCTCCTCCTCTTTTCCTCTCCTCCTCTCCCCCATCTTTTGGGTCCTCATTCCCTTTCAATTATCTGAGGGCCGTCATCCCTGGGCGGTCATCTCTCGTCTCTCATGTTCCCGTACGGTTTACGGCTTCGTCCATCATGCTTTGTCAATAGCCCATCTTTGCCGCTAATTTCTCCTCCTTTCTCCCTTCTTCCCTGGTCCCGAATCCCTAATTTAATCCTTAGCCCCTCTCCTATTTCCTCTTCTCATCTTCCTATTCCTCGACCTTCGTCCCTCCTCCTCTATCCCTTGTTCGCCATCCACCGTCCATCTTCATGCCTATAATAATCCCTCCTTATTCCTTTTTTCCTTCCTCATCCCATACCGTCCTTTCTCCCTCGACCCCTGTCCTTTAATTCATATTTTACTCTATATCCCTCATCATATCCTTTTTATCATACTTCTGATCCCTTTCCTACCATTATTTACCTGTGTCAATCTTTATCTTCAATAACTATTCATAATATATTTCATTTATCTTGATAATTTGTTGCTACAATATAGAACAATATTATTCTATGATAATTATGTTGTATATAAATGTTCTCAATCTATCTATTGTTTAGTTATATTAAAGCTATATATCTATATAGAAAACTATCTAACCAATAAATCATCAAGACCAACCAATGCATTACTACAAATATCAACATAACTAAAAAACAAGCAACTTTATCAAAATATCACATATGTGTTTAATCCTGAACAATCTTTAAAAATAAATAGTCCTAAATATCTTATCTTAAAAATCTCCAACACTATTAAGTTTACATATTTACTACATCATATGTTTCACTAATACTTTATCATTTACTATCTATCTACAATACTTACCCCCCACCCACCTTTACATTGATTTTTAATCTCAAAATATCCACCTATTCAAACCAAATTTACCTATCTACAAAAATAAAAACAAAATAACAATTCTCAACAATTTCATAGAATGTATCATCAACATATAACTATTATCTCAATATTATATCAATTCAAACACGTGTGTATATATATATATATCTATCTTTGTTATTCTATTCCATGTATCAAATATTAAACATTTATATGCCAAAGCATAATGTATAAATATCTTTTATAAGTTAAATATACATTTCTCTTTTCATCACTATATCCAGCTGTTATTTGATTCAAGCAAGGAATTGTATTTGCCGCCACCTCAGCTTCTTTTGATAATTATCAGCCCGTGCCAGTGACTAAACAAATAATGAAAGCAAAGAAAGAAACATGCATGAAGCAATCTGACTGAAAAGTTTCCTCAAAGCTCACACATCAACCCTTGCAAACCTCATTAACAGATTGATGCTCAAGTAGCTTGGCTTCAGAACCTCGTCAATAGCTTTTTGAAGAAGTAATAAACACAAATACAAAGATGTCGTCAAAGATGTATTTTCTACTTATTACGACTCAGAACAAATAGGTCAGGCGCGTACATTTACTGTACTTAATGGCATCGTAAACAAGAATGTAAGCTCCTGGTAGTCATTGGGAGATGGACCTCTCAAAAGCAGTCAGCACATGAAAGGCGCATGAAGGAAAACGTCTTGCAATTGATATGGCTAACATATTCACAGCATTGAATTGAAAATGGCTCCAATTTAGGGCTGGGTGGTCATCAGACATATCAAAAGGGTCCAAAGCGTATAAATGGAAAGATTCTTGTCTATCAGGTAATACCTTGCACGATGTCTGACAAAAAATATTGGTTGCTAATCCCCAGCCACAATGTGCCGATCAATAGTTCACACAGATATTTACATAAACAATAATACACGTGTGTATACAAACATGTATAGACAAAACTAATATAGGTTCCGATGAAAACATGTGCACAATCATCCCCATGAAAAAAGTATAGATATACTGTACAACAAACATGCATATCTATGTAAATACACACGCATACACACACACACATATATATATAAATAAATCTACATATATATATATATATATATATATCGGAAAGGAATATACCATGCCTCTGTTGTCCGAAGACAGAATGCATTAGAATGAGAAGTTGACTAGTTGGTCATAAATCCGTGTGCAACATCACGGAATACTTTTTTGTGAAACCCGTCTCAAACTTTGAACTCTTCATTGCACAGAGGCATAGCTTAGGTCGATTTAAAATTTAGGACCAAACCCAAGGCCTGGGGGTTGAGGCCGAAGACAAAAACTAGAACTGAAGAGCAAGGTTCAAAATTTCCCGATGGATTTTGTGGGAACATCTTGGAACAAAAGTACAACAATTAAAAGCAATGGCAACCGCATGACATGTAGAAGATTCCCATCTTTGCAAATGGCCATAGCCATTTCTGGATGCTTTCGAGACCAGAATTGATGACTTGGCAAGTGCAGCAGTCACTCGCAGTCTCTACAGTTATAGTCTACTAGCAATTGCTAGCATCTTTTCGTCTATTACAGCCTCTGATTACTATTGCATGAATAGGAATCCCTAGAGAATTCTGCAGAAATATGGGAGGCCTTTCCATTGGGATGAGCCACCAAAATGGATCAACACCAAAAATGTTCAATGGAGTTGGAAAGCACAATGAAACACGTACAGTATTTGCAATGCAGGATCAACAAACTGCATCTGGCTTCACAACTGCATGCGTCACGATCCGTGATATCGATGAAGCAACATCAAAGCAACCTGCATTCTTCAGTGCTTAAGTACCACCCTGCCCAGCAGCATTGGTCACCGTTTTCGAGGACTGCATGAAATTGCAATGAAGAGGGAAAGTGATTATTCAACTAAAACTAAATTTGTCCATGGAGTGCCGCGGTGAGATTTTCGGGGCAAATAGAATTTGTGTCGTTCTAAGTTTCAACCAGGTCCAGCTTCCCATGTTTCAGTGGAGCTTCAAAGGTTCATGTTCAAACCAGCTTTGCGAATTCCTGGAGCCCTTGAGTTACTGAGCACCGGAAAATCTCGCGACAAAAAAAAGTGTTTCGATATTATTTGATTCTATGTGTACACACATGTATGACGTATGTATTTACATATGTATCTGTTTGTAAAACGTACAAATCGACTCTTCGCTGGAGTCTTCATCACTGTCTTCTGCAGTGACCCAATGGGGGATAGGAACGCTGTTCTAGCTGCTAGATCAAAGATGGAAGGGCAAGGCAACGCTGACTCATTGAGGACACTGGCAACACTGAAGATCGAGTCACATGCAGGGGCAACATGATCTTTATGATTGCACCTGTTTCTGTTGCTCTTATCTTGTCGCAAGACTGGTGTCCACAAAGTTGTACAGTATCATTTAAGATAGTACCGAATTAAAGCGACGTACAATGTATATGTTATACGTATATACAGTGCCATCTCATCTATAAAAATCACAGTGGGGTTGTTCCTGTTTTCAATCCTTTGCATCTGCCTGTGCAAACAGTGGCCGTACACTAGAAAATCTTATGGCTGCATTGGGATGAACAGGTTCGAACTCAACAATCGTTTTGAAAAGCACAGACCAACGTCTGCTTTGCTGCTCTGGCTATGAATCCAGTGTTCTGTGTTTGGGGATGAGTAAAACATGTCAAACACGGAGAACTTGCTTGAAGGCACTGTCAAAATGAAAGGAGCCTAAACAATGCATAACATTTACAGACCGCTTTTCAGTGATTCCATGTCCTGCACATGAACATCCATGAACATCTGACATCCCGACATGTTCAATTTCGATGCAATTGTGAGCCTGTCCTCAGCATGGCTTCTCCAAAGCAGTGAAACATCCGCTTTTAGGGAGGGTGAAAGAGGCAACCCCACAAAAATTGAGAACATATGTGCTCAGTAGCTGCAACCGATACTTTATGGAACTCTTCATAAGCAAGCACATCATAGAACATGTGTAATATATATATATACATACATATATATCATATATATATATATATATATGTGTACTGTATGTAAACATGTATTTCATCTAATAAAGGTACAGCAGCTTCTGGGAGTGGCTTTAGAAACACATGTTCACGTGGTTTCACACAGGGCTGGGCCCACGATTGCATGTCTTGAAACTTCTGTCTTCGAGAGACCAAGAAATCGTCGGAGCTACAAGCCTTGCCGCAGCCTTGCCCAAAGTCGTGCTGCCCATCAGGTGCTGCCCCTCAGGCTTCCAATGATCGGCCCACTATCGTCGGCTCCAAAGCGTCAGGCTCCTTTTGCTGCCAACACGCACACTGGAAACAATCAGGATTCCAACAGCATTGGTATCACTCACCTTGTAAACAAGTACACATGAAAGCATCAAACATCATGAAATCAACCATCAAACCAATCAAATAAGCACATGTGCTTAGATGACTGTATAGGTATAATGATATCATATATACACATGTACATACACGCGTACATACATGCATGCATGCACATACATACAAACAAATATACATACATTACATTATATACATCACCTCACGTCACATCACATTACATTACAGTACAGCACAGTCCATTCCGTTGCTTTGCATCCCATCACACTACACTACACTACCCTACAGTACATCACATCACATCCATACATACACACACACATACAAACAAACAAACAAACAGACAAACAAACAAACATACAGACAAACAGACATACATAGATACACAGACAGATAGATACATAGATACATAGATAGATACATAGATAGATACATAGATAGATACATAGATACATAGATGGATAGATAGATAGATGGATAGATAGATAGATGGACAGATAGATAGACAGATAGATAGATAGATACATACATACATACATGCATGCATGCATACATACATACAAACATACATACATACATACACACAGCCGTTATTACACTACATTACATTACATTGCATTGCATTGCATTACATTACGTTACGTTACGTTGCCTCACCTTACCTTACATTACATACAGAATATCATGTCAATCAAACCAAACCGTCAAGCTGCACTTGCAACAACTTCAGGGTCCTGAGCAGCAAACGAAGCAGCACCTATTTGAAGGTCTTGGGGTCGATCCCCTGCATGGAAAACAGAGTGATGTCATCTGAACAAACACAAAACAGATCCCAATGTCTCAACTAAAACTTCTTACGTTTCAGTTTTCCATACATTTCATTTTGCACTGCCTTGTCTAGACAAAATGGCAGGTGCTGGTGTGGCTGGTCTGTTTGGTATTGTTTACGATCCAAAATTGCACCTATCTCTGATCAAATCCTGATCCTATCTCTGCTTCAGGTCTTTGGGTCGCACACTGGCTGCCCCAAGGCTTTGCAAGAAGCATGCAGCAAGTTCCGCATCGATATGGAATGATTAGACTAAAGATTTACAGCCCAACATTCATGGAACCAGACAAGCAAAGTAGTAGCGCCTTTTAGTCATGCCGAAGTACATTTTCCTACAAGACATCGTCCAACATACCTTTTTAAGTACTTTCATTTCCTATATGGTCACACTCTTTTTTAACCAAACCATAATTTTGAACCAAAAAATGATCACTGGCATCCCCTTGCAAGCACAATGATGGACCCTCCCAGTTCAAGTTGGAAGAACTCTTCATACATGCGACTATGTAGAAAATTGCAAAAATTGGCAACAGTTCTGAACTTGTCCCTACATGTCATACCACACCAGTTCCTGTTTTCTTGTACTCTCTATCTCAGAATCACAGCGGTATCATCAAATATCAAATCGTACGGATATCTGTATAAAAACAGTATGATTGGTATATGCTCAATATAATTCCATGGATGCAGCCAAAGCCTGCGTGCGCAGTGAACCTTCGCTGAGCCAGCGTTGGATTTGGAATTTCCTGAGGAAAGGCATGGCGCGAATTACACGACAACAGGATGCAGCCTTTATTTTCAAAGCCGCCTTGTCTCAAGCTCAAGCAAGCCCTCTCAGTTTCCAGCTATTGGGCACCGCAGTGGGCAAGTTGGGATACGCTTGAGCCAGCTGTCCACACACTCCTGGCACAAGCAAGGCTCAACTAAAAATCAAAAGGCGATGGAAAAGGAAGGTCTCCACTGCTCCACTTCACCGAAGACAAAAACCTTCTCCAAGAAAAAATGCGAAGTGACCCACAGGCGTTGCATAAAGGGAAGCCTTCGAAAAGAAATGTATATGACACACGCATACATATATATCATTTAGGATCTAAATACAAATATACATATGAAATAATATGAATATAGATTTAAATATGTGTATATATATATATTTACATAAAGAGAGAGAGAGAGAGATGAATATGTATTTTTATGTATGTCTTATAGTTTGAATATCTTTTTCTAGGTTACTACTTCGAAACATAGGAAAAAGAAGAAGGGTGCCGCTGCTGTTGCCGGTGTCAGCATGATGGGGGCGTGCTGCTGCTGGTCCCGAGGAGGGTGCTGCTGTTGCCAGATATGTGCCAACATGATTGGGTGGGTGCCGCTGCTGTTCCGGAGGATGCTGCTGCTAGGTGCCAACATGATTGCTGTTCCGGCGCCGCTGCTATTGTCAGGTAGGTGTCAAGATGATTAGGTGAGTGCCGCTGCTGTCCCGGAGCGTGCCGCTGATAGGTGTCAACATTTTTGCTGTTCTGGCTCCGCTACTGTTGTCGGGTAGGTGTCAGCATGATTAGACCGGAGGGTGCCGCTGCTGTTGCCGGAGAAATGTCAACATGATTGGGTTGATGCTGCTGCTGTTCTTTGGTCACTTATTCTTATTCTCCTTTCTTACTACTGCTACTAACAACGCATTCAGCCCCCGAATTCGGCCCGCGAATGGGACACCACGTTTGGGCCCAAAGTCGGGCTGCTTCCGCTACAGTACTATGATTGTTAGATATTGTTAGTATCCTTGGAAAAATGGCGACATTCAACTGCTATCTGGGTCCTACCAGCGTGCCAGATGTTTTTCTTCCCAGTACATTTCTTTGTGCCTTGATCCCTCGCCTGGTGGAAGCCATGAGTGCACAACAAACGCCTCAATCGCTCCCCAGCTGCATAGGGCTCGAGGCAAATGGGGCAAGTGGGCTCTTCATCGAGGTCCTCTTGAACCTCAAACGCAGAAGGATGGACTGAAATGATCTAAGTGAAAGAATCTAACATTGACTACGAATCTCTAATCTTTCAGATTCTTCCTGAATCTAAATGAAGGATTTGACACGGAGAGAAAAAGATCCCAGGTGGGAAGCATTCTGCATGAAGCATTTCAATTTGAATCACAACTTGTCGCAGTATAGTTTCCCATCAATCTCTCATGGATATGTATGACACATACATACATATAATATAATATAGTATAATATATATATATATATATATAAATACAATGTATGTACAATATGTGTCCTTTAATGATATCTTATGTCTTTCCCTTTCACCTTTTCTCGTAGACTTCCTTCGAGTTACTCCCATGACTTCTATGCTTGAAGAGATGAGTTCCAACTGCTCCTCCGAAAGCCCTGGTGATGGGAGGTCTTGTAAACGCGCATGCACCAACATTGTCCAGCGAATCCGCAGCGCCAAAGGCATCACGAGTCTGCTGCAGAAAGTCATAGTCAGTAAGCAACATAAAAATGATGAAGTAAAGTTGAAGGCTTCACAGGGAGCAGCTTCCTTGGCCATCTCCCAGAAGAACATTTCGGAATACTGACTGCAAGGCTTCGCAGCAAGACACCAAAGAATGTTGCAGAAATACCATGGAAGGAGAACAGCAGAAACAGCACCTGAGCCAGTAGATTTGCAGAACATTTTTATCTTTAGAACGCAAGGGATTTATAGTCAAACATTGCACTTCGATGATATCTATATAACGTACTTTGAAAAGTAGGGGCAATTGTTTCCAATTTTTGGACATTGGGTGTGCCGCATTGATCAGCTAGTCGAACCATACTTTTGAAACGCAACGCCGCAATAAACCTCGGGCAAGTCATGTCACACGAAACCTGTTGGGAAGGAATGAATGAATGAATGAATGAATGAATGAATGAATGAATGAATGAATGAGTGGGTGAGTGAATGAATGAAAGAAAGAAACAAAGAAAGAAAAAATGAACTAATTAATTAATGAATTAATGAATGACTGACTGACTGACGGACGGACGGACGGACCGACGGACCGACTGACTGAATGAAGGAATGAACGAACGAACGAACGAATGAATAAGCAAATTGACCAGTGAAGTGCATAGGTGTATGCACATATCGGCATACAAGCGACGAACCAACTAGCAATCAAACTAAGAACAACACAATACAAGTCAACAGTACATACACTATGCACCTGCAAAATCCTGCCAACACAAGCTAATGCACAATCAAACAAATAATCAAACAATCAATCAATCAATCAACCAACCAATCAATCAATCAATCAATCAGTCCATTAATCAATCAATCAATCAATCAAACAAATAAACACGCAAACAAAACACATGAATGACTGCATCAATGAAAGCATGATTTAATGAATTATTTAATGAATGAACGATTGCATCAATGAATGAGTAAGTGTAACATGAGAGAACAAAGAAACAAAGAAACAAAGAAACAAAGAAAGAAAGAAAGAAAGAAAGAAAGAAAGAAAGAAAGAAAGAAAGAAAGAAAGAAAGAAAGAAAGAAAGAAAGAAAGAAAGAAAGAAAGAAAGACAGAAAGAAAGAAAGAAAGAAAGAAAGAGAGAAAGAGAGAAAGAGAGAAAGAAACAAACCAATGAATATCCCCGATTCCTTAAATCACATGTCCTACATGCTCCTGCCAAACAAATGATGAATCGAATCACAAGGCGACTACAGTGGCATATGAACTTCCAACAAGGGCCACGCATCCACCCTGATTGTCTCCTATGCAGATTCGTGGCCCCTGTGGCATGCCCTCTCCAAACCCCAAACATCTCCAAACGTCTCCAAACCACCTCATTTGCCTAACAAACTCAGCTCAGCTTGATAGTTCAGCTTGCGATTGGCTTCTGTCAATGAGATTCTTGACAAACGGTGAGGCGAATCAATGTCCACAGCCGACTCAGCCTCACTCTTGAGATTTCCCACAGTTCATTAGAATATTGGTGTCTCAATGCATCAAGGGGCAACTCCAACGGCTCTTTTGCGAAGAAAAATGCGCAAGTAGAGCTCCCACCAATCGCTCCTAGTCACTCTGTCACAAGGTTGGACAGAACATGACAGAACTTTGTCAAGACGAACTGACACTTACATTTTCTTAGTTTGGATTGCTTTGCCAGAACTTATCCGAACCGATTGCTGATCCTCTCAATTGCTGAAGATTTCAGAATGAAAAGCAAATGTCATATAGATTCATATAGTGTCAATATACACGGCCATTGCCTACTTTCTATCAAACCACCAAAGAGCCTTCTCAGCAAGACACGATTGTTGCTTTTTACACAACCGTTTACACATCTAGTAAGTTGAGGTTGGGAGAAGGATGGGATAAGGAATTATCCACGTGGAATCCGCTCGCTTATCACCTCTACCTGCAGAAAAGACCATTGTTCACTGTTTTTGTCCCATGTCTCTGCGAAGATAAAACAAATACAAACAACGCACCTGCAACACAAACACGCACCGACACTTGCGAGGACCGCTCAATCTCTATGTGTCCAAGTATCTATGTCTGTATGAATCTATCAATGTGTAATGCCATGTAATTACGGTATCGTCATGCGTTGCAATGAACTCTTGTGGATTGTACCAGGAATGTGTATTGATTGCCTTTTGCGGTCAACGTGCGTAGCACAAGTACATGCACTCAAAGTATCTCAAAGTAGCACGCCTGCCGCACAAAAGTTGCGCACATGGAACCTCGCCAGCGAAAACCTTGAAACCTCCAGACCATGAGGAAGTGCTAACGGACAGATTTTGAGGATGATTCGGCGATAAAGCGAAGATGTCCGCACCCGTCGACAAAACCGACCCACTAAACACCCAAGGTAGAAGTACAATTCTGCAAGAATTGACAATGTTTCGTGAGCTTCCCATCTCTCCAACTCCCACCATGCCACAGTTTCAGCGATCCAGCGCCTAAGATCCCCACACACGGCCACAGAATTTGTTCTCTGAGAGACTTGTTTTTCAGCGCTTCCGATGCAAAAACCAAATGAACAAACAATTACTATAACTTGACTTCACACTGGCACTTGCATGAATTCATTCTTACATGACTTCGCACTTATATGACTTCACACTGACTTGGCTTCACACGTCTACTGGACCCCGGAGTTTCTCTATGAAACTTCCTTTGACTACCGCCTACTGACTACAACATGCTACAACGTAGTACGACGTAGTACGACGTACCGCAACGATCACCTCATGGTCCATGTACATTGCGAAATACAAGGTGCCGAAAGGTTTGGACGAAAGGTTCATCAGAGTAGCACGCCTGTAACGTAAAATTGCGCTTGCAAGACATCTGATGATCACCAAATGGTCGATTTGCAGTTTGGAAAGCAAGTCAACAAATGCTTCACGTGATCCGAATACGACGCTTGCCACACAAAGTCACACTTGCAAAACATCTGACGATCACCTGTTCTTCCATTTGCATTCAGGAAAACATGTACAGGACAAGTGCCCGCACGCGCGCAAAGAACCAGGACACTGAAACCTCCACACCACTGCGAGCACCCTCGATGATAAAGCGAGGATCTCCGCACCCATCTAAACAACCAAGCACGGAACACGATTCTGCAAGCATTCATTGTGTTTCGTGAGCTTCCCATCTCACGCATGCGCACTGCGCTACAGTTTGAGCGATTTAACACGTACGAACTCTGCACACGGCCACAGGATCTCTCCTCTCAGCGACTTCTTTTCAACACTTCTTTCTCTTGCGGAAAGCAAGTGAACAAACATTTCCTTGAATTTGACTTCACACTGACTTGACTTCACTCTTCTACTGGACCATAACTTGGAGTTTCTCTTCAAAACTTCCCTTGCTGATAACAGCAGACAGTAAACCTCCACAACATGGGGTAGAGCTGTAAAGAGGGAGACACCCTGGGCTGGGCTGAACTTGTCTATCTACAGGATCCTGTCCAAGAACAAATCTGTTGGTTTTTTGCGGTCGAACAAGGTCTAAGCAGTCAGATCATTCTCAGTTTCTCGTTTCCTCCTCCAATCCCATTGCAATGATCAATCTGCCTCGGCCATCTCGATTGCTGAAGTGTTGCAGGAATGCACTGACATGAATTGCAAACTTGTAGCAAACCCAATTGCAACAACTAGTTGACGTGTGTGGAATCTCCACAAGGTCCACACCTAAAATCTACAGTAGCTTTCCCTGTTTCCGGGCTGCAGGAATACCAGCTGAATACTTCTTTGCAGGTGTAGGAATCCTGGAATCCTCATGAATCTCTGCTGTCCTTACCTTCCTTCATGCCTTGACGTTCTTCCACGAACCATGGAACAGTAAGAAGAGTATCAAAGGATCACCCCCCTAGTCTTCCCCCCAAGTACAAACATCATCCAAAGCGTACTTCAGCAGAAACACTCGAATGATCTCGAATGTATCCGAATTATCTACACAAAGGATCACAAACGCTTATGGATGGGCGCCGTCGTGGCTGAGGCAGCAGTGACAAGAACCAAGGAGCATCTGCGGTAGTTGACATAAGCCAGTGGCAAACGCATTGCTGAAAATAGTGCAGGCATCAAGCACAAGAGCCATATCTCATGGCCAGGCCTCACAAACACAAGGTGCAACACGGTGCAACTCGTTGCCCGAAACGTGGATCACTTTTCATCTCATTGGGAGTTGGCGCCATCGCTTGTCTTACGCTGAGGTTCTCAAACAGGATGCAAAAGGATGGAACTAAGTGCAACTTGACTGAAAATATTCAACTAACATTACTCTCAACATTACTCCATATCATTTCACTATATCTAATTAACTCATATTCTTCATCATCTTTCATCCTCACGAATGAATTCGAATGGCACCCGCCCTGCGCCTCAAGCGGGGCTTCTCTGCCAGGAAGATGACCAAGTGAATAGGAAGTATCACCACTGCTGCTACAGCTTCAAGAAACTGCGCCTTGTAAAGCCAAGATGCCGCTGGTGCACTCCCCAACCTTCAAAGACACGAAAGACAAGGCACGAGCAGGGCACGAGCAAGGCACGAGCAAGGCACGAAAGAAAAGGTGAAAACATGTGAAAACTCTTCTTTCAGGCTGAAGAGTCGTCAGTTTCAGTTTTGCTTGACGTTTGCACTCAAACATATGGAGAGTGGAGGTCCAGCAACCGTGAAAGAGCGGCCGAAGGGTGCAGCTAAGGGACGTGTTGACCACTGTATCTTGCACATACCACAGATACCTTCTTGCAATTCGGCCAATTGATCTCGTTTCCGGAGATCCAAGCGAGTGCTCCGATCTTGCAGGCATACGTTGGTGCAGAACATGTGGGACAAGCGGCGCGCAGGCTAAGAAAATTGGATTGCCTCTTCATAGCATTTCCGCATTTGTTTTGCATCCTTTTGCTTGGATCAATGCGATTGTGACCTCTAGACTTTTGTTGTTTATCGGCTCTTTGAGATCCCAAAACGAAGGTGTAGTTGTTGGGTGTAGTGATATTTGTGCATGGAGCTGGAGCAACGCAGATCCATATTGGTCATGCTTCTGTTCCCTCCAAATATGTGTGGCGTTTTGCAAGGCCTCTGTGCTCACTGAGGTGCAAGCAGGACAAGTAGCTTTTAAGTCGCATCTGTTTCGCATCTACCTAAGCGGGAAAACATGAAACAAATCAACAGAAACCGATCTGGCGCTGATATGCAACGTGTCATCCTCAGCTTCTTCTTCGTCCTGTCCTTCTCACTGCTTCCCGGGCCCCCCCGAGCCCCTCTTCGGGGTGGCAGCAGATTAAATCCTCGGCTGTCTCTGGCCTTGTACCTTGTTCATACCTCTGTTCTCCGTGGCTGACCCTTCACCACACAATATTGACACGCTGCCTGTCAAGAAGGGTAGCGACATAAAAGCCGACAGAAAGCAAACTATCAAAAACTATTTATTTCTTTTCATCATTTTGAAAACTACTTCATCAATTAAAATCGTTCGAACCTTTGAATTTCTTTGAATCGTTTTCTGGTTGGTCAAGTTGCAGTGCCAGCTTTGCCACAGGCCACAGCCATCCACGCTGCCACCCATTTTGAGCCATGAGAAGCGATTCGTTGAGCACACGTACCGTGGTCCGAAAGCAGTGGTGCTTCGCACTGGTCAAACATTTGGCGTTTCTTCATGTGCGAAGTTTATAGCTCTCCAGTGCCTAGGCCCTCGCTTTCTGTTCTATCTTTTAATTGTGTTCTATTTCTTTCATTTTCTTTCTATCTCATCTTTTCATATGTTTTCATATCTTTTCTATTTTGCTTTCGCTTTCTTTAGACAAAGAGAAAGGGCTTACATCTGTTTATTTAGCCTGTGAGAGCTGCGACTCTGTGCAAGGTCTGCAATGCGCGCGCACACACACACAGTGTTTTGGAGCGACTGATTCACGGCTTTCCACAGCTATGGAAAGCTTCTGCTGAGGCAATGAGCATGCCACTCAGTTTCAGCTGGTCTCTGCATAACTCATTTGCCACCAAGATATTTGCAGGACCCCAGCCCTGATCACAGGAGCCAGCCGATTCGAGTTGATCAAATTTATTATTGGAGTTCTATGTTGTTCAAAACACGTCTCAGCGGCTCCAATGTCTTTAAGTCGCAATTAGCTGTACAGGTTTGCAGGCATCAAGCAAGTTTGATAGTGATTGGAGAAAAAATCTTCTGGCCGTAGTGACATCAGTGTATACTAGACTCTAAAACGCACTCATTGACAATGACTGATCTTGTTCTATTCAAACTCCTGTGATCCTGCCAGCGAAGTAGTCTGCTCACTCGTCAAAACGTTTCCCCACTTCGTGCCTATGAGTACCAAGGTCGCCTGAGCAAATGCATGCAGATGCATGATGCAATGCATGATGCAATGCATGATGAAACTTGAGCTACGCATAGCTATGCCCTATGCCTGACTGTGACTCATTGTGACTCCCTAGATTCCACTGCCGCATTGAACGAATCAAGCTGAGTCTTGGACGGGCAAGAGCCACCATAGGGTGGAGCCGGTGGAGGTTGTTGAAATGGAGGAGGTGATGGCCTGGACACTCCGAGGATCCAACTCCAAGACTTGGATGTCCAAGTATGGCCCACCTCCGACCGCATCCACTGACAAGGCACAGCCCCAAAGTTCCTTCAGAGCAACTTGAAATAACTTGAAACAACTTGAAACATGGCACACAATGGTACACCATGGCACACAGTGGCACACCCTGTTGGCTGCACAACATCTCACAACTGGTGTCCTATGATCGGTGTTCCCAGGAAGAGGCAGAAGTTGGTCCACACAGTTGCAGCATCATGAGCCAAGTCCTATTCAAAAGATTTCAAAAGGCGTATGCAAATTGCATCAATGATGTGCTTCGTCGATCGCTTTAAATTACATTTCAAATATGACATAAAAAGTAATTACACTTAGCATTACACTACAAATCTATTGCTTAATTTGTAATACACGACTTGTAATTGAGTACCTCAGGTCAGCGGCTGTGGGGACAAACCACTGTCCCGCCAGCAATGGGAACCTTTCGCTGGCCGCTCTTGATCTCCGAGTTCTCGGAATTTCTATGTCCGTACGCATGACTTACTTTCACGGCCTACATGGTTGAAACATTGTGAGGCATGGTGGGTGCTTGGAAAGCAACTGCAATGGAAGACTGAAAGTGACTGAAGTGTCTCGTCACGGTCATTGTAGTCAGGTGAGTGGCCACAACATCTGTGGAAATGTTCCTCTCTCTATATATATCTATATATATATATATATATGGCTGGTCTATTGATGAAGGTTTCAGGGTTCACCTGGTCACATACTGAGGTTTGCTAGCAACGTCACAACGTTACACATCGAAAAGATCTTGACTTCCTGTATTGCTCGCTTGGCATGGTGTCCTTGTTGTACCAATCTTCAAACACCTGCACGGAATAGGCTGGAAGAAAAATGCATTGTACATCAAGTACATCATTGTACCAATCTTTCTCTTTGTTCTTTGCAACAACGCGATGCAAAGATAGATTCGACTTGCCATCTGCCTGGTTTTGCATGCTCTGGGACATCCTCGTGCCAGTGCCTTGGACGCATTTGGAAATTGCTTCGGTGAGATGTTGGCGTGTTCGAGGCTGCCCTTGACTCGCATTGCTGTGTCTAAACTTACTCCTTGCAGCCCCTTGCAGCTCCTTGCATCTGTACTTACTCCTTGAGGTGCTCACCTGATCTTGACAAACAGTTGAAGAGGTGCTTCTGTGACTTGGCCTTGTGTACCAATGGAACCTCAACGGAACAAATGTCAGCAGTCATTGCAAGCATTGCGTGTATCTGCCCAAAGTTTGAAGATTTTTAAACAAGCTTTATTTTTTGTGATCTGAAATATATGATGATACAAGCTTACCCATCCCTCTGTCGTCCTGAGGATGTACTTAGTTTCACACCCAGGTAAACAAACAAATGTACCCGCAATTCTTCTGCACCTCAGCTCTCAGCTGGCAATTCAGATTTCAAAATACTGAGCAACATATGATGAATATGCAAATTTGTGCAAATTTGCACTCTTCCACGCCAAACACAACTACAAATTGCGCAAGAAACAGAGTGCTTCGCACAAGCAAAACCAAATCAAAGGCAAACAAACGGCTCACACTTCTCCATGTATTTCCCCCAAATGCGTGCATGTGCAGACCATCCATTTGGCAATGAACTTCTTACGGTTTTGCTATTCAAAGGTGATCATGCTCAAAAACATATGACTCATATGACTGTATAAAATCAAAATATATTGATATGTTCATAATTGGATTTACAATGATGAGGATGAGGATGAGGATGAGGATGAGGATGAGGATGAGGATGAGGATGATGATGATGATGATGATGATGATGATGATGATGATGATGATGATGATTATGATTATGATGATGATGATGATGATGATGATGATGATGATGTGACGTATACCATTGAAGCCTGTGGGAGTTGGGTCAATGTCTGTCCTGGATTTGTTTGCTGAACAAACCCACTCGGGCACTTGGGCCTCTGGTGCTCTTCTCAAATCACCCTTTTCAAGGAGAAGCAGTATGAAACACAATGGAACCAACAAAGCATTTGCAAATTGAGAAATCTGGGAACCTTCTGGAATCCACTGTCACAACTTCACTAGGATCTCTTTCAGGAGCCTTCTGAACCATTCGGACCCTATGCAGTTCAAAGATGGAACAAAACACCGAAGACACCCCTTCGAAGGGAGGCGAGTGGGAGACATGGGGCACCCCTCAGAACGAGACAAGTGGGAGACATGGTGCCAAAAATATCGGAACGAGACACCCTTCAGACTGTCAGAGTTTGACAAGTGGGAGACAAGTAAGACAGGAAAAAGATGTAAGAACAAGACCCTCGGAGGGAGACAAGTAGGAGACAGGGCGTCAATCTCCCACCACAGTCCCCCAGCACGACCACTTTTGAATACTTTTATGTACTTAGACTCTGACCTTCCGGATTTTTTGGGCTTATACAACTTAGATAGGTCTTTTTGCTCCCCTATCTCATCTTCTCATTTGCCGTTGTTGTGAAAAAAATTGTCACCGCATCCATTTGTCCTAGTATTTTGTCTCTCTACTTCTCTCCCAATGCCACGCGGATCTTGTCACCGATGCATCTTGTCTCCTGAGTCTTGCAAATTGATTCCCCATCTGGAGAAGATTTGTCTCCCAAGGTGGAATCTTCTTCTCTTGCTTGGATGGTCCATCATGATCTGAAGTTGGCTCGCTTGCGCCCACTGGTCTCTGGTCTTGGCCTCCCTGTAAATGGTCCTTGCGTCATCCTCTTCCATGATCTGGGCCATGTTTATGACTTGAATGGGTACTGTTCCATAAGAATCTGGAGTTGGTTCACTTGTCACGCATCTCCAGCTTGTAAACGACTTGCCTATCTCCTCCTTATCTCCTGCATTGAAAAGGGACTCTGTCATTGAAAAGTTGCCCATTCTTGTCCAACTTCCATCAAATTCGCCCAATTGTTTTGGGATGCGGCACGATACCAAGCAGCTGCAAATGTGTCCCCAGCCTGTTTGGTGGTACTGTTGTAATTGCATGGATCACGCAGTTTTGAGTGTGAACAAATGAACAAATCGTTTGGCTTTGGAAATCTCTGGGGGGGGGGCAAGACCAACCCGGGGAGTCAAGTCAAATCTGTCAGGAACGGTGCTTGCGGACTCACCACGATGGTGAAGTTGTCGACCTTTCCTGTCGACTGTTCAGAGAGTGTGCAGCACTGTGCACTTCTGTATCCTTCCGTCCCTTCCAAGGATAGAAAATTCAGCTCTCAGCGTGCTCAGGACAAGACTGCTTCGTTGTCTCTCACGGCACAGCGCGTTGCTTCATCAGAGTGGACCTTGCGAAAAAAGCAGCGTCTCAAACTCCAAAATCGAAAGCGCTCCACCAAAGGTACAAAGCGTAGCCAGAGGATTCCAGTCTGGACGATTGGTAGGAGACGCTCTACTGTAGCAGGTACCATGAAACCTGTTCAACTTGGGTGACATTGTTCAAGCAACCATTGTAGACGTAAGAAGCAGGTTGGATTTCGAAACTTGCAACACCAGATCTGCACAAGTGAAGGAGAGAAGTGGGGAGAACAGGTCTGGGTGACATATCCCACCGACACGGTGGTCAAGTCCCCATTGTGGTTGGTTTCCCTGATGACAGAAAAGCATAGGACGATCAGTACACGTAAGATGATGTAAGGAGATAGTATTATGATGTATCATATACAAGAAGAATTAAGAAGAGATGTAAGATGATGTGACTAGCTAGTATATTATAAATTACTATAATATATTATATTACGTGATGTAAGATGATGTAAGAAACGGCCTATCCTGGGTTACAGAACCAGCCTTGCACCCCCAAGTTGGCCAAAGTTTGAGTCCATTGAGGACAGCTTGCGGCCAAAACATGTGCGAAATGTTTGGAGGATTTGCAAACAAATTGGCTTCATGTAGCGATTTGTGGTTTAAGATTTTTGCGTTTTAGCGTGTTTTGGCTTGCCATTTCACAATTAGTGCGCAGGATTTTGAACATAGGGAAAGGCGAACTGTCGAAGGTGTGCAACCGCAAGGGTTGCAGCGAATGTATGGCACTCTGCGTTGATTAAACGGATATAAACGGATGCAAAGAGGCAATAAACAGGTGCGTATAGAAATAGAATGATGTAGAGCAAGTGTTTGGAAAGCGTCTTAGTAGCGAGAACATGTGAGAATGTGATCGTGCGGCTACAGTGCTTGTTGACTGTGCTTCTCTGAACTAACATGGTTTTCTTGAAGCCCTCAAGCCCCAGTTCCCTTGTGGCAGCCCTCAATCCCTAAAGGTAGTGTAGTCAATTTGTCAATGCTTCAACTCCCCAAGTCCCCCAGTTCCATTGTCCCGGCCGACCCTAAAGATCCTAAAGGTAGTGTAGTCATGTGTAGTCTATGCTTCAAGCCCCCAGTTCCCTTGTCGTGGTCGCCAAAAAGTAGTGCATGGATGTGTTTGACCCTGCTTTTGTAGACGTGTTTGACCCTGATCAGGGGTGCCAACGTGGACGGGTTTGACTCTCCTATGTATGATATATTTATGTAGTGCATGGCATGTGATGCCATGTCATGTACTGGCGTGTCCGTAATATGTTCGTATGTACATGTGTCATTTGCATGTACGTCATTTAGATTCATCGAGTGTGTTGCAATTCAACCCAAACATGTAGTGCAGTGCACTGTTTGGACTTCGCGCTCGCCTTCTTGAGTGGGAAGCAATCTCGTTTTACACCACTGCAATTCAAGCTATCTCCAACAAACACACGCGGACAGGAATGACAGGACTGACCCAAGGCGCCGCGGACAGGACTGGCCCATCTTTCGTGGACAGGACTGACCTCCTACCGAGCCTCCTACCCCTAATCTATGACTGCGACGGGCATCAACGGCGACATTGATGAGCTGCTTCTTGCAACATGCTCTTCAGCATCTGATATTCAGTGCGACAGCAATAACAGCCGCAAAGTACATTCAATACAAATACAGCAAGCACCTGGTTCTGTAACGGCTTAGTATTTTTGATGCTTCGTGATGTCTATTCACCATATTCACCCAACTTCAGCAACGATGCAAAATGTTGAGCATTGTTGAGTGACTATGCAACAAAAAACAGATTTGTGGATCAACTTCCATTTCCTTTGTGCCTGAAGTCTCTTGAGGCTAGCAAAACGTTTGTTGGTATTTAATCCAGCACCAAACTCTCAAAGCGGATGAAGCGAAAACACAAACGTGGATGCCACCTTCCAAAGTTCCACATTCTTTTGCTTGATTTGAGATAATCCTTCTTCAAGCACAGTTTCCAAACCTGAGGAATGAGAGAATGCGAGGAGACAGTAAGTCACAAGCACTGACAATCAATAACATAATGACTTACAATGAACATTGAAATGAAAATTGATGAAACCCAATCATAGTGAACTTTCTCGTCTGAGACATCGACTTCTCAAGACACCTCTGTACGCATCGGTGTCCTGCCAATGCTGCAATTCCACACATCGCTTTTGTGCACACACACAGCACACCTGAGAAGGGAAAGCCGTATGGCAAAGCCACGTAGAAGGAAGTAGTACTTGTACGGCTGTAGGGAAGCAATGGTAAGCAACTTCTGAGTCTGGTGCAGCCAACACATTAAAACTTATCAAAGCTTTCGGGGAGCCTTTTTGAATAGACCTCAGAATCGAGAGCCGTAAGAGCCCCCTGACAGCCTTTCTGCCGGGTCTCCCTCCATCAACCCCCTTCAACAACCCACTCCACCCCTCGGGAGATTCATGACTTACCAGAAATTCACTACGTTTGCTGTTCCCCTCTACACGTAGTCTACATCCCCCTCGTTTTCTCTCCCATCAAATTTCTCCCTCGCAACTGCCACCGCCTGCTTGACTCCATCTAATATTATTTACCCACTATGCAATTACCATCTATACAAATCTGGACACGTATTCCGCAGTATTCCATAGTATTCCCACCTACTGGTACCCGTCTGATCTACGAAGCCAGCGACTCTTTCATCGTTTCATCCAACTTGAACAGGTCTGGCAAATGCAGCGCTTGCCACGACTTGTGCAACTTGAAGGCAACTGCCACAAAGCCTGTCCCGCAGCACCTGATGCGCTTTTATCATCCCTACGATTTTTCATGAAGATGTTCCGCCTCCCACGAAAAATGAACCTGCATGAACCTGCAAAATCACAGCCATCTACCCCATGGCTCCGAGATGCAGCTTTCATTTATCTTTGGCGTGCCTTGAAATATGCACCCCAGAAGCAGAACATATCACGAAGTGTAAACCGATGTACATTGCAGTCGATGATCTCTGTCGTTTTGCACGTTATTGAAAGGGAGCGTTTGGTTCCGGAACCCCATCGATTGCTGTGGCGAGACTTCAAAGCATCTTCAAAAAATGGTCCGAGGTCAAAACCTGTTTGAGAAAACAAAGCTCGCACAAAAACGATACAACTTTTCTGTGCTTTTCTAGAGTCTTGTCGAAAATTGAAAAAGTGCTCTGTGTTTCAACAGTTTTCGACGATCGAGCTCTCACCGCGTCTGCCGCTTTTCTGGAGCCTTTTACTCAAAATCCCTGATCCCCTGTGGCTTTGTTGCCCTCACTCTCGCGACTCCCACACGCCAAAAAAGCCTTGCAAATTGCAGCATTTCGAGAGATCTCCTTTTTTTGCGCTATTCTGTGCGATTATCATCGATTATCCATTTGTCTCTGCCTCGGCATTTTGATGATACTCGAAGTATTTCGAAGTTTCTGTAGCAGGGTCCCAATGTGCACAGAAGCGAAGCCTAGACTTTGTAAATTCGAAGGCACGACAGAGCTGCAGCTCCTGAAGATCCCGGCCTCAGAACAACGACAAAAGGTACCAAAATGGACCAAAGGAGGGACTTCATGGGACTTCTATTGGGGCCTCTGTGACTTCAATCTTTGGGTCAAGCTGCAATTCCACATGGTTCCCAATGGCTACTGTATCGTGAATGCAATCACATGAGAAAAGTATTCTGAAAGCAATGCTAGTCACAGTAATTGCTTGTATTGGGAAGCTCTGGCTAGCAGCTTCACAAATTGTTGGGATGACAAGAGAAGAAACAGAAAATACAGAACAGTGTGACCAGGGTGACTTGCATTAGGGCTTCCACCAAGAGCCAAAACAAAGTGCAGAATGTCTCCCAAAGCCCCAAACTTCAAGTTCCCTTCATTCTCAGCTCCAAACTTGAGCTAGCAGTGAAATATTTCTCTTTAGGAGTTCCAGAGTACAGATCATTTGCTAGGCGATGCATGAGCCTCTGAAACCCACCATGTGATGTTTCATCGCCTCGCTCTGCGTTTTCTGTAAATTTTCTTGTGCCAACTTCTCTGTCCACTTGTAAGATTGTATCCCACGCATTCCCAACAGCCAACAGTCCTATCATGGTCCTATCTCGTCTAGTCCTGATCTTAAAGGCCAGAAATCAAGGGGTCTTTTCACACTTAACTCTCGCCAAGGACTCTGGGTTTTGCTGTGATTGTTGCTCGCAAATGAACCTTTATGCAACAGCTAAACAAAGGCAATTGAATCGATGCGGCAAAGGAAGTGGTTTTAAAACGAGGAAGGCGCCAAACCTACGAGTATGTAGCCATCATGTGCCACAGATATCTGCGGCCTCTTGATTTCCGTTGATTCCATTTCTATCCATTTCTCATAGTTTCATATATTGTTATTTTCATATGTTCAATTCTTTTCATACATCTTCTTTCTCCAAGATCGTGACCCTGGTCATCCAGCAGCTCCCGGATACCGGCAGCGAGTTGCCTCGAAATTGACTTCTTGATGCCAACCCAGTGATGACTTTGCGATGTAGAATCAGGATAGAATGAGGCTGAACGGTAGCTATTGTAAAGCCGAGGCAAATCAATGAAGTCGCGCATGCACTGCTGCAATGCAATATCTTTGCTACCCTTTCCTCCTCTGTCACCACAACCCCGCCATGCCTGTGCTCTGCTACTAAATCAAATTCAGAAGCCTGCCATGGGCAAAGTAAAAAAGGAAAGGGGGTGGCACAAAACTATTGATAAACATGATGGCAAGGCGGGCATGGTGATGCTGGTCTTCCGCGTTTTGTAGGAACTTCTACATCTTTCCAGTGCCTCAAAGACAGTGCTTGAATATGCTTGAACCAATTTCCCAACATGGTCTGCACACTATCGAGAATGCGGCTGTTCGGAAGTGTGCGCTCAATCGCTGGTCGTTGGCGGCATTAAACCTGCCAGTATCTCAAAGAATGGGCGCAATACAGTGCAATCATGAAGTCACCCTGTCTTTTTGCCTTGAATGGCCTTGATATACTGGTGTCCTCAATAATTCAAACAAACCGTCCTCGCCATCTTGTGTTCGTATGTCTCGGTCTGGACCAAAGATTTGTGCCTTGGTTCTATCAGTCACTCTATTTGCCATGCGAAGGTCAACGATACGCAATGAAGAATCGCAAAGAATCGCCAAATGAAGATACACAATATCTTTGTTTTTCAAACTCTTCATATCGCCGGGCTATGCACGTCTTGTGGTGATGCAACAGCTTCATCCTGCGGCGCCACGTTTCCCGCACCAAGCGACCTGTTCTTCCCAAACCGGCCTTGACCTTTTCATGTTTGGACACATTTCTATCATATTGATGTTTATGTATATATATATATGTATAATATATATATAATATATATATATATATACATACAATATTTATAATATATATACATATATATAATATATAAATACATATACATATGTTTAGTTATATTCATTCATGTCTATATAGGTTATAAGGTGGTGTGTAATGGTTTGTTTGCTGATGTGGTGCACGAAGAGCAGCCTTTCGGACGCATTATGAGCACTTCGAATAATACAAAGAGCACCAATTGATGGAATTCTATGGACTTGTCACATGGGCACACAAGGAAAAACAAATGCCAAGATCTGCGAGACTGCAATGCGCACCATTTGTGCCCCGCGAGCTTGTCTTCAAAAGCTTGCCAACACCGAGACTGCACGACAGAGTACAGCTCCTTGGGAATCTGTCGGCGATAGGGCTACTTAGGGGCCGGCAATGGTATGAGGGAGAGCCGACTTGAAGATATGACAAATTGAAGAACTTAACGATAGCATACGATAGCAATCATTGGATTTCATCTATGACCGAGATGTGAGAAATCTCGGCAAAGGCACGAGGTTGAAGAAGCTTGAAGCCAAGGGGAATAAATGGGTTCAAGTATCCCTTGTTGGCTAAACACAGCTGATAGTCAATGGGAAGCAATGCCTGTTCTTTTCATTTGTTTTCAATTGATGTGAATGCGTGCATCCAAAGCAAACCACAAATACGAACAAAAAAAGCAAGTGACTCCAAGTCTTATGAGTCGGCAAATCCAAAAAGGGCAGGACTGTGGGCAAATCGTAATTTGAAGATGCTGAAATCTCAACTTGAACTGCGAACTTTGAGGTTGATGCCTTCATCTGAGCAGTTCCCAAAAGCTTGTTCCCAGTTCCGTTCAACTCGCGATCAACAGCCTTGCGGTCAGGCAAGTGGGGACCCAAATCTCGAAGTGATGATTGTGACTGAACGGTACGCATACGCCTCTATTGTCACTGATGTCACTGTACGTGCTTCGGGCTCTTCGAAGAAGGGAGGGTGCTAGTCATGATTGCTCCCTGGTTCGGATATCTTCAACCTTGGGTCTAGGGGCTTACAAGACTAGGGTTCTGGTGACAACTCGGAATCATGAATTCATCTGGGTCTTGAAATAGCCAGCTGCAAGCGGACACTGTGGACACTCCTCTTCGGCTGCGGCCACCGCTGCTTTGAAGTACTGCGCTATCTCCCTCTCATTCTCCAGTTCTCGAGCACCTTACAAACGAACATGCGGCACAGTCAAAAGTCCTAATTCTTTAATAGCATTGAGATGCATTGAGACTTGAATCTGTTTGAGCGACTGAGTTCACATTGGTTGGGTCAGTCGGGGGCCATAATTTGCCCATACAAGGTGGCCAGTCTGGTGCGTGTGGCGAGTAAAACTGAAATGCGAATACTTGGTGCTCTGCTCAATAGTGTATGCAGGTCAGTGCTTAGCTGGCTCGTTGGGTCCTGCGGAAAATCAATTGAGTACAATGCACAATAAACGGAAAGGGACGTTTGCGTCACAGCATGGTCATGCCCCTGTTGAATCAATGCCTTATGCACCACACTTCCATTTCAGTTTTGCGCAAATTCACTTGTCCTGCGTAAGAACTGGCATCTGTGCTGCCCTCATTGCGTCCAACGCCAGAAAACTGATTCAAAAATACTCAAAACTCCAAATCCAAAAACACATAGGCGCTGACTTTCCATGAACTGGATGCTTGCCGCGAGATGCAAAGGCCTATGATTTGATCGCATCCAGCAACTCACGTGCAGCAAGTAATTGCACCATACAATGTGTTTCATTTGATATATATTGGAAATATGCCACTGTAATTTTGGAACCCATTCGATGGTGAGCTTTGGTGGTGTAGTTGCTTTGGTTACCAGATCTTTGTCATTGCGCCTGCACTTTGGCATTGAAATCGTCGACCAATTTCCTGATGGCCTCTTCGCCTGAGAGTCCAAGCGCCAAATTTTGCCAAACGAAACTTCTATTTCGCGAAACCCAACGAAACAATTGAAGCGAGTTGGACCTGTTTTAGACCCAAGTTACAAACGTTAGTTTTAAACAGTTTGAAAGCAGAAAAAAATAATCTTTAATATTGAAGAACAGTTTTGAAACATGCGGAATGGCACCCGGATCCGGGGGTGGGGGAGGGAAGCTAGCTATAGGAAAGAAGGTTTGTTTCCGGCAAAAAAACAAACGTTTTAAACATTTTGAAACTAAGGTTTCACCTCGAAAAACACATGTTTCCGCCGGGAAAAGGTGTGTTTTCAGTGTGAAAAAGAAAGGTTTTCAACTGGGGGTTGAAGTCTGGCATAAGAAACAAAGGCTTCAAAACTGAAGTTTCACGGTTCGAAAACTAACGTTTTGGGCGTAGGCGAGTTAGTTCGTTTGCTAGGGGCTAGGGGTCAAGTATGCATGCCTGCTTAGGTGAGAAACATGTACTGCTTCACAGGGAAGATTTATATCGAAAAGGGAACTAATAACCAGGGACACGGGGTGCAACCAAAACAGATGGAACGGTGGGCAAGAGAAGACACGTTATGTAAAAAGGAACATTGCGTATCTAGCAACTGCTTGCAACAAGAAGAGAAGGAAGGGAGATGAAGTGCCGACAGTCGGTTAGAGGGCAAGTAAGAACCGTCCTACGAGTAGAAGAAACAGAATCAAGAAGTTCTGTGATGGTTCAGACAAGAAGAAATCAAGAGATATGAATTGCAATGTGATAGGGAGATGAAGCAAAGAAACTGGAAACAATGCAGACGGATGAAAAGCAATGTAATAGGAGAAGCAGGGGAGGAACATTTGGAGAATGAACGCAAATGAAAAGTATTGGAATGTTGGGGCAAGCTGGGGGAAGTCTAGAGAAGGAAGAGAAATGAATAGCTATGTCGACATTTGGCAAGACAGAAGAAGGTCAGAATTGAAGACAAATGAAGTTCAGTTCCAGACGCAGGAGAATTGAACAGCGATGTCGGGTCGGGCGGGATGGAATTTTTGTGACCCAGGGGGACAAGAGCAAGGGAAGACAAACCGTTCTGAAACGTATCGAAACTTTAGTTTCCGGATGGAAAACAATAGTTTCCACCTAGGTTTTCCAGACGGCAAAAAACAAGCACAAGACTATTTTGCAAGAAGGTTTGTTTTTGAAAAGAAAACACATGTTTCCAGAAAATGTTTGTTTCCACTGTGAAAAGAAACTTCACACGCCATAGTTTCAGACAAAGGTTTGGAGGGAAACAAAGAAACACAACGCGTAGAAAAAGGTTTGTTTCCAGAGTTTCCAAAACCTGTCCTGCCAAATG
Source organism: Symbiodinium kawagutii (assembly GCA_009767595.1). Classification (NCBI taxonomy): domain Eukaryota; class Dinophyceae; order Suessiales; family Symbiodiniaceae; genus Symbiodinium; species Symbiodinium kawagutii. Next base: position 58,256 of record VSDK01029779.1, on the reverse strand, counting down.
TGTTTTGAGTTTTGAGTTTTTACTACATCTTAAGCTTCAATATGAACTACCTGCCAGACCGCTGTCCTTTTTCTTCCAACGCTCACAGCAGTCACGTCCTTGTCACCAGGCACTACTACCCGGTTTGCCTTGGACTGTCACATTGACACACACACACTTCCAAACCAGTGCAACTCTGGTTTAGACACCTGGTCGCCCCAGGTGGGTGTGCTATGCAAATGTGTATCCCAAACGTCCTGGTCACCCCAGGATGGGCATGCATAGCGAGACTCCTATCTCCTAGGAACTAGGTAAAGGTAAAAGGAGTAGGTACCGTACTCCCCCCCATAAAAGGAAGTGTGTGCTCTCCTGCCGCCGCAGGCTCCCGAACCTAGGCGGGCTTCTCCACAGGAGGCCGGCTACTAGGGTTGGGTGGGTGGGGAAAAATTGAAATGAATGCTATTTTGGGTCAACTCCCAAGCTTGAGCCAAAATGGTGCATTCATTTAGAAGTCTTATAGATGACACATGCACACCCAAGGCCTGCCTAACTCAATGCATGCATACATCTTAAGCTTCAATATGAACTACCTGCCAGACCGCTGTCCTTTTTCTTCCAACGCTCACAGCAGTCACGTCCTTGTCACCAGGCACTACTACCCGGTTTGCCTTGGACTGTCACATTGACACACACACACTTCCAAACCAGTGCAACTCTGGTTTAGACACCTGGTCGCCCCAGGTGGGTGTGCTATGCAAATGTGTATCCCAATGCATTCAAAAACAGTCCCCAAGGCATTAAAGGAATTCAAAAACAAGGATGACTGCTGTGAAAGGAATCCGGAAAAGGAAGGTAGGCAGGGAGGCTGAGGAGAAAGAAAATCCATTGGTTCGCCACCAGGGGTCAGAAAATCCAAGCCTCGAAATATCATCTGCCCAGTTGGACTTCGACTGAACGTATTCCCAATAGCCTTGAGCTCGAAGTGCGAAGAGTGCCAAGTGAATCAAATGGCCGAGTTGGGCAAGATCACTGTTAGTGCTGCGTCCACGCACGAGCGTCATGACCGCTGCAACGTTGTCCAGGAACCACAAGCCTTGCCTGTGTCTAAACAGCTCAGGGCGGACAAGCAGAGCAAAGAGCACCATGGAAAGCTCTAGCTGAGCTATGTGGGTCACAGCAGGCTGCCAAAGGGCTTGCAACTCTGCACAGTTGGCAGCAACAAAACTTTGGCGAAGTTGAGAGCCATCGCCTTGGAAAAAGATCAAATGAAAACCACCAGATCCAGGAGCATCTTCTTCGATGGCAGCGTCAGACGCTGCAAGGAACCGAAGGCCACCAAAGGGCAACACCGGAAATTCACGACGAGGTTCAACACGAGTCACCGCTTCGATCACCTCGAAGCAAGCACGCAACTCATCGGTGAGATGTTTGGCTGATTCTGTCTGGCGATCCTTGATGGCCATGAGTCCACCATAACCAACTCTGCCGTAAATCCCTTGCTCCAAGAAGTTGGCGATGCCATACAGTTTGGAGGCGGAACCTCTGGACAGGGTATCGGTAGCTCTGGCCTCATCGATGATGCCTTGAATCTTCTGGGGGAGCCGTGCTCTAGCCCAAAAAGTAACGTGTCCTTGTGTTGGCACCTGGTCAAAGTCATGGGTCAGGCCCAAAAAGGTACCGGTGGCCTGCATGGGCTGCTTCTTCTCCTGGGCAAAGGGGGGCCCCACCAAGTCGAAAAGGACGTTGACGGACCACTGGGCGGACCCTTTGTTGCAACGCAAGTCAGTAATAGATGCGTCGTCGAAATACATCGACAGGAGCGCCTTACAGAAGCGTCTCGCCAATGCTTCCAGCAGCTTGGAGCAGCGATTAAAGCTTGTCACTGCTAAGGGTAACCCAAAGAGGAGACCTGCGTAGACTTGATAGGCAGGTTGCTGCCAGGTATCGTGCCACCAAACTACGATACAACCTCGACTTTCAACAGGGTCCACAGGACAAAACCTGTAAGCTGAGGGCAAGTCTTCCTGCCCTGTTTCCCAAGAGTCGCCCTCTTGGAACAGAGCAAGTTGGTCCGGGGACCAGCGTCGCATCACCAAAGAAACATGTTGAGCTGGGCGCAAAGCAGAGCACAAGGTCAACTTATTGGCATCGGAGGATCGCTCAGATTGGCCGCCAAGATGTCCATCATCGATCACCCTCTGCTTGCCCGAACTCTGTGTGATGACATGTCGAGGGATCAATCTAAACGGTGCACCTTTGAGGAGGCGTTGTAGTTCTGAGGCCGAAAGGGGCTGAGTGCAGAAACCTTTAGAGGCATCATCTAGCGACTGCTCCAACAGAAATCGGTCATCTTTGCCTGGCTTCAAACGAGAAAGGATGGCCATGTTGTGATCCTGCCACCCGTCAAGCACTTCTGACAGGCCGATCTTCACTGCTGGTTGTTCAGGGAAAATGCCATATGCAGGTGCATATCCAACTGCAGGGAGGCCTCGAACCAGCCCATAGGGAAGCCCAGTGTCTGACCAAGAAGTGAGAACCATGAGGAGAGCGATGAGGCCGATGTCACGATGACGTGTCACTTGTTGCAAGGTGGGCTCTTGATAGTGGCGAAGATGCAAGGTCACCCCTTGCCACCGTCGCTTCAACTCACGCATGGCACCAATGGCGCGTTGACGCCAAGCACGCAATGCCGAAGATTGAGGTTCCTGGGAATCCGCGGCAAACTCCAAGTCCTTGTCGACGACAGCCAAGCCTTCATGAGGTAGAGGCTGTTGAGCTCGCAACAATGCTTGCTGGAAGTGGCCATCGGGAGACAAGTTGAAAGGAAGCAGAGGTGGTAGGGCGGCACGGTGAGTCATCGCACCCACTTGATTGCCTTCACCAATGCGAGAGAGCTGTCTGGTCACCCCAGACGCTAAGTGCGGTGTGAGCGGCCCATCCCAGGCTTCCCCCTGAGAGGCCAACCACTCTGGATAGCAAGAGAAAGGGGGACTGTTCACCAAGTCCTCGATCATACCAAACTGGAAATTCTCGAACCAAGAAGCTGGGAAAAGTTTGCGAAAGGCCAGCACAATGGACTCTTGCTTCATCACAGGCAAAGCCACTGCTTTGGGAAGGGCATTGATTCCCTGAAGAAGACTCACTGTTCGAGCCCAAGGGCCAGACTTCTTGGCAGAGGCTGGGTGGTCACCAGGAGCACTGGCATCAAAGAAAAGCCCAATCAGCATGTCGGCTTCACAAAGATGACCTTCATGACAATCACACACCAGTGTTTTGCCTTGCAATTCTTGGAGCTGGTCCCAAAGGTTCGAGGTCCGAATGTGAACGACATAGCGAGCAAGCCATTCATCTTCGTCACAGTTGACGCCAGGAACCCAGGGGGATTGCCATTTGGTGGTGGAAACTCGGTGTTTGAAACTCCCACGTCCCACGTAAACGCAATCAGGTGGCAGAGTGGAGGAGTCAACCAAGTAGTCATCCATAGCACCTCGTGACGGCAACCCCGGTCGCTGGCTGTGAAGGCCATCAGTAAGTCCAAGCACGGCAGCCATCGGTGTCATGGCCCATTCACGGAAGGCTCGAGGGTCCAACTCCAACCAATGTTCACGGCGACCAACAGGACAAAAGGCAGGCATCCGAGGGACGTGGAGCTTAGCGAAGCCCTTCCTTGCCGCCCACCAACTCACCGAGACTGCGATGGCATAGGCCAAAACCGCGGTGTAGGCCGCCTCCTCATTGGATGGGTACACTCGCTTGCCTTCCAACAGATATGGAGTCCACTCCTCTGCATCGTGGACGTGATGGCATGTGGCCTTGGGCCAATCATGGATCTCGGCAATATCATGCCTCAGCAATTGATGTTTACATCTGGCTCCGCCTAAAGTGCAAACTGCGTACGGAGTCTCAAACCAGTCACCTGTAGCCCACATGGAAACTTCCTTTGACGTCCACCAGTGGAGTGAACGTGCTGGGTTTTCACGGATGCTACCACCGCCACGGTCGTGCAACTTCTGGATCTCCTCCAGAACATAGTCACTGGCGATGTTGTCACAGTGAACTCGCTTGGCATCTCGAGCTGAGAGGTTGGGAAGTCCATCCGGGTAGGCCTCTGATCTCAAAGGGGATGGTGCTGGCCGTCCATCGGAAAACACACGAGGAATTTCACGGGCTCGGGATTTGGTGGTGCAGTCAAGAGCTGCTGCCAAGAAGCAAACCTCCTGCAACTGAGACGACAAAGAAACTTGTCGAGCTGGGTCTGCTAAATCGTGGCTGGGATCGAAAACCCAGTCAAGAGGGATGCAAGCCCATCCACAAGCGATGAAAGCTCGAGTCAGAGGAGCACCTTTGCCAGCCATGATGTCAGCCATAAGAGGTCGCCCCTCTAGCGGCTCATCGTTGGTCGTCCCAAAGGGGGTTGCCGCTACCCCCTCTGGGGTGTGTCAACGCTTGGCTTGAGTGCATTGAGCGGCACCATGGTTGAAGGCACCGCATACCCGATTCTGCCGGAGAACCGCTGCACATCTGTGGCTTCCATTGGGGCAAGGCTTCTGCTTGCATTGGCCTCGCTGAAACCCTGGACACAGCTTGGTTCCATCCTTCATGGTGAGGGCCACTGGCTTGCCGTTGATGTTCTTGCCGAGGGTCATCAAGGAGGGAGCTGGAGCTGCAGTGGCCTTGTCCTTAGCAGGGCTAGCTTTGGAAGACGCCGTGGCTTCCACCTGCTTGCGATCCTGGATCATGGAGCCATGGGCAGACCAATGAGCATCACGCGAGGTGTACGTCTCTTGGATGACCTGCCCCAAGGTGTCCGTGCTATCGCGGAACTTGGATACCCATTCGCTGCGTTCCTCAACATCCCTGGCTTGCAACCAAGCCAGTCTCTGAGACACGGGCAGGGCACCAGCACTCCGCTTAGCTCGGAAGTAGTAGCGGTGGACCACATCCAGTGGGACCGCCACAAACTTCGTGGTGTCAGACCCCAGACCCGCTTCCTAAGCAGCTGTAGGTGCGCCAGAAATGGCACTGCAGCCTGCCATAGCATACGCCAGCAGCAACGTGAACAGCTTATCCAAGTAGTCCTCAGCATCAGTGGCTGCATGGTCTTCTTCGGCATTGTCCTCCAAATAGAGCCCTTCAGAGATCTTCCGTTTCTTCTGAGAAGTCATCAGCTGGTACTGGAGGGTCTTCACACGGCTGATGCTGAAAACACATAGCATACGTTTCTGCATTTCTCGAGTCACCCTCGAGATGGTAGTGTCCGCCGGATGCACCTCCGGAGGAAAGCGCATCTTGTACCTGCGCCAGAAGTTCACTTTGGTGTCCCTCAGCTCCGACTCCCCCAACATAGTGTCAAGGTCGCTGAGAGCGATCTTCGAACGGTCCTGCTCCATCTGGCGGTAGTAGAGCCCTACCGCAGCCCAGGCACGCCTGAGGCGCGCTGTCTGAAGCATGGCCTTGTCACCAAGACCTAACTTGGCAATCCAAGTCTCTATGGCAGCTTCAGTGGCCCACAGGTACCTGAATTCCTGCAGGTTGGCAACGCCGAAGCTTTTCCAAGTTCTCAACCACAACCGCTTCCAACGAGAAGTTGACCCCAAGTTGGGTGAGGATCTCCTTGGTGGTAGCCTTATCGTGTGGGACCTGGTCAACCTCCATTGCACAACACGAGGACGCCCCTCGAATGCAACTACCCAACTCCCCTTGACTAGAAAGCTGCACCTCGGGTCACCCCCGGAACTCTTGGCAGGCCTGATCAAGGAAGGGCAGTGTGCAGCTAAACGTGGGAAAACGTGAACAGAGAAGGAAACATGACAACATGCATCAACTAGGGGGATCTGTTGAACACAGTGGGGAAAGGTCAAGTGACAACGAACACTCAGGCAGGTCCCTGCAACACTGAGGCAGTCACTGACTTCCAACTCCACTAACAACACTCACTCCCTGATGCACTGTTTTCCTGTCATCACATCGTCTTCGAGCTGATCATGCATGACGGCTCCACGGTGGAACCTGCTCTTATGCGCTCAAATTCGGCTCTCACACTAAACCGATGGACAGGGATGAATCCTTGGAATTCATGCCAAAAAGATCGGCACTTGCATCTTTCCTATGGTATCACTGGGGAGGCCACCAGGATGCTGGGCAACGACGGAGGCATCCATCACACCAAGGTCTGGACCAAGCAGTTGCTTCATAGACATCAGTAGTGGTCATAGGGTTGACCAGCCGCTTGGTCTTGCCATCCGCCTGCTTGTGACGGCAAAGGGTCACCCCCTCCGCTGTCATCACATGGATGTTGGAATGCTCGGTGGCTGCATAGGCCGCAGGCAAGGGCATAGGAGTCACCAGTTGAGAGTCCCTCCACGTCTGGTGAAGCCATTGAGCCATCCCTCGTTCACGGGTCACTTTGCTCAACTCCGTGTTCCTGAGGTTCTCCACGTAGCGGTTAGCTTCGTCGATCGTCTCGCCGGCTAGCAACGCTCGGGTCAGGATCCCTGTGAACGCAGCCCTGTGTTTTCCCTTCATGCAATGCATCAGCACTGAATCCCCTGCGAACAGGGTGTGCTGCACTGCAGGCCACAACTCGCGCCACTGCTCTGAGCGCTGTGACGCGTAAGCAGCGGAGAAAGTCATGAGTTGCGCACCACGCAAGGTCACCCCTTGCCGGCATTCAGGACCTCCCGCGAAGCAGCACACTTGAAGAGCAACCTCAGGGAACTGATCCGCCGTAGCTCGGGTAGGAAAATGTGACAGGTAGAGGCGCCCTCCACGCACTGACTCCCAAATGAGGGTAGGTGCTTGGGCAGTCTTGCCTCCACCCACACCCAACTGCTCCAACCGACGATCCACTGCCGCTTCGTCCTGAGCTGGTCGACGCACTCGAGGGGGGGCGATGGGCTGAGGGACCACAGGAGCAGCCTTAGGAGGGGTCACTGGCTGGGCCACGCCTCCTTTGGGTCTGGCTTTGGCCTTCGGAGGTGTCTTGGGTTGGGCCACCTCACCGGCGCGAGCCCTCTTGTGTTCCTCCAGCACTTCCGCCTTGGCCTCTTGGAGGTTGATGGCTCTCTTTCTGGTGGCCACTTTGGGTCCAGTCGCTGCTGGGATCAATGCTGCAGCGGGCTTGGCCGGAACTGGCAACACAGTGTCCTCAGAGACGAACTTCTTGATCTTGCATTGGTTAGCCGGGTGCTTACCACCACAAGTGCGGCCAGTTTTCTGCAGGATGGCACAAAAGTGAACACCATGGGGGCAGTTGCCAGCTTCGTTGGGGCAAGTGCCCACTTGGAACAAGGGGCAAAGCTTGGCACCGTTCTTCATCGTGGCTGAGAGGACCTTCCCAGAGATGGCGTTGGGCATGACAGGTCCTGCTGGAGCTGCAGCACGAGCTCTCGCCGCTGCGGCCTTCTCCACATAGGTCTTTGAGAGCTTAAGCCTCTTCTGAACATCTTGGAAGTTCCCCGAGGCAGCCCACAAAGGTTGGCGGTCAGCTCGAGTGAGCCGATCCACAGCTTGAGCACCTGCAGCTTTGGCCTGCACCAAGTCATCCTCTGGGATCGCCTCCCAGGACAAGTGCTCGGCCACCACTGGGGTCGCCCCCCAAATCATGGCCTTGACCTTGAGGGAAGCAGCGTACTTGGCCGAGGAGTAGTGCAAAGCCATCTGCCCTTCGGATGGCATGTCCTTCTTCTCCTGCCAATCCCCAAGAGCCGAGAGCTCCTGGTCACTGAAATGCAACAGTTGCCCGAAAGTGGGGCTGACCCGACGCCATGAATAAGTGGTCATGGTCTCGACATTCTCAACGTGCAGCCCCAGCTCAGCACGCATCGTCTGTTGGATCTCGTTGATGCTCCAAGGTTTGCCTTCATCGCTGAAGCACAACCCGCAACTCTTCTGCTTGGCAGGCACGAGGGTGCGGTAGAGCTCCATCAGCTCTCTGCTCCAAGCGAACCCGTTCAGGAAGGACCCTGGGATCGCATAGTCGAAGCCAGCACGATGCTGATGCTGCTTTCCGCGACTGCAACGGCAATGGAGGAAGGCTCCAGTGAGGTTGATCGGCTCTGTCCTCATGACATGGGCATATCTCACCATGCCAAAGCAGATCAGCCAAGGGGCTAAGAGAGCTGACCAGCGCTCATCACCAAGTTCGTGAAGCTCTTTGACCCGATCCTCCAAGACAGGGATGAGTACCGGCTCCGCCACTGGAGCTTGTCCCTTAGGACCTGCGGCAGCACGAGGGACAGCGGGAACCGTGACATTCCCCAGGTCCATGTCCAACTGGGCGTGCTTGTTCATCCAGCGGAGGGCTTGCATGGCTCTAGCTGGAGCGGAGGCACTCTGCATGAAGTGGTCCAGGTCCACAGTCCCCGGGGGTGCAGACAGTCCTCGGATCTCAAGCCACTGCCTAGGCTCCAACCAAGTGCTCACCACCCGGTCCATTGTAGCAGGCTCTGCAGCTCGAACCTTCTGCTGGGCAATCCGCTCACAGGTCTGCTTCCATTCGGAACGCCTGGAATCTGTCAGGATGCCAGCAGGCTTGAAGGAACCCATGCCAATGAACATACTCGCAAGGTGCTGGACACGTCGAGCCACCTTAGCATCCGCCGGCTTCGTCACAGCCACAGTGCGAGCCTTGTGCTTCATGATGGTTTTCTTGGCTGGCTTCAGAGAGCGCTCTGGCAGAGGTCGCCCCTCCGCCACCTGTGCACCAGCATGAAGCAGGCCTTCATTCACCCGAGCACGCACTGCCAGCCATTCATCAGCGACGTGATGTCCAGCAGAGCCAACAGCATGGTCGAAGTCCACGAAGGCAAAGGCGAAATCCTCATCGCGCGTGAACCCCTCACGCTCCCGCCACTGCCTAGCTCGGGATGCTGCAATCTGCTGGAGCGCCTCTGCTGAGTTCCAACCACCTTCAGGGTCACCCCCTGAGGAAGAGGACGCAGCTTGGGCATAGTAGCCACCACCATGCGCCATGGCAAAGCAACCGGAAATGGCAGCAAGGGTGCGGAGAGCAAAAACATGCTGCGAGGTGTCAGAGTGGGGGGGAACACACTCAAGCTTCCAAGAACCAAGCTTTGGCCCGAACCCCACAGCTCGGACAGAGGTGCCTGGGACCATAGCACTCACAGCACATGCCAGTTCCGCACTCGAAGCATGACCTCCAGGTAGGGTCGCCACATCCTGCACAAGAGCAAGCCAGCAGGGTCTGTTCTCCGCCAGCTCGCTGGGCACCCAGCCAGCCCACCAAGGCTCGGTGTGCTCTGTTGGCACCAGGTCCCCACATTGGCCAGGGTCGCCCCCTGGGAGCAAGTGGGAACAAGAGCGGAGAGGTCCATCGCGCAGGGGACAGAGATCCTCCAAGAGCCCCAAGCCAAACCCTCCAGTAGGCGAAGATCTCCACGGTGTCCGCCAGCCCAGGGCGGTCAGGGGCCCAAGCTTGCATCGGGTTAGCACCATGGGGAACCAACACACCTCGAGAGGTCCACGTACCAAGCCAGGGGAATTTGAACCCACCTCTGCGGGTAGCACAGCGGTCACACGGAAACTCTCCACATGCTGCCCTACGAAGCGGAGGCAACTCATCAAACTCCCCCAACGAAGGGGATTGCCATGGAGCATGGATGACTTCAACCACACTGACCCAGCACCGAAAGGCTTCACGGAGCTGCCCAGCCTGCACAAGGGTGCCGATGTGGGTCCTGAAGTCCAGCCAAGCAGCAGCATGGAGAACCTGGGCCGCGGTCGCAACGGCATGATCAACGCCTGGGCGGTCAGTAAACATGTGAGGTCACCCCTCACAAAACTAACCAGTGAAGTCACCCTTCACTACCCAAGAATCCAGGTCACCCCTGGAAAAATTGAAATGAATGCTATTTTGGGTCAACTCCCAAGCTTGAGCCAAAATGGTGCATTCATTTAGAAGTCTTATAGATGACACATGCACACCCAAGGCCTGCCTAACTCAATGCATGCATAAACTTTTTGGCCAAGTTGGGTCGCAAAAACTTTAGTTTTCTACTGAAAACCTTTGCTTTCTTCCGCAAACGTCTGTTTCCTTCATGTAGAAGCTTCTCCCACAAGAGCAAGCGCATGGAAACCTTGGTTTCAACATGTTTCACGGATGTTAAAACAAACCTGTTTCGAGTGTTGAAAATCTATGTTTTACGCCCTAAAACAAACCTCCTCTCCACGAAACGTTTGTTCAAGCATGTTCAAGCCCCTGAAACCAACGAGAGGGTTATCACCACTGATTGAACCGAAGGGAGACTTGAAATTTGCAATTTGGACAAATAAAGTTCCCCTCCAGGAATTCTAGCCCCAAGCAAGTTGAAAGCAGTCTAACTGGTTACACCGAGGTAACAGTTGTGGCAAAGCCCTCAGCAGAAAGGGACCGATGTAATTGTCACAAATTCGTCATCCGAAATCGTTTCTCCTGTCTTTCCTTTCCGAGCGATCTGGAGACACCAGTGCGGTGTGGTTACTAGTGGGGCTCAATAGATCTCAATTGTATCTCATTGGGACAGTCTCTGAGAATGAAGCCCTTCTTTCGGAACACGTCCTGATAAATGGAGGTTCTGCAAAATGAACGCCGTAGAAGACCATGCTGGAATTCTCTAACAGCACGGCTATCTGTCCGTCACAATCATATGCAGCGAAATTGTCCGGAGAAATCGTTTCACAACACTTCCAAACTGCATGCAGTCCGGATCAGATGGAAGCTCTCTTTGCGCAAGTTGCTTGCTAAAACCATCCTTTTCCTTGGCCTGTCATGACAGGAATCAGTGTCAAGAAACTGCATTGGGCACGTTTGGGCGCTAGATGGCACTACAATAACCATCATCACTAGCCCTTGAAAGGACAGAGAGCGGTGACACCTGTGAGATGCCGAACATGAGCAAACTCAGCCACACATCGGGACGAAGCGGGCACGGCAAGCAATGAGTTCGCCAATCCATCGCTGCACTCGTTCGTGGTAGCGAACAAGCCTCACGAACAAATGCGAAGAAACATAAAGAAGCCATAAGAAACGTATCCAACTTCGACATTGCAATGCCGCAAATCAACAATGGTCCATCGATGCATTCTTGAACCAGGCGGCACTACAAGCTGTCATGGCAAACTTGTCAAAATCTGAGTCACGGGACTTGTCCTGGAAGTGCACTGACATTCCTGCACGCTAGGGACCCCAGGAAATACGATTGCCAGAACTCAATCCGCCCACTGAATCGTTTCAGCACTGGCACTGGCAAACATGACAAACATGACAATCATGACAAACAATGGCTCATAAAGGCATGCACACGGAGCAAGTCTTTTCTCTTCAAAGACTAGTCACACAACCTATAGCCAATACATGCATGGCTGAGGCACCATTGCAACCGAAAGTGTGCTCTGAGAAGTCGACTCTTGCGCAACTCTGGGATATCGGGGCCTCGATTTGCGAATCAGAAAATGCATCATTTCATTGATTCTGTTTTTTACGAGTAGAACGGTAAAAAACTGAATTTTCAACCCCCGAAACTTGATGCAGGAGCGATGGGGGAAGGGCGAGGGGACGAGCACCACACAATCTCTCAGGAACGAGATCTCTACGAGATCTCTACGAAGTGCTACGAGCTGAGATTTCGGAAGTGTTAGGCTTAGCACTATTATGCATCATGAGCGCCGGTGCGGAGTATCGGATATCCGGAAGAAATGTGCGCACATGCATGGATGCACGCTTGAAATGAAAGCACACAACCCCAAGCAACCAGATTTCATCACTTTGACATCCAGAACACTACGCAAAAATTGCATAGCCCTGACATCTTCTAAAATCATCACAATGCTCTTCTAAGCTGTCAGATTTGCTCCAGTCCTGAGATGGTCTTTAGGAAGTATATTATTAATAAACATTACATCCCGGATCAAGCCAAGCTGTGCAGTGCTGTGTGGTGCTGTGCAGTTTGCTTCGTCAGAGACCATCCCTTTGGATCCCTTTGGGCCATACCTTTGAGGTCTGTCGCCTCGTTCTCTAAATGGCAGCCGCTTGGGAGCTAGGTCTTCCAGCGGACGTCGAAGTCGCGCAACAGCTCCATGTAAAACCTGGTACATCAAACACAAAAACGGAAGAAACAACGTATATTATACATGCATGCATGTATGCATATACATTATCATGATATATCATGATCACATACAGAATAATATATATATATATAGGTATACATATATATATATATATATACAGGTGTATGCATATATATGTATATGTATGTCTCATATGATACATCAATCATTGTACTCAATTGTTGCATTCAAATTCTGTGTATTTCTTTGTCTTTGCGTTCTTGAATCGCAATCATATCAAAATCCGCGTGCACCGAGTCAATGCGGCGGTGGGCGTGACATGGCCAGCTCTCTACGCAGTGTCCAGTAGCTTTAGCATCTTTGTCATCTTCGGGTCTGAAAATCCAGAATCTCGAAAGTTGCAGAGTCTATGTTTGCAAGAGGTCATTTTCTGATGGCTCTGGCTTGAAACCGAGGCTGAGCCCAAATGATGGTATGGGACATCAGGAGGTGTCCAAGAAGATCACCCAAATTCCAATGTTTTTGTTGCACGTTCCTGAAGTATCTTCCTGACACAAATTTATATTACACAACCTTGGCCCAGGTGACAAATGTGGTCCAAAATGACATCCAAAATGAGGTCTAAAAAGGTTGCTGGAAGTGCTTACAAACGAGGACTGTTGAACAGCTTGGCGACGAGTTAATCAAGGCCCAACATGAGTCCAATTTACGTTCAATTGTCACAAAAAAAAAGGCCACTGGACTTCATAGTGGAGCCAAGATGCGCCAAAAAGGTTTGTCCATCGGCTTTTCTTGGCCCAACATGGGCCTAACATCAGCGGATCGTCCCAACCTCCGTTCCAAGCGCCACACAAAGGCCTACTTGCACCTCAGCTTGACCATACTTGACCTACCCCCCTCATCCCCGTTCCAATCTTCCCCTCCCCCTTCTTCCCGGTGTGAGCGATCCCGGTCGCGAAGCAACCTGAAAATTTTAAAGCTCATCCAAATAGCTGGGGCCATGCAACTGGAAAATGCAGATTCCCAATCATTGAAATGCACTACCACATGGACGGTCTCAAAACTGCTGCAAGAGCTTCATTTCCACAAGGTCTGTGCTGAACGGACTTGGTTCTGGCATCTTCAACCTTGCGACTTGCGAGAGCAGAGGATTCAACAAAAATTAGAAGGTTTGGAAAAACGACCTCTATACATCTCTGTACAATGTCTGTCTCCCACCTCATTGTTGAAGTCTCGCAGGGGCAGCGGGTCCTTCGATGAATACATTGGCAGCAGCAACAGCAGCAGCAATGACAACACGGTGACGCCAACAAGAGAAGCAAACCAAAGACCAAAAACAAAAACAAAGGAAAAATAAAACAAACGTGTGACAAAACACGCAAGAACACAAACGCGAGAACAAAACCAGCAGAACAAAACACAACAGCACGACGCAAACCACGACGACGACGACGACGACCATCACCACCACCAGTACCAGCAGTTAATAGCACCAGTATCACGACCACAACCACCAACACAACCTATGGTTCTGCAGACAACGCCGACGACCGACAAGGACAAAAACGACAACGACGACGACGACAATGCAACCACAACAACAACAGCAACAACAACAACAACAACAACCACAACCACAACCACAACCACCACAACCACAACCACCACAACCACAACCATCAACACCAAAACAAAAACAAAAACAAGAACAAAAACAAGAACAACGACAACAACAACAACAACAACAACTACTACTACTACTACTACAACAACAACCACAACAACAACAGCAACAACAACAACAACTACTACGACTACTACTCCTACTACTACAACAACAACCACAACAACAACAGCAACAACAACAACAACTACTACGACTACTACTCCTACTACTACAACAACAACCACAACAACAACAGCAACAACAACAACAACTACTACGACTACTACTCCTACTACTACAACAACAACCACAACAACAACAGCAACAACAACAACAACTACTACGACTACTACTCCTACTACTACAACAACAACCACAACAACAACAGCAACAACAACAACAACAACAACAACAACAACAACAAAAACAACAAACACAACGACAACGACAACGACAACGACAACGACCACGACGAGGACGAGGACGAGGACGAGGACGAGGACGAGGAAGAAGACGAGGACAACGACAACGACAACGACAACGACAACGACAACGACAACGACAACGACAACGACAACGACATGACATCATCATCATCATCATCATCATCATCATCATCATCATCAAGAACAACACACTGACGACGGGGAAAACCCAAAAGCCACAGCAACCACAACCGCAACCACCCCGATGACGAGAGCACAGGAAATGCATTGAAACCTCAAAGTTTATTGAAATTCATCGACAGAAGTATCTGCCGCAATCCCTCAATCCTTGTTTCGATCTGGATCGATGCTTGCAAGCAAAGAGGAAAACCAGGCATCAGAATCCTGCGAGTCATGAGCTCAAAAGCTATCTCAGCTCCCAACATCCGAATAGATGCTAATGTCAAAAATTCTGCTTTGATGTCCCACGGGACTGCGAATTCAAGCAATATCCCATGTTTCACCGTCTCCAGTACATGTGGGACGGTACTGGTATCAACAATGTTTCAATACATACAATTTACACACGCGCTCAGGTAGGTAAATGTATACGCTTATATTTTCTACTTATCTTGTATATATATATATTTATATATATATATATATATATATATATACGCATATATATATATATATATATATATATATATATATATATATATATATATATATATATATATATATATA